>JBBBDQ010001533.1:5222500-5685000 GCA_037127315.1 Ascarosepion bandense | reverse complement strand
TCAGTCAAAAAAATGTGCTGCAAATATTTACAATGAGATCACGTTCTTAGATCATATTGGGATGAAACTCCCTTCTAATAAGCGTTGATTTAGAAAATCATGCAGAAAATAAAACAAAAATCTGACAGAAACGGTGAGGTTTGACGTAAGTGCCTGTGTTTTTATTCTCTTATGTTCCTTGTTCCCTCAGGACGTAGATGAGCATAGATCTCTACATTTATATTTATCTTGTAGCTCTTAATAATTTTATCTTTTTTATTATTTCTCTCAAATCTATTTGCTCAAGCTCTTCAAATATTTTGCTCACCGTTTTCACCTGTCTAAATTTTGCTCAATGTGTGCCGTCTGTATCAGATCTACTATGCCCACTTTCTTCATTACATATTTCTGATATTTCAACTACTTCCTTCTAATATTAAGTATAAGTTTGCTTCTGTGTTGAGTATATATAAATGAAGGTGCCAAGTAGTTTGATACAAATTATGGTAACTTGATTAGGACCAACTATTTAAAAATAATTTTATATGCGATATGAATGAAGTTGAATTATTTCAGCATTTGTTTTTAAACGATATCACCCCAGGCAAAGCAATAAAATCTCTCAGATGCAAAATGATTAGAAATAATTAGAAAGAGAAACATTAATAATGACCAGAAAATAAAATAAATTATGAGGAGGACAGTAGAGAGCTATAGATATTGCATTTAAACTTTTGAAACCAGCGTAACTTTAAAATAATGAGATCTCGACGATAAATTTGTATTGTGCTTAAATTCATAAATTGCAGTTATCACATGGAATATTTCATCCGAACAACTTCCTAAGTTTCTAAAGCCGAGCCGCTAGATTAGGACATATAATTTCCCTCATAAGAAATTTTGAACTGATTTTTTTGCAGCTAATGTAGTAAAGAATTAAATATAATCTTTCCAATTCATGTAAGCTGAGAAGTTTAGCCGGGAAGGCACAACGAGTCACCTGACTGTATGTCAGCATCAGCCAAGCAGTAGGATCGCAGAGATGATTAATTGAGTTCATATTGACACGATATCTTTTAATGATACTAATAACCTTTTGAAATTGCTTTAAACATCAGATGTCATTTTGAACTTGTTGGACTGATCAGACGTACTACTCAGGCAAGAGTAAATGTTTGAGTCAGCGTAGATGAGAGATGATGTAGTCCTGAGATCGTTAAATAAAATAAAACACAATTTATTAACTAGGATGGGGACTTGTGGGACACGTGTTCGTAAGAAATGATCTAGACGAGTGGCCGTTCAGGATTACATGTTTTTTGATAGGAAAGGCCATAAGTCAAGAATGTGTCCCAAGGCACTGTAACATTTCAGCTTGTAGAGAAACACTGTATGCCAGGCTCAGTAAAACGTCAAAGGTTTTCAAGATGTCAGACACTACAGCCCTGTCTTCACCGTTTTTATTTAGAGCATGATATCTTTCACTAATTAACGCCATTACATCACCTATTGACCTGGAGAACAAAACCATATTAATTGTTAAAGAACTGAAATGATGACTAATTGTAACCATACAAAATACCTTTTAGGATTATACAATCATGCATGAAAACATTATAACTCCTTCAATTTTAAAAATTGCGCGTTCAGAAAAAAATCACCGTTACGTGAGGGTTCTTACAAAAACGTTAAGATCAGTTATTGTAACATGTCTGAAGACACTACATGGTAGAATCATGGGTTGCGTAATAACTAGCTGCCAATGTAGATTCTGGACTATCCTAATGTCTTTTCCTAAAATGTCAAGTTTGACGAGGATCTCTATCAAGTCTTTGTTTCGTAAAACTGATTTGTACGGGAAATTTCCCAACCACTGCGTGTTCACATGAAACATTTAGTTGCGAAGGAAAAGCGAAAATTAAATGTAATTTTTTTGTATATTAATTATTTATTTCACTTCCTTAACAGATATACACATATGCATTCGCACACACACACACACACACACACACACACACACACACACACACACACACACACACATATATATATATATATATATATATATATATATATAAATTTCAGATCGAGTATGTATGTTAAAGAACGTCAGGAATAAAGAGAGAAGAGAAAGCTGTCATAGTCGACGCGATTTGTACTCTAAGTTTCATTATTAAGTCAAATCCTCATGACAACGGAATGCAAATTTAATCACAATTACAATAAGTTTGTCGTTGAGAGAGAGAGAGAGAGAGAGAGAGAGAGAGAAAGAGTCATCTGTAAATCTCTTAAAAAATATATATATTTCGCCGAATGATGATTTTGGAAAAGATCGAAAGTACTAGAATTAGCAAAATCTACGGCCCCTTACTTCATTTATTTCATCTTAAAATCAAGAAACTGAATATACAACTATGAAGATCAGTATAAAAATAAGTATATTTAGCATATCTATATTATTTAATTATTCTTATATATATTATTTAGATATGATATTAACACACAGGCGTAGACACTCACACACACACACGTAAACACACGAGCGCGCGCGTACACACACACACACATATATCCCATTTGGCCCGTGATAAAGTATCTTAATATAATAAAAATAATTCACAATATTCGGCATGGATTTTTAATAAAGATGTCCCCTTTGAAATCGAAGTTGCTTCTCTACTTTAAAATCTCTTTACTATTATTTTTTCATAATCCTATAAAAAAGATATAAGTACAGACTGTCATCCTTCCGAATTGTAGCAATATATGCGTCTTCTCTCATTTTGTCTATGCTTCTTTCCCGCTCAGTTCAAATTTACTTACCTATCAGTCGTTCCCTAAATCATTTTCAATTATTCTTTTTATTTGCAAGAATTAATTTGACATTTTCCGTCTTTATTCCTATTCCTGCATGAACATTATTTGCCGGTGAATATGTCAAATATTATAGTAAACAGAAGAACAGATCGCCTCGCCATTGTTCTCAGCATTAGTTCCTAACAGGATGATAAATTTTATCATCCAGCTTAATGTAGTCATTGGCGCGTCATTTTTTCCAAGTAGAATAATAAAGTAGGATGTGCGTTGTGATGTAGTGGATATCGGCTCGGAACGACAAATCGGGGAGCCGAGTTCAATTTCCAGTTGAATTTCTTACATTCCCTTTCGCACAAATACCTTTAGGCAAGGTATTAACCAGTTTTGTCCCTCGAGTTATGGGTTAAATAACATGACAGATTGGCTTGGCTATAGCCTTGGCTGACAACCAGTCTACTGCAGAAAGGAATGGCAACCTACTGTCGGATAATTTTTGCCCAGTCAATATGACGTATGTCACTTAACTGACTGACTGATAGTAATATATATATATATAGAGAGAGAGAGAGAGAGAAAGAGAGAGAGAGAGAGGAAGAGGAAGAGGAAGTGTCATCTGTAAATCTCTTAAAATATATATATATTTCCCTGTCGATTAAAAAAATACTATGGATTTTTTCATTGCTTTTCCTTAAGAGAACGTAGCAATAAATTACATTGCCCCTGTAGGTGAATAGCGAATGGCTGTGTTTGGTGCTGCAACATTCGAAGACATTTTTAAGTTTGTTCTTTCTATTCACCGACTTGATAATTGCATCTTTTGCGTGCCGCAGATTGATTATCTTTTTATCCGTCGATGATTCGGTAAAAACACCTGCAACTTAGATACAATAGATAAAAATTTATGTATGTGCCTCCACAGCCAATCGCAACTTGTTTACTCTACACACAGGTGTGTATTTCTCTTATTCATTTCGCCTGATAGACATAATATCATCATGTATATACAAGTTTTCATTATTTGTATATCTACTCCCGAAGTGTCTATCAAACTTAAATGATTACACTCATGAATGCAGGCATAGAGAATCATATCTACAAATCACTCTCTCTGTCACTCTCTCTGTCTTTCTCTCTCTCTCTAAGTCTTTCTTTTTCTCTTTATATATATTTATATGCACAAACACAATTGTATATATATATGCATATTTATATTGCTCTACGTTTTACAAATATATTTCACTAGCCAATTATAATCACTAACTTACCGATAAAAAGTCATCATGTTTTGGAAAAAATACTCAAAAATAGGTTGATATAACATTATATATATATATATATATATATATATATATATATATATATATATATATAAACTTGTTGATAAATGGAACTTTGTCCGTGTGTGTGTATGTGTCTGTATGTGTGTGTGTGTGCCCGATAGCTATAGACTCCGAAACAGCTGAACCGATTTTCTTGGAGTTTTGCACAGTTGTAGTATAAGCGTCTGCGAGTGTTCTTAGCTAGGTTTTGTGTCAAGGTACCCCCGATAAATATAAAAAATCGATAATCGAATAAATCGGGTTATTGCAGGAGTGGTCCGATTTTAATCAAATTTAATACACTCATAGACAAAGATATAAGAAACATAATTCAGAAGTTTCAAGGTTGCAGTTCTTACAATAGTGCAGAAAATCGATAATATATATTTATGTGTGTGTGTGTCTGTTTATCTGCCTGTGTGTCTGTATTTTTTCAGCCCTTTTATTTTAGTTTTTGCTTCGAGTTTGGCTCTAAGTAGGTATAATTGTAGTTCTTACTCTCAGCCATGATACCATTTCCTCAGAGGACATATTTAGGCTTCAAAATTCAGTTTATGACGAAAAAGACTTATTTGATATCGATACCAGGAAATCAAAATTTGACTTACATCCATTCATTTTTCTTTCAGTCTACGGTTTTGCTTTAACTGGAAACAACTATTGCTTATTAGTCTTTCGTGCCAACGTCCAAAGAGTCTGAGCTCCAGGACCATGGTTTAGTTTTAAAGCTTTCATTACACCCGAGCAACGCCGGGCTATACTGCTAGTATATATATATAACTCATAGACCTGATACACTTTTGGACGATCATGTCTCTTTCGAGACATGAATGGCTAGGTTTAAGATTTCCCCGCAGTAATTTAACACTATTTTCTGCAGTATATTGGCTGCCAACCAAGGCTATAGAACTTGATCTGTTCTGGTACTTAACTCATTCCTGGAGGGGGAAGCATTGGATTCATACCTTTCATAATGGTATTTGTGCGTAAGTGAATGCAACAAATTCTACAAGAACTTGAACTCGGCTCTTCGCATTCTCGTTCCGAGCTGATATCCACTGCACCATACGCACATTCATTCATAGTTGATACTATACAGTGTTGGGTTTTCGTTTTTATTAATTTTATTTCCATTAATTTAACTTTATTTTACATGTGGATTTTTCTATTATATTTGTATTATCGTTGAGTAGGATAATATTTCCTACGTTTCCATGTGCATTTAAATAAAAACTTTATCTATGTTCAAAGGGATATACGTGTGTCTTTTAGCTAAACATGTTGTAGTATATTCAATGCGATCGTAAAGCAAAAACACAGGCGCTTACATTATAGCTCTCACTAACAATAAAAAATGCGGACAAATTGGAAGATATTAACAGTAAATTCCGAAAACACCCCAAATAAGCAACTCTGGATTCGGTATACTAAAGTTAAAAACAAACTTTTATATCATTCCTACTAATGACCTATATTTGATAGCGAACACAATATTTGATTGATTTAAATGTTTTGCTATCACTATTTCTTTTAGCAGTCAGCAATTTTGTCTTCATACCTCACATCGCCTCTAGACACACACACACACACACACATATATATATATATATATATATAGACTAAAAAATATTCTTTAGGTTAACAGTGAATGTCGGTTAAACTATACAGGACGCAAGTAATGCAATGTCATAACTTTCGCATATAACCTTCCTAATTTTCTTCCATAAATGGTCCACAGTCAGTGTTTCGGGGGGGGGGGAAGCAAAAATACATATAAATATATTGAACAATATTTTTCCTCGATTCATGTGTTTCAGTATATATATATATATATAGCCATCGTTCATTCAGCAATGAATTAAAACACGCTCAGTTATTGAATGTGTATAATGATAATATACACGCTAAAAGATCTGCTGCTTTTTCCTGAGCGCCCGTAGTTCAGAGGTAGAATCGCCGACTGATACCAATTCAGTCGGGTTTCAATCCTGAGTGAAAAAGCATTCGGCTGTCTAACCGTACTGATGAGATGTGATGGGGCGAAACAGATCTGTCTGTGGATGACTATATATTTCTAATGACCTGATTATTTATGAAGTTTTTTTTGTTTTGTCATTCGAACCTGTGACCACTAACTGCGTAAGGGATGCCACTAATTGATTTGGTGCGTCATGGACCGCTCCTCCACGTACAAATCCTAAATCTTATCCAACTTAAATCGAGCCTTGTATTCCTAATTTTGGATTTTTCGTAAACAACCGTTTCTGTTCTGAAATGTGTCGTAATGTAAAAGTGATATATTTTTATTGATTTTCTACGGTCTGAAAAAGCTGCTTGTATTCTTACTACTGCCAAAATAAAATCTAGATTTGTAACTGTTCAAATAAGTGTCGAATTTTCCCATCAATATTTCATTTTGCTCTGGATAATTTGTTTGTGTGTTTGAGTGTGTGTAATAATATTGCCATTCCACAAAAGGAGACATGCATTTTATATAAGAAACATATTCTCTTCTTTACTTGCTTAAGTTTTAGAGAATTTACAAACAAATGAAATATTCAGCAATAAGTTATCGAATCGTGCAAGCCACTTCGACATAATGTAACGAGAGATGCGAATACAATTGAAAGCCTTGGTCTAGCACTAAGGAAGATTGAATCGCCAAAAACGAATGACAGAGAACAAAAGAGCCTTAGAGTGTGTGACATCACAACGACCATTGTTGAGATGAGCGACAAACCAAACTGAAATACAATCCTTGAATTTGTGGATGGTGGGAAAGGTGTGGTTCGAAGGAAATGGCAAGTCGCAGGAAATGAAAAACGAATCGAAATCGGAGGCTAAGGAGGAATAGGTAAGTGAAATCTCATAGAAGTAAAGATAGAAAGAGACTCTTGAGGGTGAAATGTGATACAAGATAGAAAAAATATTACTGCGCAACTAATAAAAAGAGAACGAACGCCCATAGAATAGAGACGAAATCCTATTAGAAATATGAATAAATGATATCGCCTAAAATTAACGTATTATATGAGTTAAAATCAAAGTGAATGAAAGAAAGACAACATAGCCAAGGAAAGATAAATAGAGTAAATAAGATATAATAATTCATCATTAAGAAGAACAACATCGGAGAAGCGACAATGAGGAAAAGAACAATTAAATCGGTATTTAAAAGAAAAGAATAATACAAATGATAAAATGAAAATCAATAGCAAATGAATTGAATAGGAATAAAAGGTCAAAAATAATATCAGGAAGACAACAGAATGAAAATGAATAAAAAAAGAACGATAGAAAGAAAGAAAGATCATGGTTGAAAGATCATCGTTAGTACATAAGCGAAATTAACTTTAAACTCTTGAAAGAAAAGGAAGAGTAAAACAGAAAGTATAAAAACAAATGAGGCAAAAACATCATTTTAGGGGCAAAGCAAGAAAGAAAGATTAAAAAATAGATTGTATTAATCAAAGAAGAAAGAAAAAAGATAAAGAAATAAAGGATCTTTATAAAAAAAGCTTAAAAAAAACCAAAGGAAAATATTGAAAAATGAAAAAATGAATTAAAAAAAAAGGAAGAAGGGAAGAACAAATGAATGAAACAAAAGAATGAAAGAAACTAAGAAAAAATAACCTGTTGCAAGAAAAAAGAGTGAATAAAAAAAGCAGAAATAATTTGAAAGGAGACAAGATGAAAGAAAGCAAAGATAATCGACCGAAGAAAAGAAAGAACACTTTGTAAATTCCAAGTGATAAAAAGAAAAACAGTTTCCCGAAGATGCAATAGAGAACCGTAAAAGGCAAAATAAAGACATTGAAGCAAGAAGATGTTGATCTGCATCAGTTCGGCATATTCTTAATGGGTTTATTCTATTTGTTGAACTGACAACGGGATTCCATTTTTCCATTTACAACACGTGTTCGTTCGAGTCGCGGATGTCTAATTCACGCCTTTACCATGCACCACTTTGGAGTGCATAGCGGTGATCGCTTGCAAATCGATTCACCTCACATGGCAAGCAATTTAGAAAAGCATTACAAGGAGAGGCCAGTGGGTGGAAAGGAGGAAACAGGAACAAGTCAGATACAAAAGACACCCTGAAAAGGCTGCGTATGTAAAGAAAACGCCTTCCACAAGTTTGCTTTTTCTTTTTTTCTACGTAGTCACAGTTTTGCATGATTTTGTTTTCTGATGGCCAAAATCCGAAATAACTAAAGTAATTCTTCATATATGTAACACTCGTCAAAATTAAATTTACAATGATTAGATTACTGAGCAATGCTTCTTTCTTTAAAAGATAGGCTACCACGACTGTATACAATCTACTTGTATTTATTATCTCTGAATTACCTTTCTTCTTTGTTAAGGAATTATTTTTCTTTTTTCACATGGTTTTGACTTCAGACTTTCTTTCAATGTGGTTGCATCGCAAGATTTGGGAACGCAGTCTTTACTGCGAGTAAGGTGTTGTTGTAGGTAGCTGAATAAACAGGGTTTTTGTATATATAATTTCTGCTTAACTACATAAAATATCATTTTTGCTCAGGTTAAACCTGAGATAGTAGTGTTGTGAAGTTATGTTCGCCGTGGAGGCTAGTATTTGTGCTAAAGTCGGTTCTACTAGGTTTGACGCACAAACCGTTTGGAACTTGATATAATATGTATTACGCAGTGTAATCTTGCCAGGCTGCTGACTACTTTTGTATTCGACTAACTGTCGACTACTACAGTCCAATATAGACTGATCCTCGTTCTTTTTAATACTCCTACTTAAATTATGTGAGAGAGTATATTCCCTAGATAATAGTTGTACTTTACCATAACACCCCCCTTCTATATCTTTAGTCCGTAGGAGTAAAACATTTTTGTTTATTTTTTTTTAATTTTTTACTGAAAATATGAAGAAAATAGAAAAAAAAACACGTCATTTATTTAGCAACATCGTAGCGTATCTCCTACGTTTTGGATCCACTTTTAAATTATTTGTTTCCTTTCTTTTCCTCCTGGATTGGAGTACCTCAGGTAAAATCGTTGCTGGCGTCGGTTGATCAAACGTATCGGAAATCACCTCTATAGGCGAAACGCCGTGGGAACCCTTTCAACTATGTCTGAAGAGCGTCGTCTGATCTGCTTAATGCGCCGTCTGCACGTGAATTTTTTGCCTTTCATCAAGTACATCATATTGCCAATCCGTTATATATTTTTCTATTTTACCAATCTCCTAGAACGATTTTTTTCTGTTTGTAGACTTTAAAGTATACTTTTTCACTAGGATTGTATTATTTTTACATGAATATTTTTTTTCTACCTGGCTTTGTCATTTTTGCTAGTAATTTGTCGAAGACAGATCTTACCCGACAGGCGATTGTGAGGCTGGTGTTCCGTTATTTGGGGTAATTCTGTATACCTGTAGAAACTTCTGTAGGGCTTCCGCTGCAGGTTTTTCCTTAGTTTTTTTTAAGCCATTTTTAGGGTGTCCAAAAATGTTTAGCTAACCCGTTTGATCTTGGGTGATAAGAAGCCGTAGTAAAATGTTCGATGTTGTATTCCTTGCAGAAATCTTTAAATTGTTTCGACGTAAGTTGATTTCCGTTTTCCGTCACAACTCTGTCTACCACACCAAACCTTGCGAACAATTCCATCAGGAAGTTTTTACTACTTTGCGTCGTCGGTTTTCTTATCCTTTGTATCTCAGGCCATCTCGAAAAACTAACCACTACTATGATGTAATGGTATCCATTCAGTAACCTGCAAAATTCACATGTAATCTAGACCATGGTAGATCTGTTTTTGACCAGGGATTAAATATTATCGGGAGTCTTTTTCCAGCTGAGGCAGAGCCTTTACATTTTGCCACTTCGTTCTCAATGTTCATGTCTATATTCAGCCAATATACACAAACTTCGCATTAGGATCTTCATCCTAGTGCTGCCCGAAAGACCAATATGAAAATCCTTTAGTATTTTTTTTTTGCAGTGAGTATAGAATCACTACACGTTTTCTGTATAAGAATATTGTATCGCAAAGCGAAAAAAAATTGTTGTGTACTAGTCCCTCTCGGCTATTTTCTTTTATTTTCAAGATGTACTTGTCCCTGGTGGCTCCTTCTTTTATTTTTTCTAGAGTTTACAGAAGTTCCCGAACTGCATTACACACAGTAAATTTCAGCTCTTCTTCTGACTTCAGTGAGGCAATTGCTGCCTCTTCTAATGGTTCGCTCATTTTATGAATTAACCCGGGCAGCCGATTAGCGGAGCCAAATTTATTCGATGGTATGTACCCCATGCTGAAGTTATAATTTAGCAGTATTATACCCCATCTCGTAATCTTCAAATCACTTTGGGATCCGAAAATCGAAATTAGCGGTTTATGATCAGTTTGTAGCTTAAAATGTCGACAGTGGACAAAACGGTGAATATTCACTACCACAAATATTATTCCGAGCGCCTCGTTCTCTATCTGCTAGTAGTTCTTCTCAGCCGGAAGTAGTGATCTCGATACATGAGTAATTGGTTTTACTTGGCCATCTGGCATTTTGTGTAAGATGCATGCTCCTACTCCATACGCACTTGCGTCGCAAGCTACTATGATCTCTAAATTCGGGTTGTAGTTGATTAAAAATAATTCCGAGGTTAACACTTCCTTTATCTTTTCAAATGCTTACTGGCATTCATTAGTCCATTTCTAGGGATTTCCTTCCTTTAATAAATCTTTTAATGGTGCCCGCAGATCATACGTTTTAGGGATGCATATTTGGTAATAATTTGATAATCCCCAAAAAAATTGTAATGTGGTAATATCATTTGGAGTCTGCATGTCTTTTACAGCTGCTGCTCTCTCTGGGGTTGGACTTCTACGATTCTTATCGATAATCTGCCCAAGATATTTTACTTTCCCCATAAAAAACTCACACTTGTTTTCCTTGAGTTTAAATTCAAATTCCTGTATTCTTAAAACTACTGCATTTACATGTTCCACGTGTTCTGCTATACTAGTACTTCTTATGAGAATGTCGTCCAGATATGCTACGGTAACATCTAGACCACCTAACATCGAAACCATTACCTACTGGAAAATGGCGGGTGCGACATTGATCCCAAAAGGTAGTCTGTTAAATTTAATATTTTTTTGTTTATATTCACAAATTTTTGACGTTTCTTTTTCTACCGTTATTTGCAAATATGCGTCGCTGAGTTCTGCTTTCGAAAATATTGTGCCTTCGTTTAGTTTCGCAAATATTTCTTCTGATGTTGGTAGGGGATAATCATAATCTTTGAGTGCCGCGTTCAAATTTGTCGAAAAATCAGCACAAACATGAATTTCTTTAGAATTTTTTCACGTATACCGTCGGTGTCGCCCATTCACATTTTAAGTCCACTGGTTGTCTCTAATCTGTCCAATTTTATATCTGTCTGTTCAATTGAGGCAAAAGACACATTCATTTCCTTTTTTAATACAGCCTGAGCGTTTTCTTTTAGCTGTAATTTTACCTCCATCTTGATACACATTCCCAAACCTGGAGAAAAACATTAAGAAATGTTTCTTTAAGATTCTTTATTAATTTTTTTTAAACTTTCTACCTTGTAACAGAAAGAATTTATCGGTAGATCCCACAATTGAAATTCTGTTATCCAATTAGTACCAAGAAATTTCGTGGTAATTTCTCTGTCAAATACTTTAGAATTTTGTTTTTTTATTTAACGTAACGTTTGTAACAAATTCTCCAATAAATTGTATTTTCTTCCGTCACTGACCTCACGATTTCCCTTGTCTTCATTGAAGTTGGTTTCCCCAATTTCTTCCGCGTATGTAAATTTATGATAGTTAAATCCGAACCCGTGTCAAGTTTCATTTTTATATTTTTATTACTTATTTCGACGGTAACAAATTTTCTGGTTGTTCAATCTTTTACCTCGTCGGATTTTAATTTTATTATTCTATTGTCTTTATTTCTTGACCTGCAATACGTGCTTTTATGTCCCATTCTTTTACAGTTGCAACTTTTTTTATTCATAAAATCGCATTATCTATACCAGTGGAGTTCACCGCAAGCAAAACACAGCTTCAGGAGTTTTTGTTTATTTTTCTCTGGTATTTCACTTTTTACAATTTCTTTCGCAATTTTAAAATTCTTTTCGGTAGACTGACCTTTTCATTTGTAGCGTATTTTCCGTATATATGAAACGACAGACAGTTTTCTTTTATCATTTTTTAATCCTCCATTACGCTAACATATCTTGTGCAGTCTTATGCCAATTTTTGTACCGTAATACCTGCCAGGTCGATGACTACTTTCGTATTCGACTAAATATCGACTACTACCGTCCAACAACGTCTGACCTTCGTTCCTCTTACTACTCCTACTTAAATTAGGTGGTAGATTCTATTCATTATAGAATAGGTGTGTTTCACCATAACAATTAGTCTGCGGACAGATGCAATTAAAATCTAATATTTGAACGTAAGAGTTTTATTTTTTCATATTAATTTAATTACTGTCATCTCAGTTCTGAAAGCAATGCTACTAGAAAGTCATACAATCTGAGATGGATCCTGATTATTTAACCATGATACCGGTGTCGTTTTCAAGGTTTCAAAATGGGTAAATTTTACTGTATTTTAATGTTAATAAAATAAAATAAAAATATTTCTCATGGTAACGAAATAAAAAAAGTTAAAATTTCCAAATTGGAACTATACGTTGTGTAGGTATAAGGATTTCTTATCAAAATTATCGTAATTTTTTTGTTATTCGATGAATGAAAAGGGCAGAAATATTATGTTAGTAGAGAATGTCAATTTTCGTATTAAGCAGCTCTTACTGTATTTTACCAATGTAAAAGTCAAATAGCAAAATAAGCTCATAATTCCAGAAATCCGATGCACTAATTTCTTTCTGATCAGCTTCATTTTGCTTTGACTAGTCTCTTTCTGTCCTTAAAAATTGATCCGTCTGACAGGACACAAATTGAGAGAGAGAAGATTTTGAGGAGTATGAAATTAACACATAATTTCTATTTTTCACAAGTCTACTTTGACCCGTAGTGGTAGCAGCTCTTAGGGTCCAGCTATAGATAAATAGTTAATTCCCAAACGAAAACAAAACACTATGAAAACATTTCTATAGTAAGAAAACTAAAGTAGCAGTACATTCTTAATATAAAGTTACCATCAATACATAATATTAACGATAAATTTATCTGTAGTTGAAGGGATGCTTTTGAGTTCAAAATATTTAGATTTGACCATTAAGTAACACATTTTAAGTAACACAATTTTGTTCTTTAATTTTGAATCCATAGTTTTGGATTCGCATAAACACTTCCTGAATGTGTGTCGCATGTTGTTCCACGGTGTCGCTCTTTATTAGTATGTCGTCTAGATATGCTATAGCGAATTCTAGTCTCGTTAACATTGTATCTATCGCTTTTTTGAAAATCACTGGTGCTACTTTAATTCCGAATGCCAGCCTTTGAAATCTATACCTTTCCTTTGTGTGTTTTAATACATAGTAGCTTAGAGGTCTCCTCATCTATTGGTACCTGTAAATTTTTGAAAAGTATTTACCGCCGTTTACTCTTGGGAACACTTCCTCCGGGCTGGGAAGCGGGTAGTGGTAATGTTTATTGCATTGTTAAGACCTGTTGGGCACAGGAATTTCACCTGACTTTTTCCTAACTTAGACGGTTGTCACAGCTGGTTAAATTCGACTTTTGACAATATCTCCGTTTCAACAAGACTGTCCAGTTCCTTATAATTTCTTTCTGTTGATGTGAAAAGAACATTTCGTTTCTTTTTTAATATTGGTTGTGGGCCATCTTTCAGTTCTGTTTTTTCTGCTACCTTTTTACATCTACCAAGTCCTGATGAACATACGTCGGGGAACTTTTCTTTTAATTTTTCTTCTTCTGTTGGCTCACTTTCCACTTTCTGTCAAAAAGTATTAACAGGTAAGTTCCATAAGTCAAATTTTTGCATTCAATCGTTACCGAAAAGGATTTAGTATTTATAAAACGAACATTTTAAGTTTTTTCGTTTTTCCATTAAAGATTCGTAATTGCCACTCATTCGAATTTTATTATTTTACCTGTCACCGATCTTGCGATTTTGTTTGTATGTAGCATGGTGGACTTATTTATTTCTTTTCCATGTTTGCTAACTGATAATAGTCAAACCGAAGCCTGCATCTAGCTGTAATTTGATTCTTTTAGTTAGAATTTCTACTACTACGTATTTTCTTATGTTCACTCCTTTCTCCTGATCCGCTCTGGCAGCTCCTACCCTGCTTCGATTTCCTTTTCCAGTTCTGCAATAAGGTTTATATCGTTACGTGCATTAAAGAGCGCTACATAAGTAGCATGGGCTAGGAGGAGGTTTCTTTTTAAATTCATAATTGTTTTGATTTTTCTTTGGGGAGGGTAAACAATGTGTATTTGTTTTTTGATTTTTCTTTGCGGAGGCTAAAAATAAGTATTTCTCTTAACTTAGCGTACATGTGCAATGTCAGATAATTCGATGTCTCTTGAGTTTTTCTTGACACTTAAACACCTCTGATAATCTTCTGCTAGCGTCTGTAATGTTAATTCCGGCTCGTTTTGCAGTTTTGTCAGTATTCTCCTTTCTTGTGACTACTCCCTGGATACTTGAAATTGTCTGAAGAGTTCTCTGATAGTTAAAAATACTCGCTGTGTTTATTTGCAATAGCTGCAAACGTAGTGCAGTCTTCATTGTCTTTTTTTATTAGGTTAAAACATTGCCACCTTTTATGGAAAAATGATGTCTTCTGGCTAAATTGTTCTGTTAAGCACTTCACTGCTTTTCGATAGTTAAATTGTTAGTTTTTGGGTAATATATAGTCAACGAACTTTGTATATTTGGAAGTCCTCAGTATTTTTAGAATAATCACATTTTTTTTGTGTCTGACCATGTCTCGCAGTCGGTTTTTAAAAAATCCTCATACCTCCTAAAATAGTCTTCCAATGTGTTATCCTCTTCAGGAGAGTATGTGAAATTTTAAATAGAGTACAATATGGCGTTTTGAAAGAATTTAGATTCCTGTCCGCTCTTTTGTTCTTTGTTTTTTATAACATATAGTAATAATTCTTGTATTTCCATGTGTCTTGTTTCATTTTTTGCTGCATATCTATTTTTTCTCTTCTAAACATTGTTGGCATCCGAATTGTTTTTATCAGTTCAAACATTGCTGCTTAGAAATCCATTTTTTGCACTTATTTCTGTGAAGAGGAGAAAAGAAACCTTTTTTCTTTACGTAGATGTGCAGGGATATATTTCTTTTAACCTTCTCGCCATTTCGTGGGACGACTGCAGTTTAAAAACCTGAATTCTTTGATTATCCTCGTCGCTTCTTGTCGTTGCGACTGCTGTTGAAAAAATTCCTTTATCTCGGTGTAACTTTTTGAATATTTCGTCGTCACTTGTCGTGAGCCGAAGTTTTTCCTTTTTAAATCTCCGCGTGAATTTCGTCGCCTCTTGTCGTGTGGGTTGCTGTTTTTTTTTGTTTTTTTTTTACTTTTCTGCGTGATTTTGTTCGAATCTTTGTGGCAACTTGTCCTGGATCCGGTTAAGAATCCAGCAAGAAATAATACAACACAAGAAAAGTAGGAAATAGCGATATATATATTAAAGACAGCAAAATACAATACGTGGAACTCTGTTAGTAGAACGATAAATACGGGTTATGTAGTAATAATATAATTAAATCGTCAAACTGGGACTAGTAATAGTTGTTACGGTAGCAGTGTTAGCTATCTCACTCTGTTTCTCCTTATCTCTTGAGAGGAGGACTATATGTAGTGGATGGAAGTGTTCAATCCGTTGAATGGGTGATGTCACCATGACAAGAATATGTCTGAAGTCGAGATATCAAGACAGGATTAATTAATTGACAGACATTTCTTTAGATATTGTAGGGAATGTAGTGCTATATGGTAGATTTAAAAATGGTCAAGATAGATTCTGAAAACATATATATGACCAGGAATATTTTTTATTCAACACTTTCATATTAAATTTGGAATTACAAAAACTATGCAAAATGGGACTAAGCATTTTCTCACTCAAAGCTTTTTAACAATGATATGTGACTTGTGATTTCATACTAGCATATTTAATCACATACACTTTTACCTACTCAGTTTTGATCATAAACTTGCAACAGGATGTGGTATGATTTTCAGACACGTCCCGATAATGGCGGATAATGAGATTGTTTTCTGTTACGTTGTGTAACAGAATTATGTGAAATAATGCAAAACAACGTAATAGTATAAAGGTAGGTGCATTGACAGGAAAAGAGAAGTATTTACAAGAGGTGAGGATTAGAAGAATACAGAACAAGATAATTAGTATACTGTATCGTCGTAGAGACGTGATAGATTGACTAGTAGAACACTTCCGGTGTAATACCGGAAATACCCGACTGACTCGCTCACTCGACGTCCTTATCGACTTCCTTCCCCGACGTATAATCACTACTATTTTATATAGTGATTCGAATAGTCCATTCCGGTGGAAAATTGGAGAGCGCCCCAACATGTTCCAAGACCGATATTATCAAGAAGCCACCTCGCTGGTATCTCAGTCACACTGAGATGCGAATCCGGGTTGCGCCAGTGAATAATTCAACATTGCCCAAACTAATAACATTGAAACGAATAAACAACTACACTTAACATTTGAAATATCAGCACCATATTCTTTCTTGTGCTGTCATAGATAGAGACTTGAGTTCAAGCCGAGGATGGTGATAAGTTACCAGAGATTCTAGTCAATTTTTTATCAGGAACAAGATCACTTTTCTAAATTCCATGTTCTTTTTTTCATCCTTTTATTGCATTTTTACAAGTATGTCACATGTATATTTTCTGCTTTTTCTGTTTTTGTTGCCTTCAATATATCTTCGGAATATTCGTTTTTTCCAATACTTCTGTTTTCGTCATTTGTCCTGAAATTTGTCCTGAAATAACTACTGTATTTGTTCTTGTTATCATCAGTCGTTTTGTGGTATTTATTCCAAATATAGGAGAACTTTTTGTATTAAAAATCAACGTTAGATATCCCAAGTAATCCAAAAGTGTTCGAAAGACTGTTTCAAACAAGATTAGAAAATTAACAAAATTCTTAAATCTCTAATCAAAACTGTTTGAAAATACCAATTAAGAAAACGATTTGGAGTTAAAATATTATTCAATGCGTAATTCTATAAAGCATTTGGATTTGAGATAGTTTTCTTACACATAAATCTGAGATTTGATGCTGCTGAGATATTGTTCTCTTGATGAATATTGAGAATACGGTGGTCACAATATATGTGTTTAAATGAAAGAACAACTCAAAGGAAAGTTATGAGAAACAGAATAGCTGATACTAGGAGGCATAATAATTAGGGAGTGGGCTTGGATAGTTTAGCAATCACAGTAGAAATCATCAGGTAACATACATAACGTGTTTAATAAAAATTAAGGTGGGACAAACCCAAAGAAAATGGCAGATGATCAAATTTACTTAGCGCAACAAAATGCAAATTTTTGTAAAACTAAAATTGATTACGTACTGAAAGGACATGGTGTATGAAAATAATATCAATCAATAATATCGTCGATTGATCATTAGGAATTATCTATCTGTTTATCAATAACATCTATGTTGAAATGTGATTTCTTTATGTTTAGCTTATTACAGAAGCGAACCAAACGAGATGGAAAACTGAGGATTGTACTCGCTACAGTAAATTAAATTTAATGAAAAAACATTTCTTTAGTATTTGTTTATATTTCTGAGATGAGGTAGTATTTACAGAATTTTCATTATTGGGACTATTGTCTTCATCTTTGTTGCCATTTGTACAGGGTTTCGGTCTGCTCCGGCCTTCTTTCTTAAGGGCACATGGCCCAGTAGCTATAGACGCTGGTTAGTATCTGACTTGACTCTTAGCGTTGTGAGTTAAATACCAGGCTATAACAGTGGGGGACAAGTAGCTAGCAGGGTTAGAGTGAGATAACTTATAACTTCCAATCCGGGCTTTACGCAATGAATGGAAATGAAATGCCCCGGTGATTGTAAAAATAGGTTCGGTTCGAAATCCCTAACAACTTAAGAAGGCCTGAGCGTACAACGGCTAAAACGTTGTACAAATGGCAACAAAGATGAGGGAAATAGTCCAAATAATGTAAATACTGTTAACCAGATTTCTTGTTTATTAGTGAAAATACATAAAAGAATATAGAATATGTCACTGGAGATATAATGGCAGTAATTAAATTATAGATTTAGAAGGGAGAACTTTCGTTGATATTTGCATTAAAATAGAATCATTCGTAAATATTTTATCGGTAGCAATAGCATTATTGACAAAACAATATATACTGAGAATATCCGGCATTATTTCTGATGGCTTTACATCTGTTTCAATAAGATTTAGGTATATATATTATTAATGCATTTAAATTGTCATGAAATGGCAAAAATCTTAATTTCTGGAGATCCGTTATGCTAAATATTTGCCTCTTCTGACTTCAATAACATCAACACACTCACACACACACACACACACACACACACACACACACAAATATATATATATATATATATATATATATATATATATATACAAATGCTTCTCGTACTAAGTAATATTGATTGAGATCATGATGAAGTATAGCGATCTAATTGGACAGTAATTCAATTTCGCTTGTAAACAAAAGATCGGATAGGTTAGAAAATTCATCGTGAGCCCCGGGAAATAATAATACAAGAGAGAGCTGAAGTAGATTAATCTTAATTGAATCAAGGCTGATCGCTGTCCGACATAAATCTCTGGAAACGCAATCATATTCAGGGAGAAAACGCAGCTGAAGAGTTGCTTTCGCTTTTAAGATTTTAGCTTCGACACACTAGAAAAAACTAAAAACTAGATCCAATTATGAGGGAAAAATTATAAAATCAACTTAAAATTTGGTTTCCTATTTTTTATTAATTCCTGGCACGTGCAATGAAATTAAGGACATAAATGATATCATGTTCTTTTAAAAATGCTATTGTTGCAGTCTAAAACTAAAACTTGCGAAAGAATCCACTTTGCATATATTATATATTAGTATTTATGCTGTTATTATATATATATATATATATATATATATATATATATATATATATATATACACTAGGGAGTGGAGATTGTATGAAGAATGCAGTTTTCCTTAAAAGTGAGTAACAAGATATTGTGGATTTTATATTTTTTCCGTAAATTATATTAAAACTAATATTTTTTAATTGGATATATGGATTAGTTTACATATGTATTTAGAGTTAAGAAATTATGCATTTTCCCAACATTATGGCCGTCTTCATAGATGATAGTATTGAGTGTTTTTATTTTATTTATAATTCTTCCATTATTTACGTCTTATTTTATATTTTGGAAGATATTAACAGAAAATTTCGAAAGCCCTCCTGAAGTTTATTTTCTAAGCGGCGCTTGGATATGGAACAAGGCTGAAAATATGAAGACACCAGTGAGGATTGAACTCATTTCTCTGTTACAAAAGGTTACCATTACATCATGTCGAGATACCCAAACTTTTAAAGATAGGATGGATAAATCAGCCTTATAGAGTCTGAAGTCAAGATTATGAAGAAAAACAATCAATCAGCTAAGTGAGAAACTTTATATTATACCAATTATTGATCTATATTTGATAACGAGCATTTTTGTTAAACAATCTGATTGCCTTACATGTCTTTCTATCAGTACTCCATTAACTGTTAGCAATGATTTCTTCATACAATCTCCACTCCCTAGTGTATATATATATATATATATATATATATATATATATATATATATATGTTTATGGGTGCGTGTCTGAGAAATAAAGATAAGTAGAGTTATAGCATACATATATATATATATATATATATATATATATATATATATATATGTATAGTATATATGTATATATATATATTGGTATAGTTTCTGCCATGTTTTGACGCAATGATCGATGTCGGACTGAGTGCCTCATGGCTATTTGGGTTGGCATTCGGTATTGGATTCTTTGCTTGTAAGTTTTTGTTGTGTTGATATGTGCTTGATTGTGTATCTGGGGAGGTTATTATTGGGGCGTCTAGGTCGGGTGGAGGTACCCATCGGATATAGGCAAATTAATATTTAAATATTAGTTTATGTATCTATGTATATATATATATTTTTATGTATGTACGTGTTTGTATGTTTTTGTATATGCATGTATGTATATGTATGTATGTATGTGTATGTATGTGTATAAGTATATGTGTATGTGTGTGCGTATGTATATATATGTATGTATATATTTTTGTGCGTATGTATGTATAAGTGTACATTTGTCCTTTTGTGCTTGTAGACATATTGAGATTTGCTTTAATTACTGATTTGTATATATATATATATTTTTTTTTTTCGTTTTTTTTTTTTTGTAGATATTTGTACTCATCTGTATATGTGTGTAGGCTTTACATGTTTGTCTGTATATTTTTGTATATGTATATGTATATATGTGTGTATGGGAAGGAATTTTTTTAAAAATTTCGAATTTGAAAATGTATATATATATATATATATATATATGTGTGTGTATGTATATGTGTACGTGTGTATATATGTGTATATGTGTCTATGTATATATACATATTTTATTATTGTTTTATATTTCTGACCGCCCTCGGTCCTTCATCAGAAACAAGTGATTTCCAAATATGAATTAAAAACGTATTATACGATCATATATGTATATTTTTTTTTTTAATCATTTCACCCCGAGCAAGGCAGAAACGCCACTGATGTGCAGGAGGTTACATAAATGTAAAAAGATTAATTAGAAAAGAGTGAGGAGTACAAGCTAGTTAGAAAGGAACAATAGAAAGCTGAGAAAGCAGGTGCAATGACAGGTACATGGGCGGAGAGAAAGGGAAGGTTATACAGGGGAGGGGAGAGAGCTAGAGGCCAGTGGTTAGTAGGTGAGTATTAACTTTGCTTTTAAATTTCTGGAGGTCGTAGCCGTCAGGAAAGCAAGAATACGGGAGTGAGTTCCACAGTCGGGAAGTGCGAGAGAGGAAGCTGCAGGAGTAGAATTGTCGTCTGCGTTTGGCTAACCTGACTGTGAATGGGTGGGACCCAGTTGCCAGTCTGGTTGAACGGGTAAACACCTGTTGAGGAGGCATCAGTGACTTAAGCTCATCCGAGCAGAAGCCATGAAAGTATTTATAGAAGAGACAGAGGGAGGCCACATTTCGACGATGGGAAAGTGGCTGCAGACGAGTCGCCAGATCAGTACCTATCACATTACAGACTCTCCTTTGGAGCTTGTCAAGAACACTGAGGAGAACGGCAGGGGCACCTGACCATAAATGGCAGCAGTACTATGTGTGTGTATGTGTGTGTGTATATATATGTGTGTGTGTATATGTGTGTATATATGTGTGAGTGTATATGTGTACATGCAGGTGTTTGTGTATGTCTGTATATTTGTGTATATGTCCGCACATGTATATATGTTTGTTAAAGTGTCCATGTTTCTATATATATGTTTGTTTGCGTATGTGTGTGTATGTATGTGTTTATATATATATATATATATATATATATATATATATATGTAATACGTATATATTTGTATGTGTGTGTGTGTATATGTATATGCATATGTATGTATATATATATATATATATATTTGTGTATATTTCTGTGTATGTATTTATATTTATGTATATTTCTGTATATATTTGTAAGTGTGTATATATATTTATATCTGTACGTATGTATGGACAGACAGATAGATAGATAGGTAGATAGATAGATAGATAGATAGATAGATAGATAGATAGATAGATTTCTTAAGTTTCATGCTTTTTTGATCGTCTAACTGTTTTAATTTTATTTCAAAATACTGGATGTATACGGAGATACGTATATTGATGAACTTTTGTTGAAGGTGGAATTGACTTTGGTGGGAATATGTATTTTTGTCATGACGCCTCTTACGCATACACAGACATAATTTTACATATATACAACCATTGACATGCGCAGAGACACACGCACACGTGAGCTAAACAACCGAGGCTTACAGTCATAACTTCATATGAACAGTATTGAACTCTCTCTCTCTCTCTCTCTATATATATATATATATATATATATATATATATGTATGACGTTTTGCACATGCATACTCATTTAAGTTTGTTTTATGTTTTTGCGTAGGTATATATTTATTCCCGCTTATGTGTTCATGCATTGAAATATGATTATGTCTATCCTGACCCCATTAATATGAGGCCAGTGATTTTATGAATCCGCCGTGACTGTATCCAATATGTAGCAATTTAGTCTGCCTAAAAGTTAACAGACAAATTGACATCTCGATAAAGACTAAATTTTGAAATTTGTGTATGTATATATACATGGGTGTATTACTATGTATATGTTTTTTCTCACTAATGTTTGTGAATATTTCTCCATATGTGAATGTTTGTAAGTTTATTCATGTATGCGTTCTTTTTCTCTCCTCCGTCTAAAATATGAATAATTTTCTAAATGTACAAAATTGTTAAAATATATATATATATAGTTTTTTTTTTTTTTTTTAGCAACAAAAATATAGTAGATATAATAGTTAATTAATAATGCTGATCTTAATTTTATAAAATTTTAATACCAATGCCCACCAAGATTAATTTTAAGTCTTCCCACATATTCTCCAAAGTAAAAGTTGCTTTACTCTGATTGGTCCACATTGTACATGCAATAATGCCTCCCTGATGAAAGAGGTCTTGCTTGTTCTTAACCTTTTAAAGCCATTCATTTCGAAATAACAACATCACTTGAAAAGACACAAAAAGTGTCGAAACAAAATAGCTACTTTTGTAGTGATATTATAACATATCAATGTTATAATTTATTAATAAATATTATATATATATATATATATATATATATATATATATATATATATATATGAAGTTATAAATATAGCAGGCACTATCTTGACAATGATGGAAAAGCATCAACCTTTATTTCTCAACCCATTCTTTCTATATATATATATAGACATAGCTCTTTGGGGACCGTCCGATTGTGATAGTGGAAAGTCACAAATCATCGTGATTGAGGATTTTTGCGTACTGGCTTTATTCAGACACTTGTTCACGCTTGATAACACGTTCTCTTCCATAATAATGTAATTAAGGTCCTTTCTGCATATTTGTAGCATATTCCACATGTTAGTTCTCTCGGTGTTGAAAAATCCCACACGTTCTTGAACAGTCATTTGCAAACAAGATTATTTAGCCACCCTCGTATACAGGCATCCTTAGATAAGAGTGTTCAGCCATACATACGCTTAAAGAATTAATAGCTAAGTAATTATTGACAATAATTATTTTACTTATATTCTAGACGAAAGAAACTATTATCTTTACCTTATTTCGGATACAGTGGGATGACTTCGAATAAAATACGATAAATGCTGCCTGCGTTAAAAAAAAGTAATATTGCTACTTATATGGTGAGTTGACATTCACTATATTTCCATTGCTTTTGATATAACAGCACCATCAGCTGCAGATAGTGTCTAATAACTTAAAACTACTTGATATTAAAAATGATAGATGTATCTCTAAAGATAGTAATAAAAACTAATGTTCTTATAAACGTAGCGTACCAGTGAAAACGAATTCTATAATGTATTATTTATTACCAATACTATATCAAATATATGAATATATACCAAAAAGGCATATACTTACGAAAACTTTTTTCATTTTATATAGAATGTTCAATTTCAAACTAAACGTTTTCGTTCTGCACAAAACAGGTTAGTTTGAATTTGTCTAGTGCATGCAATGTAAGCATTATTTCTCATGGTGATCTAGTTTTCAGTGTATACACATCCATTTATAAACACTCTTTAATAAGAACGGCATTTATGGTTGACGACCGTATAAGAAAACCCAGCTGAATTAGGAATCTAGACAATATCTCTTAAAACTTGCAATGAGGAATAAAGATAAAATATTAAACATTTTAGGCGAGTATGCTTAGTTTGGATGAAATAAAAATCAACCTATTCTTATGTGACAGGATTCAACGAGTTTGAAGGTGCTATGATAAGGTGTCTCAATTCTTATTTTGGTGAATACACGTTACGGTATGGGAAAATAAGAAGCTCAAATAGAACAAGAATTGCGATTTTTCTCATAAGATTGCAACATGGGTGTGAAATGCAAATGTAGAATTCTTGTGTATTTATATTTCATACAATACGCATAAACCATTTACATAGTTTGATCTATTTGAGCTGTTATGAAAATACGGGTATAAAGGAAATGACGAAATACACAAAATAAGAAAAGAGGCGTAAGTTAAAATGTGTCTTTTCGTTAAATGTATGTATTTATGTTCAATATATATGCGTTTGAGTGACTCATTGATTGGGACCTTTAAAATCTGAAGGTTCTTTGAGATATTTTAGGGATCAATTTCAACAATAAATATATAGGTAAGCTAATTATGGTAGACATAAAAAATAGTATGCACTTTTAATATATATATAATAATAAATGCAAGCTAAATAAAAGACTAATCCCCAATTATAATAAAAGAGAACTTATAGTCGTAAACTGTGACAACCCAAAATGTAAGTGACAAATTTGTGATTTCAAAATAAGAAAATATAAAACCAAAATATTCTTTAGGAAAGCGAATTTGGCATACTAAAACTAAATTAAAAATTAAGTAAATGAAATATATTGCTGGAGAACATGGTAAGCGTATACATCTGTTATGTATTACAGATCCTACTATAGGTACTGAATACTGGACAGTTTTCTCAAAAGTGAATCAGATTTGTAGCAAAGAAATTATGCGTATATAGAATAATAATTAAAATATAATAGAGAGAATGTTTCAGTAATTCGCAATTTTTAAATAAACTCGAAAAGAAAAGTAGATATTTACTACGATCAAAAAAGACTTTTGAAATTTCCAGAAAATATTATGAATAAACTAAGTTTGAAGCATCTTATACTTCAGGCCGCACTTGGGCAAAAGAAAACGGTGGTCAAATTAAACACTATGTAACATACAATAACAATATTTTGTAAATGGATGCTAGAATATTAACAGGAAAGGATAGGAAATAGAAAAACATGCTTAGAGCTACAAATAATCGGTGGACATACAGAGCCCATATCGCTTAAGTCCTGAATGTGACACTTCAGGGCACAGGCGATCATGGATCTACATTGCTAACACAGAGCGCAGAAATAAAGAGAGTCATTGTTAAGTTGTATTTCATCAACATAATCAATAAGGATCCAGATTACATCAAGATTACATAAAAAATATGCCGTCTTCATAAAAGAAAAAAAAATAGAAAAATTGTCTGGTCATAATAAATAGATTAATTTGTTTTTTACTCTTTATCTACGTTTACTAGGTTATTAACAGCCTTAAAATATACTTAAAGTATAATAATATTTAACAGACAATATTTACTAATTACTCCATGGTTTAAGTGAAGAGGAGAAGACATACCTTTACCAAAGCTATTAGTCTGTAATAGACATAACGGAATAATTGTATGTATATGAACAGGAAATTCATATTTTATCAGGAAAACAGGAGTTCGGCAGGTATAATAATAGTGGTGTAAGACAAATATTTTACATCTCAGCGGATTTGTTTCAAGCTATACAGCAGGGCAACTTCGAGAGTACTAAAAATCCTACCAGGATTAATCACTGCGGCCATAATCATAAAAATATAAGATATGCAAATTACACAGTTTTAGTATCAGAATAGAAAAGAAACTACAAAAAACTTCTACAGCTCTAGCCAAAAGTTTTGGAACACCATAAAAAATCCGTGTCATCGATAACAAAACACAACTAGTTTTGCTCTTGCATTTTAAAATAATAATTTGAAATATTTCAAAGTAAAAAAATATTTATAATGTATGTTAAATTTTGATGTTAAATAAATTAAGTTTTATTCGCTTTGGCATAGACTCAATTGGTGATTTTAAAATGTTAGATCTAATAGAAGTTCAACATCTTTGTAGGACAGCTTCAAGTTCAATTCTTGTTGATGGAGCAGCTTCATGCACCGTTTGGTTCCAGGATGGACCATAAAATTTTGATGGGGAATTACCAGGCCAGTTTTGCAGAACTATGAAATTATTTTCCTCGAACCAATTTGTCACAGCTTTTGCTTTATGGCAAGGTGCACCATCTGTGGCAACATTGCATCTCAGTCAGGGTAGTGTTCTATCAAAAATTGTGGTAGTCTATTTTTGATAGTGTCCATATACTATTCCTTGTTTATTGACGTAGCTTTGAGTAGTATCATTAATTCTCTGACGCCATGAAAGGAAAAGCACCCCCAAATATGAATGAGGTCCGGATGCTTGACAATGGATACCACACAATCAGCGTGGAATCTTTCTCCTACTCGTCTTCTGACACGAATTGATCTATTGTCAGTGAAGCAGCTAAAATGTGATTCATCAGAAAAAATAACCTTTTTCCAGTTTGCTACAGTCCATCTTTTATGAATTCGACAGAAATTTAGTCCATCATTTATACTTTTTATGTCAAAACTTACTTTCTTGCAGGCATTTTTGACATCAATCGTTTCATCAACAAACACCGCTATACTGTGCAATCTCAAGATTCCACACCACCGCTGGACCATTCCTTCAGTCACTGCCTGCCGATCAGTCAAGATAAGTTGCACCAGTTGTCGGTCATCTCGCACTGTAGCCTCTCTTGGATGATCATTTTGAACTCCAAATTCGATTGTTTTTCAGTTTTCTTCCACTCCTGAACTATTCTTGTGACCATTGATGCATGCATCTGCTTCTGTTTGGCTATTTGACGACAGCTAAGACCAGCTTTGTGTAAAGCAATGATTGCAGATCGTTTGGATTCGGAACATTTGGATCACAATTAGATGTAGAGAATAAATAATGTAGTCTTTAAAAAAAGATTTACTGTCCAATCTCTTCTGTCTGCTTCGCTTTTCACTTCACAATGTTTGACGACTACGCGGTTATTAAACACATCTTATTTGTTGATTACTCTTGGTTTCACTCTTTTTAATATTCAAAAATATCTGAAACTATATTTTTACATAGTATTGCAAATCTTTTGTCTAGAGCTGTATAGTATGTCTCGAACGAAAGCGAGAACTAAACACAAATTACAAGAAGGCAGAATGCATCGTTATCATCAAATATACGGGCCCAAGATGTTAATTAGAATTTGGGAAGACTAAAATCAAACAGATACAGAAATATAATTACGTGAGAAATGTTTTAAAAGAATATGAATTTACGACACTGGTATTCGAAGATAATTGGGATGGTCAAAGAGGCATTCCAAAAGCTAAGCTAAGTATTAAAAGGTATGGAATTTGGTTAGAAACAAAAAAGGTTTAATAAACTGTTACGCAATATCTGTCCTCATGTATGACAAAACATTCGGCCATGAAGGTGAACAACGACGGCGTTTTTGGAGATAATGGAAACAAAAAGGTAAATAAATTGAATATCGGGAAGTAGAAGTTGAAATTTCTTGCACGTAATGAGGTAGGCGGGATTGGAAAACTCACAAGGGAAACAGAAAGAAAGATGGACATAGAAAAGCAGCGCGTGACATACTTAATATGTTTGCGCAAATTTATGGCAGGACGGGTTTGGGAGAAATAAAAGTAAGACAACTTTTTAAGAGCTACAATGCAGAGAAAAATGTGGCGGGCTAAGATCACCTACGTACTGATAAAAGAAGAAATTTATATTTAAAATTTAACTCATCCAGTATTCGGAGAAACTTTGGTATATCGTAACTTGATAAAATATGTTTAAAAAAGAGGATTTCGTACATATAAAAATTTGTAACTGAAAGTATAAAGCTATTTAATCCACTATACAAATGTTTGATACGTAAGTAATTGACCATAATATTTAAAAAAATGTCTCAGTTGATATGTACTTGAAAAAAAATTAACATTGAGAATTAACTATTTTCCCCTTTTTTATATTGTATGATTAATTATTTGACAGAAAAAAAATGTTACATTAAGCTGGAGAAATTCCATATAATAACAGACATAGATTAAAAGATGTATAATAAATAGAATTCGTACTGACCCATATTCCAAAATTTATTGATCGTGAAGAATTAAATAAGAGAATAAAATGTTTTTTCCTACAAATAGTGATTTGACAAAATTAGACCAATGACATTTAATCTTTACGCTGCGGAAAAACAAAATGTTAAATTCCTGTGTCGTGTGTGATCAGCCAGACATTAAAAAAATGTCTGATGCAGAGTGACGGCTAAAGGGAAACAAATGATTTCATGGAGGTCTTGCGAGAGAATTTCATGCTAAGAATAAATAATGTTTGAAATTAAATGAATAGTTTACGTCAAGATCGCAATAAATTAATGTAATGGTATTTTGTGAAGGAAGTGTAGGTATTGTGAAGTAGTTTCGTTAGTGAGCTCACATGACTATAGGTTTCTTGGCAATGAGAGCAAAATCTAAAATATGTAGATTAGTCGGATGTACGGAATCTTCAAGTTTATCCTCTTCAGGCCATGATGGTATGCAGATTGGGTATGAGCATAAACAGACTGCGCCGCTGAGTTTTGATATCATATATATATATATATATATATATATATATATATATCAAAACTCATGCATTGCATTTGAATACATGGATTTGTTGTCATTTCATGCTATCAGGCGGTATGACGTCATAGAACCGCATTGCAAATTTGCGAACTGCGTTTGTTATTTTTGGTAACTATTGCCTTTGCCTAGCAAAGTTTAATATTAACACAAAATAAAATCGTCGCTGATGGTGGATGTTATTGTGTTACCGTCTAAATGACCTTGCTGACGATGGCTCATGTGAGCCGAAAGCTTAGAAGCAAATTAATAAAAACATATCCAAATGTTGGAGAATTTTTGTTTTTATTTTCAACTGAAATTAAAGCCAAAATACGACGTTTAGAACGGATGATGATTAAACCTAATAGACATTCATTGTCTCTTATATTTAGTATTATATATTTTAGAAAATAGTATAGTATATTTTTAGAAAAAATATATATTTATTCTCTGCGACAAGAGAGAGCAACCGCCAATACAGAGAAATACCGTCGGAGCGGAAATATTCAAAACCCAAGTGGAAGATGCAGTGGCCAAAATAAATAGAAAGAAAGCATCAGGGCTAGACGGTATTGTAACAGAGATGTTGTCAGCATATATAACATTATAGAAATAATAAATGAAATCTACAACAGTGCTGATATCTCGGAAAACCTAAGTAGATCGATTGAGAAGCCAGGTGCAAAGATATCTGAACTCCTTAGAACAATATGCTTAATGAGTCACATAACAGAACTCATCATCCCAATTCGGATGAATAGAGTGCACCTTAGAATTGGGCATGAGATAGGACAAGAACAAGGTGGTTTGGTCACAGAACGAGATAGGATAAGAACAAGGTGGATTCGACATGGTACAAGGAACACAATATTTATGCTCATAAGATTATCGGAAAGGGCAATACAAATGCTGAATTACGTGTGCCAGGGTTTCACCGACTACGCAATGGCATTCGACAAATTTCACCACAAATCCTCGATGAAAATGTAAGCTAAGCAATCTCGACATGTTCAGGAAGGACATTAAACAGGAAACCAGTTCAATATATATACAAAAATACATTGTGTTGTAAAACAAGGGTGTATCTTCTCCCCAGACCTATTGAGCTTAAACAGCGATGCAATTCTGTGAGAACTGAAAGTCTTGCCAAAATTTGTTACTGGTGGCCACAATCTGAACAATGTAAATACGAAAATGATACAATGCTGAAAGAAGACAAAGAAAGGAAAATTCAAGAACGTTTAAAGAAGCTAACTAAAGAAAACGAAATAAAAGAAATAAGCAAAAACTGCAAGAAAACTGAATGCATGTTCATCAGTAAAAAGTGGAGGTCCAGAATTACAACGACAAGTCGGAGATACTGAAATAAATTAGTTAGAGTAATTTAAATATCTGGGAAGTTTTACAACAAAGGATGGAAATAAGACACTGAGATCCGAAGGCGTATTGTCAAGGCCAATGATATATTCAAAAGGTTTTGAAGAGTATTGAGAGGCAGGACGATTTCATCAGAAATAAAGACAAGAATACTGGTCTGTTCTATGATAGCTATCTACCTATGACAGCAAATGCTGGACAGTTTCTTCAAGAATGAAAGAGAAACACGAAACAACAAAAATACGTTTATTTAGAAAGTTACTGAGAATAACATGGACCGAATATGTGAGCAACGACAGATGCAAGAAGAGGATGCAAGCGAAAATAAACACATTTCTCATGAAGGACAAACAGCTGAGGTTTTTGTAACATGTTAAGAAAAAAAGAGCTTAGAGAATCTGATGTTCACAAGAAAGATAGAGAGAAGGAGTGGCAGGAAAAAGCAGCACGAGACAGACTTTGAGAAAGTGGATGGCGGAACGGGTTTTCGTGACAGATATCAAGATGAAGAATGTTAAAAGCGGCAGGTGATAGGGGTAAGTAGAGTTCCATGAAATGACATGGCACATAAAATGAAAGTAGACCGAATTTGAGACCTGTCTTTGTTAAGAGAAGCAAAGGAAAAGGCTGGTTAAGAGCGATCAAGCCGTATATTCGATATGCGGTGACAAATACACGTGATAGATCGCTCTCAGTCTATCGATATAAGTCACTTGTACTTCGGCACCGCTTGCGATAGAGAGGTCATGTGTTCAGTAGGAATAGGGATATCATTTCTAACTAGTCTCTATTAGTTTCATTGACTGCAGGAAAAAGGTCAACGTATAAACCAAAACTGAGATATAAAATTACATCAAGAATACAATGGAGAAAATCAACATCTTGAAAAATGTCTGAGAAAACCGATCTTTAGATGTTTCATCCTGAAATAATGCAGAGCCCAAATGTTAAAGAGATTTTCGGCGGAATCAAATATAAATCTCATAGAAGATAGCTGTAAGTGTCGTGCCGTCAATCTTCCAGAAAATGTTGCAAAAGGTTTATTCTGTGAGAGTTTTTGCGTTCGTCTATTTATGACAGGACACAAAAATTAACAAAATGCCACACATAATATAAAAAAATCATTCATTATACTTTATGCACAAATATGTGAAAGTTAATACAAATTTGGACGAAGTTGCCACATATGTGCAAAGCAATAGTTGACAGCTGTAGACCAAAAAAGCCAAGTCCGTACTACTTATATCTCAGAATAGAAGAAACGATAGCAGTCCTCGAAATCCAGTCACAACCAACATATATATTTATACGGTTTCATATAAAATGTTAATAAGGAAACATTCAGCTATAATGGAAATGGAAATAAAAGCCATTGTTTTTGAGATAACTGACAAAATATTTTAAGAAAGTGCATACTGGGACATATATTAAGTTAAAATTTATTAAACACAAATTTAAATTTGATTCATTGAATTTTATAAATTTTAACGGACAGTACGACAAGCTTCTTAGTCAATAAATGCCGAATATTACCTTATATAAAAATCATTAATATTTTCTTTACCTTAAACATAAGTCAATAATACTCAATTTACCCGACACAAGCGATCTTCAGTATATAGCGGGTGTGCTGAAAAGTTAATAAGTTAATTATGAAGAATTGATGGTAGTTTTTTGGGGGGGGTTGGGATAACTTTACTAGTAAGTAATGATTTTGCTTTGATTTGATTTGATTTTAATTTTTTGTTGTAGCTAATTTTAAAAGTTTCATAGTTATTTGAACGAGTGCGTTTTTTGTGTATTTTTTTCAAAGAAATTCTTTTTACTGGAGTATAATTTTGTTTTAAAATTTCTCTTAATTTCCTTGGTCGTCTTCTTTGCTCGGCCATTGTCTAGTTAGTTGACTCCCATACCCACCCCGCATATATGCACGTAGTACCCAAAAAGATAAAATAATTCTCCTATCACTGGTTGAGCACGTGTTTTTTTTTTTGGGGGGGGGGGGGTTGGGAACAACTTTACTAGTAAGTAATGATTTTGCTTTGATTTGATTTGATTTTAATTTTTTGTTGTAGCTAATTTTAAAAGTTTCATAGTTATTTGAACGAGTGCGTTTTTTTTTGTGTATTTTTTTCAAAGAAATTTTTTTACTGGACTTTAACTAAGTTAAAACTTAGTTAACTCAACGCCCCTAGTTTTTATTTTATTTTTTTTTATTAATTTTTTTTCAGTTGGAGTAGATAGACTAAACCATCGCCCGGTTCACACTCCACCCACGTCTATTGTACAGCTGTAGAGGCTCATCCCTTTTTCCCTGTATAGGATGTTTTTTTCCGGTTTTCTCTTTTCCAATCCTTTCACTCTTACGAAGCCCCCTACACATCAGTGGCGTTACCGCCTTGTTCGGGGTGATATGATTAAAAAAAAAACAAAGAGCTGGACAAAATCGCATGCCTTACTTTCTTATCTTATTAATAACGGAATTGTATACATCAAAGGAACCTGTCATCTCTTGAAAATGAATAAAACCTTGCGTCGTGAGATACTCAACTACATCCAGAAAATGACCTGTGTGCTTGAGTATTATCCTGATGAAACAAGTTTCCTTTCATCAGTGTCCGAGTGCTTTGGTCTTTAGAGTTTTTTGTAACTACTCAGCAAGTTGACATTCTAGCCTCCAGTAATGGTTGGACCCATTTGAAAATAATCAATACAAAAAATGTTTTTTACATCCCCTAAAATCTGAAGTCATCGTCTTGTGTACTTTAGAAATGACTTTGAGTTGACGCCCCGTCAATTAATTAAACTCTATTTATTTTTGTCTACCGGCTTGAATTTCAAGAAATCTTTTTAAAGGAAAATATATAAAAGTGATGAAAATCTTGAATAAAAAGACACAGTTATTAAGTCAAATAAACTTTATACCAAAACAAATATTGCAAAAAAGTAATTGCAATCTCCTTCACCCGCATCTGTGTTAGTAACATTAAACTTTTCTTTATTTTTAAAAATATTTTCATCATAAGCAAGACAGGACCGACAGAAGTACATTAAAAAAAGTGTTTACAGCGAGTATTGAAAAAAGGATAAAATATAAACGGTACACAAAAAAGCTGAAGATAGCAACTGGTGTTGCATTTAAATTTTTAGAGAGAGTAGCTATAAGGAAAGCAAGTTTTCAACAGGCGAGATGTACAAAAAAGTAAGTTGTTGGAATAGAAGGGTCAGTTAAATTTAACTGTTTCAATAATAATATATACAGTAAAAGAGTAAGATCTATATGCAAACCTAGTAGTGCGTTCAAATTCTTGTGCTCGGCGCACCAAGGATATGATCGACAGAGCGGTTTCGATGAAAATATTTATAGAATCCAAATCACGTGGTCGAGAATGTGACTGAAGAAAAATATTAAAGATCATAATGCGTCAAAAAATATTTCCTCATTATCAAAGAATTTCATAAATTATATAAAGACAACATTCTTAAAATATATAGAAAAATGTGGTATCGTTTTCACACACACACACATTCACATATGGAAACACACACATATAAATATATGCTTATGTATATATATGCGTGTGTGTGTGTGTGTGCGCGAGTGAAAAGGGAAAATTCTTCAATTTACGTAATTATCTATTTTCATTCTATATACATCGAAAGAGAATTACGTCAATTTTATGTTTTCAAATATACCGATATGAAAATGTATCCCTTTTCTTCAACATAAATATTTTTGTAAATACTTTTATTTATTCTTCAAATGGTGGTGTTAATTTGAGTAACCTACCTTATTAATTATGCAAAAAAATATTTTCTTATATATTAGAGACATTCACGGTCAAAATTGTATAATAGCAACGAAAATATAGAGATTTGATGGCATTTTATTAAAATCTAAAAAGACAACCAGTTTCGCCGAGAACTTTATCAAGTCTTAACACTGGAATTTTAAGCTCAAAAGGTGAAATGGGCTTTGTTATTGTAACTCTCAATATTATTTTTTAATGGGACATTTTCCTTGCGTGGGTAACTTTATAAAAAATTTCGTTTGATGTTTGTCCAAGAAAGTAGATATTATCTATATATAGTTATAAATAGAAATATGTAAAACCAGGTAAATCAAATAAAAAGAAGAAAGTTGAGAATGCCGACCCCATAAGGCCCCACCCCAGCGCCATTTATCCTCAAACAATTAACTTCAACCTCTTCCTCTACGTTGGTGAGAATTTCAATAATTAATAGATATGGAGAAAAGGAAATACACAACAAAGAAGGAAAACGTGAAATCATCAGACCCACCCCCAAAATAAATAAAAAAATGACAAACAGCAGGATGTCAAGAATCATTGTAAGTTACTTACAAAATAAGCTTCAGTTGTCTCTTTGCAATTAAATTAGACATTTTAAGGGACTTAATTTCAATGGTATGATTTACAATTACAGCGACTTAGAATTATTTTTTTATTTCCAGGGCAAAAAATATATGACTATATCTCACTTGGGATAATGTTGTTGATATGGTGCTGAGGAGTCAATTTTCTTAATAACTACTTTTCTAATTTGTGGCATCTTTCAAATGATTTCATTTTTCTCAAATAGCAAGAACAAATAATCAATCATCTAAAAACGAGGGTCAAGCGTGAAATTATAGACACACGCGCATGTGTGAGTGTGTGTGTGTAATTCAATGAATCAAATTTAAATATATGCTTAATAAATTTTAACTTAATATATGTCCCAGTATGCACTTTCTTGAAAAAGCATAACAACAAACTCCCGTTCAGTTTCCAAGCAACGACAGAATCACATTAAAATGTAATATTAAGAATTAACAATAAATTAATCTACAAATAATTTATGCAGACGCTACCATATGCGAGCACACATACATGTATGGGTGGGTACACGTGGTGAGGCAAGCATTAAGAAAGAATAAAAATGAAGGAAAGCAAAATATCGGCATATATATATATATATATATATGTATATATATATATATATATATAGAGAGAGAGAGAGAGAGACGGATATAGAGAGAGAGAGACGGAGAGATTATGCGATTTTATCTACACACGTTATCAAATGTCGTTGATAAACTTCAGGCGAAAACGGTTATTTTTCATTCGATATTCAAATAAGGCTTAAATTTACCTCTTAGAAAATAGGCGTAAATTTTTCCTTGTTTCTATTCTTTTCCAGTTGTTTTTGAACCACATCGGGAAATGTATGGTGAATCTTGTAAGTTCCTAGAAGATAAAAATGGCTGGAAAAAGGAAAAACAAATCTAGAAAAATGACAAACGTTCAATAGAGATTCGGGAAAATATGAAATAATAGTTTCAAACAAAAATGTGGTGAACATTTTTTTTTCATTTCATCTAAAATATCTTATAACTATTTACCATAATAATCCAATAATATTCAATATGAAAAAACTCAGAGGAACTAAGAATCTCAGAAAAATAATGACATTTTGAAATAGATTCATTTATATACTCTAGATAAGTAAAAATTTCGTTACTCTCATCAATAGTTATTGTTCTTAACTCTAACTGAATCTTCCAGATATCTACTTAGGCCACTCTAAGTAGATGGAAGGCCGGGTGGTGCTTCCATGTGTAAGTGCCTGAAAACGATGAATAGAATTAGCCAATCAGATCATCGTCTGACAAATGAGGTTAGAGACGATGTCACCACCGCGCAATTCTTTTGCTTATCGACTGAGAAACCTTCTTATATGTCAAGATAAAAATAGCTCTGAGCTATTTCGTCAGACCGTTCGATATGGATTAAGATGGCTGCAGAGCAAAGGGAGTGTGATTGTTCTACTTCGGAATACGGTCGCGTGCGGGCCGAGGGAGATATTGACAACTGGATCAGCACCAGTGTTAAGTGTCCCGCCAACTTTGCCAGTCATGAATGACCGGGTCAGATGGAATCTCTTAAGTACCAATTCTCTAAAAATCGGCTTGAAGCTAGGTGACGACTAAGCGGGGCATAATAAGAGCGCCAACTGGCCCCCGGCCATCTCAGTCTTTAAGCTTATCGAAGCAAGAAATATAAAGAATATGGTGAATTAAAACGTTGAATTATAAAAAAGGAAATGTTAGGTAAGACAAATAGAGAAAAGAAAGTTAACAAATTTAATTTAAAGTTTTAAGAAAAGGATAAAAAGTTCGATGGAAATGAAGAATAAATATTCAATGAATATATATATATATATATATATATATATATATATATATATATATATATATATATATAAAGAAAGAGAAAGATACAAGGACATGCGAAGAGAAACTATATAAATGCATATAAAGGAAAATCGCTGAAATATTAAACACTATTACAGAAATGTTTTCAAAATAATAATAATACAAAATTATCTACAGACTGAAAACATTATAGCAAAAAATATATTAAAGAAAGAAGAAAATCGTGCCAATATAAAATCATTTAAGTAAAATTTCGATGGCAGCAAAAAATATGGAAATTTTCTTGATCTTGTTCATATCGTTTATGATTCTCATGAACGTGAATGTATATGTTTGCCCACACTTTCCTATCAATTGTAGCTCTATGACATTTTGAAGCTTTACTATTCTAGTGTATATACTCGATCATACATTGTCACAAACTCGTTAGTTTTACTGTCAATTATCGCCACTTATAACATAATCAGCGTTAATTCTTTGCAGTACCATAACTAGATTTTCTACGTCTAACTGCAGATGTGTCTTAAATAATGGAGACATAAATTCAAGTGTGTGGGTCACTTTCTGACAAGTTGATCACGATCTTAAATAATTTCACGCTATCAGCACTTTCTTTAATGCTGCTTTTATTTCATCTTGAAAAGCTAAACGGCAATATAGAATGAACGACTAGAGCAGGCTTTGTGAATCTTGAAATTTCTATAACTGAACGAGCATATTGACAACGAATTTACTCATCAATATAAACAAAGCAATCAGTAAAACAAATTTTTATAAAATTATTGGATGAAGACAGTGACCTCTCTCTCACTCTCTGTTCTTTCCTCTCTCTCTCTCTCTCTCTCTCTCAATTATTGAATATCAAGTCATAACTTAATTCACTATGTTCTCTTTCCTCATAATATACCTGTGGATTGAAGATGTAAATAAACAGAAAGACATTCAAGCATCAAATGAAAAATACATGATTTCTGATTCGGAATATTTTTCAACCAATGGATAATTAGGAAAATGCTTCGGGATCCGTTTCAAGAGTATTTAAGCAAAGCTTCTATACAGGAAAACATGAAAATAGCAACATTCGACAAGAGTTTACGACGCGCACTGCTGAAAGAGGTAACCTTACACATTCACGTGTCTTCCTTACAAAGCTACATGACATTTACACTTTTCCACACCATGGAACAGGACTCTTATACTTTTCATTACCAAGTCACGGAATATTTAGATCCTTCATCACCAAGTTACTGGCCCCTCATTTCTCTCTTGACACGTTTTTACACATTCAGGCGAAGAAAACACATTTCTATTTATCTTATCAAACAACTGCTAAAATAGTTTAAGCCCTTATAGAGTTTGAAAAAAGATAGCATAAAAACATGAAAATAAAATTATAAGTTTTAATATACACAAAATATCTCTGCTCTCACTCTAAAGAACCAGATTTCTGTTGCTACGAGTCACCTTTTCATCTATATAAAAATGTACTTGCTTTCACGGCTATAGTTGAGATTTGATATTACATGGTCTTTCATAACTCTTTACCATCCATTCGTCTCGTTACCTGATTTTTGAAAGGCGTCAGCCACTATTTTATAATGAATACACATTCGATAAAATTTTAATAGCGAGAGAATACTTCGCGAACGATATCAAATGTAAGGTTTTCGGCAAAACAACTTATTTAAAAAATTTTCATGATGGACAAAAATAATTTAGGGAGTCATCATTTCTAGTTTCCAATTATTTATATAGTCATCCGCAGACAGATCTGTTTCGCAGCTTATCAGTGCAGTTAGACGCCGATTGCTTTTAACCCAGGATTGAAACCCGACCGAAGTGGCGTCCATATAACGCCCTATATATATATATATATATATATATATATATATATATATATATATATATATATATATATACTACCGGTCATAATTATTTTTTATAATATGTATTTCATGTTATTTACAGTATTTATTAATAATAGGATATTTCTAAATAAAAATAGAATGCTTCTTTTTTATATACTGCACAATAACATGTGCATTAAATGAACTGATCAGGTGTCCAAGTTTTGTGTTCTCTTCCCCATGCTACACTTCTTATTGCCCGGCCGAATCAAAGCCTTCCTGGTTGCCTTGTAAACTTTTACCAAATCATAATAAGAAAAGAAACATTCTATTTTCATTTAGAATTATCTACTTGGCAAAAAATATTAAAAATATTATGAAATACGTAATTTTTCTAAACTGGGGTGGGCTGATAATTATGGCCAGTGGTGTGTGTGTATATATATATATATATATATATATATATATATATATATATATACATATGATAGAAAAAAAATTAAGTTATGCTATATTTATAAGTTATAGGACACAGTATCATTGATATAGTGTGTGTAGATATAAAAGTAAACATTGAAATCAACACACACACATGAAAATTATATTAAAATAAGAAACACACTGTCGCCTCTAAGGTTTGATTTCAATGTCCAATCATACATATCGGGAGTTGTGTGTGTATGCGTGTGTGTGTGTGTGTGTGTGTGTGTGTGTGTGTGTGTGTGCAATTATGCATGCGTGCGCGTCGTATTCCCCTCTGAAGAATCGTGTTAAAATTGAAGGTTTCTTTTATAGTAAAATGGAAACAAACTAATAGACATGCTTCACTTGCCCATAATTTATCGTTAAACTTGCCGTACGATTATAAACATAGATGACTTTTAAAATAATAACTATGACTAAATTAGCTCATTACTGCATAAACTTTATTTAAACGTGTAGCATAATAGCTAATAGCAAAGTTATCATACTAGGATTTTAAAATTTAACATTGAATAACTTGCGCAATAACTTGCATCAGTGCTTAGCAGGTTTTATTTTAAAAAAATAAGGTTTGTCCTAGAGTACACATATGTACGCCATTGGTGTATGCCCTGAAGAATCCTGCTCAAAGTTTATACATAATAAACACAGTCATCAAACCAGTAAATTATTTGGATGCGTATTAATAGTTTACGCAATTGCGTCTATATTTGCAAACATTGCATTTGGTATTAGAAAGCTTGAGAATCAAAGACACTGAGAATTTCCCTTTTGTACTTTGACAGAATATGAATGATATTAGTTATGTCTATTTCATTTTAATTGAGAAAACTCTTTTCTTGTTCTTCTCTGTCTCTCTGTCTCTCTGTCTCGCTGTCTCTCTCTCTCTCTCTCTCTCTCTCTCTCTCTCTCTCTCGGAACATGACTTCTGTTCATGTCTGGAATTAATTTATTGACAGCTTTGCCTTAATCTACTGACCAGTAGCATGGCATTACTTTCAAAGATTTGGCAGCAGATCAAGAATTCTCTAAAGCTTAAGAATTTATGACGACAGTCAGCAATACCAGAAATTCAGCTCGGACTTATATGGCTGTTTTTACAACGTCATCTGGTTGACACCCATAAGCCGAAGCATAATGAATTCCGCTAATGATTTCATAGACATTCATTATAATTTGTTCCCCAGAAATTGTATTTTTCTTGCATATTAAAATGAAATAATGCATACTTTTAGTATGCATGAAATGAACTTATGTTTTAATGCGGCTGCAATTTGTTTACCTTTGCAGAAGTCAAATTTTTCGAATATTTAGGTTTTGTATTAAACTGATGAATATATACACATACATATATATTCCCCCAGAAATACTTTGGTTATTTCTTATATTGAACAATCTGACACAAATATCTTCTTTTAAATAAGTAACTAGCTAGAAGTGAGTTCTTCATGGAATCTATAATTGCATAAATCTTTTTTGATCGAGATTAGAATAAAACAAGAAATCTAAAAAAATAATGTAAACTCTCTTTTCTTAATTACTTATATTATTTGCCAATTGATATATTCCATCATATAAAAGTAAAAGTTAAATTCGAAAATGACCACCACTCTATTTATAGTCAAGTAATTATCTAATGCTTCAAAAACAGAACGACTATATTTTAGTCTAATTTTTAGCTGATGATAACCTCAAGAATACTACACAATTGGTGCTTTTTTGGTCAAATCTTTTCCAAGATAAATATTGTTACGTTTATATCAAATTAATTTCTTAGTCGGCTGTTAGGAATTTTATTTCTGTTTCGTGGCAGACAATTTCTCTTTACGGAATAGATATTGTACTTTTATTCGACCGCGCATTCAATATTGTTGTTCTATCCGGTTTTAGGTTTTTTATATTCATTCAGATATATTTGTGAAAATGTAAAGAAAAATTTGTAATGCTATCGTTCTTGATCTAACATTTCGTCTTCAGTCACTTTGGCTTCGGTCGAATATGTTTTTACACTTTTCCATTCATATAAATATGCTAATGTAAGTCGTTCTTTTGTAATTTTTTTTTCTTACCTCGACTTCATGCATGTAACTGTAGTACAAATATCTTTAATTTACCTTTGTCATTGCTAGATGTAACCGTAGGTTCTATTCTAATAGTTCATTCCGTCGAACGTCTCAGCTGTGAAGCTATTATCGGCTACAAGCTTTCACTTCTGCTACTATGTTCAAATATTTAAATGTAACGTTAATATTCATATATGGTCTTTTCTTTTAATTCGTCTTCATTTATTCTCTTTTATCATATTTTATTCTTTCTTATCACTAATTTTTTTGATTTTATGTCACTTTTAGTTATTTTTTAAGTTTTACTGACTTCACATCCTTGCTTGGAAGAAAATGATGAAAATAAAAGCAGTTAATCTAAGAGATTTTGGCAGCATTTGTCTAAGTTTCCGAGATGACAACCTAATATCATTCGACAATAGAAACAAAGAAACCGTTTCATTTTATATTGTGACTATGACATTTCTACAATCGTTCATGCATTTTTATTCAAATATGTCATGCTCAAAGACATTTCCAAATATTGGCTCCTGACTAATCAGTGTTCTTTGTGCATAACGATAATAATTTTCACCGTTGATCAGCATCCTCTTCGCTAAGTTTTGGGATAATCTAGCAAATTTGTCAAAGTTTGATCGCCTCGTAAATTTCATTAACTTGCGCACTGTTGTTCTGAACAAATCGTTTCCCAGTACATATGATTTCAATATCAAGGGAGCCCATGCTCTCTAACTTTGGCTTGTAGCCAGTCCTGGTGAATTTTAAGAAATCTGTTGAGAATGCTGCGCTTAACCACTTTGTTAGCATCCCAAAAATATCATAGCAAATCTCACATAAAAACTAAAAGAATTCGCATCGAGGCACAATCGTTTTTACGTTGAAATGACTCTGTTTTTTAAAAATATTGTTAAATTATTTAAGAGATTTTGTTTTATTGAAATTAATATGTACGACATTGAAACAAAAATTGTACCTGGACATTTATTGTATATTGTACATCTATAACGATGAGAATTTTGTCAGACATTCATAGGTAACAAATTCTAAGATTAATTCAGAATTAGATTCTGATACAGGAAGTAACACTATAAGATAAAATTAATTTTTCATTTAAAATTATCTTTGTAGACATTTTGACCGGTGTCAGACTGATATCAACAGAAAATATTATACTTTTGGTTCAAATAAATCCTCATTACACATGAACTGATTTTAGGCCAAAATAACTTGTAAGATATGCAGAATTAGTGTCCACGAGCAGATCAATAATCGAAGACTTTATGTCTAATTTTCTTGGATCGAAACAAATTCGAGATTCAAAAATTCAAAAAGATTAGGAACACCCTTGATATCTCCAATGTGTAAACTACCAACGTGATATCTTTAATTTCAACTAGTATTTGTACATATTGCATGAACCGTTGGCTTTCATAAAAGAAGTACATGCATGCACTGAAAAAATCACTCTCTCACACAAACGATCAACATCTTTTTCATAAAGCGTACTGGTTCGGAAAGGATTGAGCAAAGCCCGTGGCAGAAATCTATAAGCACGACTTAAAAATGTAACATCGCAAGACGAATATTACGGAGCCGCTGATAATTTTTAACTAGTTTTCTTGTTAATGATACATATCTTCCAGCAAGTTAAAGAATCGACATCAAAGGAATAGTAACCAACGAAGAAATATGGTCTTATAATATCTCTTGAAAATTAACACACACACACACACATACATACATACATATATATATATATATATATATATATATATATATGAGTGTGCGTGTATGTGTGTGCGCGCGAAGGTAGGATTTATGTCCATATGCAATTGTGTGTCTCGTGTGTATATCTATTTCAATAGTAAGCTTATATACCTATAACATTTTAATACTTGAATATTTAAATCGTAAACATATATATATATATATATATATATATATATATATATATATATATATTGAAATATATTTCGATTCATATTTTATACAAAAATATGCAAAATTTTCTTATATATGCACAGGCCGAGACGGATAATTTGTCGTCTGTATTATATAAAAATAAAAAAATCTTGACATCTTATTTTAACAGTTATCCTTACAAAAATTACAACACCTCTACTAAAATAGAAAACAGTAATTGTATTTAATAAAATAACAATTTACTTCAACCAAGGCATCCAGGAGATTTCGAAATCTCTTGCATTTCTTTATCTAAATGGTCTCTTTATTTAAGTTAGTGAATATTGTTATGAACCTTGCTTTCGGTATTTCTTTTTTATTAAAGGAAGTTTTGTTAGGTTTTCACTCAAATATATATTTGCCTTGATAAATAACTCAACCAAGGAAAGCAAGATTAGATTCCCTTTTTTCTTTTAATTCATATATATATATATATATATATATATATATATATATATGTGTGTGCGTGGGGGGGGTGATATTTTAGCAAATAAAAGCGTTAATTCCTGTAGAATGTTCTTATATTTTCTTCTAAGCGTCAATCTTTGTGAAGTAATTCACAGTACAATAAATTCTTGTTCGGAAATATTGTCCACAAAAAAAAATATGATATTTGTATTCTAATTATTATTTTTAAAAATAATTATTTTCTGTTCTAAACACAGACAAAAAATAAAATCAGTACTAGTTATAGGATTCTATACGCGGATACCTTAGAATATGTAACCCAGAATACCTAGAAAAAAAGAGAAATTCCTTGAAAAAACACCAAAATTCTTATATCTACGTAATTCATCAGTGACATTTGAAAAGGAGCATACAATGTTCACAAATACCAAATAACACATTCGAGAGAACTTCTAATAACAGCAACAGAAAATTCTTAATCTTATCGTCAAAAACTGTATCAACAAACTTTTAAATTACATTTGTTATTTTCAAGACTACGTTTTCTGACACCATTTCCAATATAATCGTATATATAATTACTTAGGAAAATAATTTTTTTAACCCTTCCAATAACTGGAGTTTTAAAATAAATATAGATACATCTACTTATTTTGTATACCTAAGTGTTAAAGTAAATTTTTTAAATAAAAACTCTGTCATGAAGTTTTCATTTTAGTTTTAAATGAAAGCTAAAGAACTAAATTTACTACTTGCAGCAAGCAAAATACTCTCGTGTATTTTAAATAGAAATGATATTTTTTAAAATAGAAAATTTTTTTTTCTCAAACGTTATCAATTTGTAAATTCGTTTTGACAATTTTGAAAAAAAATCTGAGTCTCGGTTGTAAAATTAAAAGTCTTGCAATGATAAAATATACATCTGTGACACGTAGTCATTGAAAAATATCAACATTCAAATTAAAATTATTTTATTTGTATCAATTATTAATTTTTTAAATAATGAAATTTAAAATATTACATTTTAATCATGGAGCTCTGATCTTTCTAAACTTTAAAGTAAGAGATGACAGCCAGATGCAATGGGAAGAGAAAATTGGTCGACTAGCATTGATATAAATTAATGATAAATAAATATTTCTTAAGAGGAATATTCATTGAAACACTTGAACTTATAATTTATGTCTCTTAGACATTCCATTGATAAAAAAAGGTAATTTAACATTTAATAAAAATTAGAAAAAATCTTAATGCGAAATGTTTTGTGTTAAACTGTTTACTCTATTATTACTAAATATAATCTTAATTAATAGCTTAATAACGAAATAGCGAGAGTGACTGAAAGGAATACAAAAAATATTGGAATTTTATAAATCATCACAATTACAAATAAAAAATGAAACCAATTCTTGTAAAAATTCATTATTAATTAATTCATTTTTATAGAATAGATCTTTTATTTTACACAGCAGAGCAGATGTTTGAGAAATGTATCTATGATTAACATTAAAAATTATTAGATGATTTTCATTATGCAAGGGGTCCTGAATTTAACTAATGAAATAGGGATGGTGCACGTTGGCAGAATTTTTAAATGATAAAAAAGTCACTAAAATATTAATTGCGGAATGGAAGGCAGAAATCGATTAAAAACAAAATTTTAAAATCAAAATCTGGAGTCTGTGTACTTAAAATTACATCACCCTACTCCATTCAGACAGAAAAATCACTTCATTCGCTCTTTACGGATGTTATAACGAAGGGCATTACTCGAATCCTGATGAATAGAGCGCGAAGCAGAATTTGGCCATCGATAGGACAAAACAGTGCTTTTTCGTCAAAGAATCTGGAATAAGGGATGCGATATTTATAGTTATGTTGCGATCAGAACGAGCGATACACATGAAAAAGGACATTTATCTAAGTTTTGTAGACTATGACAAAGCGTACGACAAAATACACCACAAAGAATTGATTAAAATGCGTAACACGCTTGACATATTTTGGAAAGTGTTGGAAATTTACAGATATAACAGGTCTCCTGATTGGCCGAAGACCCGAACCTCGTCTTGGACTTGAGGCGGGCCTTTACGCCAGGAAGAGGCTCGCGCCTTTTTTTTTTTTGGCCTTTTTTCTTTTTTGCACGGACTTGCTCGCTCGGTTGGCACGGACAGCTTCGGAGATCTACGTGCCGAGATTCAACCAGCGGGGCCAACAATTGGCACCCTCATGTCTCGCTATATCGAGACCATCTCTCCATAGTATTGGAGACCCATTGGGCTAACAGCCTCAACCTTATCAGAGAAAATATCTCGACATCCTTCCTTTCTTATAAGGAAACCCTTTGGGCAATGCCTATCCATCTGAGAGAAAAATTCTCTAAGAACTATCGACTTTCGACCGAATGGAACTGCAGAAGAAGCTGACCCCAGAATTTCCTGTACGTCGCGGACCGCCGTTCCTCGTGGTTTCCCATACCCTTCTCGGACGAAGGAACTAACAAGCTACGCAGCGAGAAGGACTATACCAGGCTACGAAGTAGCCGCAAAATCAGTTTTTGCAAGACAATAAATTGTTTTACTTTATCAGGTATGTCTTGTTTGTCTGACTGTTTCCTTCCACTGCCTAAGCACTGAGTTATGTGTGAATATTTCTCACAAAAGACAATAGAGTAATCAAGATCCTCTACTGGCAGCAAACCCTCTGCATACGGACTGGAAACGAATTCAGCAGATATTCAAAGATAGAAATGGGCGTAAGACAAACATGTGTCTTTTCACCGGACCAATACAACTTGTACAGCAAGATTATTATGAGAACCCTAGAAAATATCATCACCGGTGGTCACACTCACTTAAGATACGCAGATGACACATTGCTGACAGCTGACACGGAAAGAAAACTACAAGACCTTCTATAAAAGGCAGAGGAAGAAACTTGAAAGAAAGGACTAGAAATATACTACTAAAAAACAATATATGGTCATCACCAATCAGAGGAGACCAAAAATGTCGATTATAGTGTGAGGATACTAAAATCGGGCATGTACAAAAATTTATGTAGTTGGGTATTGTTCAAACAGAGGACAGAAAGTGCAATATTGTGATCCGGTGGCGAATTGACATGGGGATGGACGCATACCAGAAGTTGAGCAGAGTATTAAAAGACGAGAAATTTTGCTTGAAACAAAGAAAAAGTACACGATTGCTGTGTGATGTCTGTTCTTCAATATGACAGTGAAGTCTGGAAAATATCACCAAAGACAAAGGCAAAACTTCAAGCAACTGAAATGTGCTTCTTCAGAAGGATGCTGTGGATATCATACATCGAGCAAGTGATCAATGATGTGGTTTTGGAAAGGATGGAAACGAAAAATAAATTAATATTATACATCGGGAAGATACAGCCCGAGTTCCTGAGTCTGAGGAAGGAAGGTTTGGAGAACCTGATACTCTCAGCACAGACAGAGAGAAACTGAGAAAAGGAAAGAAGCGAATAACATATTTGATTGGCCTGAGAATGTGGATGGCAGTGTTGGGTTTGTTTGGGGCAACAGGAGAAAGCGTGCTAAATGACACCTTGGATAGGGAGACGTGAAAGGCCATGATCGTCTATATATTGAAGGGACATAGCACTTAGAAGAAGAAGGAGACAAAGAAAAAAACAAGAAGACGAAGAGTGGAGGTACTTAAACAATTCATTTGGATCTTCCATGAAAGGCCTCATCTCAATTCAAAAATCCATGAATGAACTGAAGGCTGCTTAACACATGAAATGAAAGCGAGGTCTAGTAAATAAAAACAAACCACACACTAAAAACAATTTTGTTTAATAGAGTTTAAATAAAGGTGAAACATGTTAGATTTAAAACGTTCCCTATTTGTATTTATATATATATATATATATATATATATATATATATATATATATATATATATAACATAATAATGATCCACGTATACTCTCTTAATATGTATAGGAAAACTACTAAAAAGTTGTAAGTTTAAAAATCTATTTTTTTGAGAGTATTCATTTATTTTTATTATTGTGTATATATATATATATATATATATATATACATACACAATAATAAAAATAAATGAATACTCTCAAAAAAATAGATTTTTAAACTTACAACTTTTTAGTAGTTTTCCTATACATATTAAGAGAGTATACGTGGATCATTATTATGTTATATATATATATATATATAGTATAAATACAAATAGGGAACGTTTTTCAATCTAACATGTTTCACCTTTTTATATATATATATATATATATATATATATATATATATATATATATATATACATGTTTCACCTTTATTTATATATATATATATATATTTGATATTTCAGACCGGCCTCAGCCTTTCATCAGAAACAAATGATTTTAAAATTCAAACTAGAAGCGTGCGTCTTGAAGAGCGTCTGTCGCGAGATGTTTACATAACGTGACGTAGAAAGCGATAGAGTTTTTGTAAACCTAACTGTAATAATACTTTTAAATGTTGTTTTAAAGAAAATTTTTAAGTGTATCTAAAAATGTTTAACTATTGAAATATTCATAAAGATTCAAAACACCCTAGCCTATATGTATTTAATTTTAAAATCCAGTATTTTTCTTTTTTTCTGCGTGAGTATGTGGAACTAAAATCTGAATCTATCAGTAAACATTTGCAGTTCTCTAATGTGTGTCCTGGTTGATTGAAGTGTTCAGCACTGGGGGAATAAGGGTTGTTTTGGCGTATGCTTAGTTTATGATTATTAAAACGGAATCTGAAACTGTTTCCAGATTCACCAATATATCCAATATTAGGACATATTGAACAGAAGAGAAAATATATTATATTTTGGCTGTCACAGGTTAGGCGTGGTGGGTGTAATTTGATGTTGGTGTTCGGTATAGAAAATACTGCATCGTTTACTAAATATTTGCAAACTATTCAACGAGATTTCTCACATTGGAAATTCCCTGATAGTTTTGTACTTTTTAGATATTTGGTAGAGGAGCGGATAGCTGATAGGTTAGGCGTTTGTTTCATCGCATTTATTTGTGGTTTATCGAAAATGTATTTGATTTTTTTGTTTGGAGGTTCTTGTCATCATTTTTTAAATTTTGAATAAGTGTGTGGGAATATTGATTGTGGTTAAAAACCATGGGAATTTGTTTGTTGTTTTTTCATTCCTTCTTTTATTAATTTTATTGGGTATTTACATTTTAGAAATTGCTTTGTTAGGTTGTTAATGTTGTATAGAAAATCTAGATGGTCTGAGCATATGCGTTTGATTCTTAGAAATGAAATGTATACGATATATTTTTTTTAATTTAAGATGACAACTGTTAAAGTGTAGGAATTTAGGTTGATTTGTCGGTTTGTTGTATAGACTGGATGAAAGTGTACGATTGTTTAATTTCATCATGACGTCTAAGAAAGGGACTGATTTGTATGAGTACTCCATCGTAAATTTAATTGTATTGTGGAAGTTGTTGCAGAAAGTAAAAAAGATTTTTTTAAATTTTTCTAATCCATGAGACCATAAAGGTATTGGCATGACTACCTGCAATTTTCGTGCCGATTGCTGTGCCACTAATCTTTAAACAGTAAACGTCTCGCGACAGACGCTATTCACGACGGAGGTTTCTAGTTTAAATTTTAAAATCATTTGTTTCTGATGAAAGGCCAAGACAGGTTTGTAATATCAAATATATATATAATAATAATAGAAATGAATAAATACTGTCAGAAAAATAGATTTTTAAACTTACAACTTTTTAGTAGTTTCTCCTATATATATATATATATATATATATATATATATATATATATATATATATATTCTAGACATATGCTATTAAATATAAGAGACAATGAATGTCTATTATGTTTAATCACGACGTATTTTTGCTTTAATTTCAGTTGAAAATAAAGACAAAAATTCTCCAACATTTGGATAATTATTTATTGGTTTTCTTCTAAGCTTTCGGCTCACATGAGCCATCTTCAGAGAGGTAGTTTAAACTGAAATATTATAAAATCCACCATCACCGACGATTTTATTTTGTGTTGACATAAAACTCCGCTTGGCAACGGCAATAGTTACCAAAAATAAACGCAGTTCTTAAGCGGAGTTTTATGTCAACACAAAATAAAATCGTCGGTGATGGTGGATTTTATAATATTTCAGTTTAAACTACCTCTCTGAAGATGGCTCATGTGAGCCGAAAGCTTAGAAGAAAACCAATAAATAATTATCCAAATGTTGGAGAATTTTTGTCTTTATTTTCAACTGAAATTAAAGCAAAAATACGACGTTTAGAACGGCTCATGATTAAACATAATAGACATTCATTGTCTCTTATATTTAATAGCATATGTCTAGAAAATTACTTGCTGCCTCGATATACTATATATATATATATATATATATATATATATATATATATATATATATACTGAATGTGCGTTGTGGTGCAGTGGATATCGGCTATGAACGTAAAATTGGGTAGCTGAGTTCGAATTCCAGATGCATTCATTTCATTCACTTACGCGCAAATACCATTGGGATAGGTTTAAATCTGTCTCTTCCCTCAAATTATGGGTTAAATAACAGGGCAGATTGGATTCTATAGCCTTGGCTAGTAACCAGATTACCTCAGAAATAAATGGCAACTTACTAAGGGATAATCTTCTACCCAGTCAGTCATGTCTCATTTAAGACATGAAATCCCATTCGTGTTTCACGTATGCCAATTAACTGATATATATATATCATCAGGTTTATTCAGAAGTAGAATATGATATTGAAATTTCAAAATTCTAATTGTTTCTTTAAAACATAGATTAAATCTCTCACTTAGACTTTAATAATACGTGTCGTGCATATCACCTTTTCCTTTATCTCTCGTTTAGGCCTTTTACTTCAATTCTCGTCATTTTCGGGAGAGGGCTGTCTGATGCCTTAAATTAGGATTAATGAAGGACTGCCGGTGAATATAAAATTTTCGTTTCCAAATGCTCGTCGAAATGTTTATGAATGTGAATTGTGTAATGTGTACAATTCCGGTCATACTGGTTAATTTTTAGGCTCCTCAAAAGAAACGAGAATGCTTTTATCAAATCAGAAAGATTATATGTATTTATTTGAAACATTTTTCCCTTTGATGTTATTTTCAGTTCGATATCTTCTTATAATATTTCAAATTCTTCATATCCTGCTACTGCTTCAATCACCACACCATTTTTCTTCTTATATATGTAAAGATGTGTAAAAGAATGTTCCCACAGTTGAGGGGTTCAAACCTACAATTTCTGACCCGGTTTCAAATCTAATCGATTATTCAACCTATTGATTTCTTGATATTAACATACTCGGTTTAAGTGATCACATGTGGCAACTCAAATATTGTTTGAGAACGATACCACGGATTGTTCCAAGCTTGCTCAGTAACAGTAAACAAACTTACACAACGACTACTAATCCTACCAATAATCCATACGCTATTGTGAACGATTGCTTGAGCGTAAGAAAAATAATTCATATACCAAATGATTCTTTTAATATCTGAACCTCTAAAGTGCGCATAGCATAGCCACAGTATAAAACATAAAAATGGCTCTCATGGGGTTGAGCATGCACAAACGTACCTGAACAGGCGTCTGTAAAAAGATTTGCTAACTAACATAGTATAGGATTAAGCGAATATCATATATGCATGTAGTGATTATATGCTAAAATATCATCGAAGGCATTTTTCTGAAACAATAAAATGGTTATACTGACCCAAAGAAGAAAAAGGTTGAACTATTTCAAAGGAACTTAATATGAAGACAAAATGGCACGTCTCAGGCAGAATACGAACTTGAATCAGCAATTCCTTTTTTTTTTTTCAAAATAAACGTTAGTCTAAAATGAGCCTTCAACTTTACCAATAATTTGCGTACAAATATGTAATTAGATTACTATACTGTTTGTTTTTGTTGTGGGAAAAATGTTGAAAAAGAAAACGGTTCGTTACGATTATGCTCCTAATTATAAAAGTACAATGTTGAAAACAATTTAATATATAAGAATATGTATTGTGGTTTTCCATTTAAAAGGCTATTTTTTCTTGATATATCTGTTTGTTTGTGAAGAGATATTTTTTGCCCATTCTCCCATATATTTTGTTCTTTCGAAGTGACACATGCTCATTATTTCAAACTTAGGTAAGTGTTAACGATCACCGATATTATTAGGAAAAGGTCTGCCGGTGCATGTATTCCAAATATTACAACTATGTAGGATAGTTTGGCGCCCAAAAAAGAAAAAGAAAAGAAAAACATGCAATTGCTGTTCTTTTAGTATATTTTGATTTTTCTATTGTATTATTTCCTAAAATGTTCCAATATTTTGAACGCGGACGTTAACATTAAGGTGCAACATGGAAATATCTAAATATATATTTTAGAGAAAGTGAATATAAAGAAGTATTGCCTTATATAAAAATATATTTTATCGGATTCTATATGCATTTCAATTCTAAAAAGGTAAAACAGCTCGCAACTAAACAATTTTCTACATTTTGCATTATATATATATATATATATATATATATATATATATATATAACATAATGATAAACTAAATTCCAAATGATAATATTTAAATGATCTACATTCTATATGTATTGAGCACTTTCTAATACAACTGCTTACTGGTCTAATGTAATTTTGGCCAATAACTGATTAATAATAACAAGCAAACACACACACATATGTATATATATATATATATATATATTATATATATATATATTAAATACTGAGCGTTTTTTCAATACATTTACAATTTACGAAATCATTTCCCTATACACAAGAAATAACTGAAAATATATTTATATACTTGAAATTTTTGTTTCTCTCTCTCCCTTGATATATATTTATGACAACCAGTATAAATCTCACCATTTCATCAGAAAGACACTATGAACAATTGATAACCTAAAACTGTAAGATTATCTAGAAGTGGCCAATAGTTAGTTGTTATCTGCACAACTGATAGGTTATTAATTTTATCATCTCCAGAAGGAAAATTCTCTCAATCACCAGTAAACTACTCACTTTCTTACATAAGTATGACTGACGCTAACCCCTAATGAGTGTGAGATATTGCTCCTATTCAGTCTCATATGTTCAGCTGATATAGAGTGAAAAAACTATAGCGAATCTATATTGAACTCTGGAGAACCCACGGATCCCCCTAATTATTGACCTATCAGCTATCTACCGATTTTCATCAAAGTGTTTGAGGCTATTGTCAATGCAGAAATAGTTCCATATTTTACCACCTATAAATTCTCCAAGAGAGAGTATGGTTTCTGCTTCACCAGCTCTACTACTTCTATACAAACTACCATCACCGAGTTCATATACCAGGCCCTCGCCCTGGATATCAGCAAAGCATTTGAGAGGGTATAGCACGCTGGCCTTCTGCGCAAGCTACAAAGCTATAGTATTATAGGAAGCTGGCTAGATTTGATTCAATCCTTACCATCAAATGGCAAAATGAAGATATCTTGAACGGACATTTCTCCAGATCCGATCACACGGACGTAGGTGTTCCAAGGGCCGTTTCTTAGGTCTAAGTTCTTTTTTATCTAAATCAACTATCTCTCTGATGTGGTCGCATCTCTAGTAGGTATTTACGCTGAAGGCACTACCATTTATTCCCACCTGAGTAAAATATAGGCAAGCAGACAAAGATAACCTCGCTACTGATCTTGAAAAGGACCTACAATCAGTGGCGAACTAAGGCAAAAAATGGATCGTAAACTTTAATGCTTCCAAAACGAAGCTGCTATACGTTAACCACTATAGAATGTCCTTCCTACACCCCAATTAGCATTGATCAAGGTAGTCTTTCAGAATGCAATACACTGTGCCTCCTCGGCCACAACTCAGTCGACCTCAGTTGGAACGTCTACAACAACAATACCTAAATCTACTGCTAGGAATCCTGGGTCATTGTGTCGGGCCAGAATTTTCTTCTCGTCTGAATCCATCTGACACATATACAAATCAACCATCTGCCCATGCTATGAATACTGTTGTAATATCTTATCGGGCAACCCTGCTAATCATCTCAAAGTTCTCGACTGAATCCAGAAAATGATATGGTAATGTAATTGATTCCGACCTGGCAGCTCAACTCCAGCCATTATTCTCACGGATGGGACGTGGCTTCCCTCTGTGTCTTCTACAAACATTTTCATCGCTTCTGCTCCGACGAGGTTAGCTCCCTGGTTCCATCTCTACAAGCATTTATTCGAACAACCAGACTGACAACAAGGTCCAAACTTTTTACAGTAAAAATAAACAAATGCAGCTTCAACTGCTACTGTATTAGCTTCTAGCACTTCTTTTCTAGCACTTCCCATCAGTGGAACTCCTTTCCGTCTACTTACTTTATTGATAGCTACAATTTCCAAGAGTTTAAATGCAACGTCAAATGCCATCACTTATCCCCTTGTCTACCGTCCTTCTTTTATCCTTTCCCCAACACCCACAATATCTTGTTTTCTCCGTTTTCACTATTCTCTCACGCAACTCTTTTCACATTTAGCAATTCTCTTACGCCACCTGTAATCGGTTTCACTTTTTCTTTGCTCTCCTCTCTTCTTATGTAGCCCTTTGTGCAACAATGGCAGTACTGCCTTGCTTGGGGTGAAACGACTGAAAAATATGTCTAAATTTACTGCTAAGTATGACGCTTTAATTTGTTCTGCCTGATAATTTTTTCTTTCCGCTATCTATCGTGTATAATAATGTTTCATATTCGTATATATTTTTATCATTGATGCAACATGATATATTGACCCTAATGTATACTAAGAGATCCTTGATAAAATCAAATGAAGAATCAACAATACTATTTTTCTTGGCCTTACATCTCGGCTTCAGTCACTTCTCCAACGCCATAATGTAGCGTCACTGTGCATTTTATAGTAATTGTTTGGACGATCTCTTCGGTCTGTATTTTATGAATTTAGGCTCAATCCAACATTAATGCATTTACTGAATTAACTGTATGTAAACGTAACAAATATAATAGCAGAGGCCTTCCTTGTATTTTTTGTTTGTCAAACTTTCATCAGGCTTCTTACCTTCCTTTTAAATTTCATATTCAAAAATTAATTGCAATGTCAAACGTAATCTTCTATTTTATTATTCCCCTATACTAATTACTATCTCATTTTTGTCTTCCACATTTGGTTTTCAATACCAAGTATTTACCCTGTGTCTTAATGGCTTTACTACCTTGCGTGAGGTGATAAGATTAAAGATAGAAAGATATGTTAAATTTGTTATGTCTTTTCTTTTGTATGTAGACGTGTCTTATGTCCCGGATATGATGAACATTGTTCAAAAGTTTGTGGATCTGAACACTGTTAGCGTTTTGAAAAATTAACTTTCTATTTCTAATATAATAAACGAAAACGCTATGGTAAAATTACAAAAATGGCCGGTGAATATAGCTCCCCATATATGTATATGCAGATCAAGATATCCGGTGACTCAATATAGCCGCAGAAGAAGTGTGTTTCTTTGGGCACCACATCATGACGGAGCCAAACCATCTTAAGGCTGGTTGGAATTTAGATTTTTTCTTCTCTTAGATCAGGTGTAGAAACCAGTTTCTTCTGCTTTTGTACCCATAGCTTGGTGGAGAAAAGAGGTCTTCATACCTTTCCAAGGTTATTAGCACGTAAGTGAATGCAATGATTTTGACTGGAATTAAAAATCGGCTCTCCGATTCCTCAATCAGTTATCCATTACCCCCCATACATTTACATATATATATATATATATATATATATATATATATATATATTCTGAAAATCTTACCACTTGCGATTTGTTGGTCTCTATTTCCGTTTGCCTTTTTTATTTTTATATTGCAGGTGTGTTTTATATTTTTATGTTTTTATTGATTTTAATGTACGCGTGAATGGCTTCCCGTTTAATTGATTTTTTCTCCTTTTCTATGGAAGTTTAATTATCGTTTACTTTGGCCTTTTTTATTAAGTTGAATCTTTCTTACCGTGTTGATGTATTTAACCATTAATCAAGCACCGATGAGTAAATACATTGTAACGTAGTTTTAAGGAAACTTCGAAGTCGTCATGAAGCTGCTAAATTAAAGTGACAAATTCTTTGCACTGGAACTAACAGATCTTTAACTCTACTCTGATAACAGGAACTTTGCGAAAAACAAAAACAAAAAGCTGATTGCCAGTCTGTGTGTGTGTGTGTCTGTGTATCTTTAGATAGATAGATAGATAGATAGATAGATAGATAGATAGATAGATAGATAGATAGATAGATAGATATCCATAATATACGATCTAAAACACTGGAGTTACATAATAATTCGCACCCACAAATACGTTTTCAGATATATACATATTCTAAGATCAATGTCAAGGTTTTCCACCTAGATATACTGTCAAGATTGATTACCTTCGATTTTTTCCTGAATCTCGAGATAAATTACGGAGCACCTGATAAGATATAGCAACAGTATTTGATGCACAGATGAATGGGATATTTATTATGTGTAAGAAGGAATTTGGCGAGTTAAACTTGCCATCTTACTGAGTCTGAATGTAGCACAAGTCCAAATTTTTTGTAAGAGTTCTGAGCCCTTAAGCACGGAGGAAAATTTCCCGTAGACCCTGCTCTTGTCTTTAACGTTTGGAGGAACTTCGTCTAGGTTCGTCTCAGAAAGAGCTTTGATGAAATTATATTCATTTGCCTTCCCCATTTAGGCTGGATGCATCACAATGCTGAATTTTATGTGAGATATCAGAGAAGCCTATACCTTTCGCCAGAGTTTCATCTGTTTTTCTTCAGCAGGAAACAGAGAGGAGATCAAGAGAGCAAACTATTATCCACTACCACACCATTAGGGCGAATGCCCGAGGTAGATTTGACACAAGATCATAAAATTTTGGAAATCAAGCCATTAAGCTAGGCCAAAAATATTCCTCAGACCGTGCCGAAAACAGGGTCGGACCCTTGTGTATTCATCCCAGACTAGGCACTACGCTTCGGTGGAGCTTCATCTGAGTTCCTCTCTACCAGAAAGCAGATAGTATTTTGGTTGATTGATATCAACTATCTATTCACTAGGACAAATGCCCGAGGTGGATGCAGCACAAGGCTAATTAAAATGGGAATTAGAACCTTAGAGGCAGGGTCGGGCTCTTGTCTGTTCACTCCAAACATGGCACTACATTTCAGCAGAGCTTCGTCTGTGTTCCTCTTCCCCCGGATGAAGAGAGCTGATCAAGAGAGTGCCTTGGTTGACTCTGAAGACAAAAGTTGTTCTGAATAAATACATTAAGGACAGATTCCTTAAGAGTGGATATAGATCATGCCACATAGACTTCTGTCACACAAAGTGAAAACTTACACTGCATATCGTTATTATAGATAGGGTGTTATTGCGAAATGATTATAACAGTAACAATTGAAATTAGAAATCGGTTAGCCGATTCTACTTTCTGCTCTATAAGCGTTCCACTACCCGCACATTCAGGTTAGTTTAAATTAAACTAACTTATGTTAGTTTATTTTTTCTCACTTTTGCACTTTTATTTCATTAAGTGTGTATAATTATGTTTGTTTTGATTTTTGTCCGTAAGATTTTATTCATGAATCGACTATTTTTTTCAAATATCTTTTAAATAGTAAAAGACTAGTCTTGTTATAGTAATCACATTTTTTCATATCTATAGAGAAACTGTAAGAATATCAAATCGGGCACTACTTGATTAAAAATTGGAGATTATGTATATAAAAGATATTGTTTTCCTATACTCTATAATAACCTCAATTGATGTGTCTTAATAAGACAACGCAGCGTCTATCGAACAAGAGAAGCGATCGATTCGCTTTTGATAATGAAGTACAAAAGGATATTCTCTTAAGAAATATGTAACAAACAATTTTTATGGATTCTTCCAATTCATTTTTTAATGTTTGCATGTAGTCAGCAGCAATTATCAAGAGGCAATAATATCATTAAAATGTCTTCGGGTTCCAAGTACACTAAAATTGGATAAAAAGGTACAAATCGAATTTAGTTTGTAATTGTATAGTCTGCTTTCTTTACAATAAACATATACTTAGTTTTTTCATAACATGGCAATCATTCCAATGTTGCTATCATTTCGAAAGCATCGGTTCAATTTCACTGTATTTCATTTAGAAATTTTAGCAATACATATTTCTCTAATTATTTTTTACTTTTATTTCTTAGCTCAGTATTCTATTGCTTTAAAATTTATGTCCTTTTGAAATATCCCACATAATCATAGCAGTATTTTTATTAGTATGAGGTAAATTAAGGTGTATGTTTTCGAAATTAAGAATATCCATTCATGATTATGTTCTACGCAGCAGTCGTTCGTGGGAAGAAAATGTTTGCGTGAAATTTAATTCTTACCGATGGAATACAGTAAGAATTTGGGTAGTTTGCTATTATGTAAGCGGCTTGATGGATTCTGGCCACAACGATCAGACCTTGAGGAACCTGGCGATACAGTTATTCCGAGCATTTTTCGTGGTAGTAGTGACAGATCAGGGAGAGATTCGTCACTCACATTCCGCCTGTATGAAAAAGTTTGAAAAGTGTAAATAATACATCGCTAACAAAGAAACGCCTATGAACTCAAGACTATGTAGAGTGAAGGCTTGCTCCTGCCCAAACAATTTTATTCTGATCTCGCTCTTATAAAAGTAGAGGATATCATGAGAATTCTGCTACTTACAGAAGGACAACATGGAACCAAATATTTTACTTGCGTTTTAGTGATGTGTCGTGTGTAGGTGATCTTCTTGAGGTCGGGTATGAGTTTTAGGAATTCGAGATATCTCATTTTCTTCCGTCTGTATTTCCTCAAAGGCTTTACTAAGATTGTGTATAATTAGGACGTCAAAAGTGGATTGGGCTAATCGAAACCTATACTGCCCGTTGCAGAACACGTATCCTATTCAGGTGTTTGACGATTTCTTTGTTGACTGAAGCCTCACAAAGTTTACTGAAGATACGGAGGAGACTAATTGACCTATACTGGGATCGGAAGGATCATTCTCGCATTCTTGAAGACCGAGCATGTGTTAGCCATCTCCCGCCGATTTTTGAAAGAGTTCTCCTTCAACCAACTTTGCTATCACCGGAGTTAATTCCAGGTTGATATACGGAAGGACGATCCCTGGAATCTTATCTAGGCCAGTGGCTTTTTCATGTCGACGTTTCTCATAATTCTATTGACGTTTCTTACTAAATCAACTATAGTAATGAGACTGAGCTCATTGAGAAATAGGAAGTTAGGGAGAGGAAGACTTTTGCTATCTAACGTTCATTCTTAAAAAAAGATTGAAGCAAAGATCTTCGTCTTCTCTAACTTGTCTAAACGGGCCACGTATAATAATGGGCATAGCCGCTTTGACTGCGTCCAAGATTTAGTTGGTGATCTTTTAGATTTATCGAGATTCAGTAGTTTCTTTTCAAACTTGACAGGGAAAGCTCATACATAGCTACACTAGGCGATTTCTAGGAATCACCTACAGTGATTGCTGTGGGAGGTTCTGAAAGACGTAAACACATAAAAGACAGATTACACTGTTCCTTGCGATAGATATTGAAGTAATGTTTCCGGTGATGTATGGCTACACGGCGTTCATGTGTGTATTATTGCTGACTTTGGTGTTAGTGGATATTGGTGGAGATATAAACCACTCTATTCCAGAGATTATCTGTTCGGGGAGTAGAACTTGATCTGACATGAGATGGGGGTGGCAAAACTTTGGCTGTATTATTTTCAGAGTAGGATGTTAGAAAATGGTCAAGGAAGATTACCTTCAATCTTGTCGGATCCAGGACACAGGTGCGAACATATATAATCTGGGTTAGATCATAAGCAATCGAGAAGTCTCTGCAATATCTGCTCATTTCATTTTTTATTTTTTTATTTTTAGGGTGTATAATCCACTTTTTGTGGTGAAAAGTCACTGCATATGCGTGAATCTGCGATAGGAAATTCGATGCTGATATTTTCAGTCCTATTTGTTATTCGGAAAAAGAATACCGGCAGTCCATCCTAAGTAAAATAAAGAGCAAAAACAAATATGGTACTATAGATAAGTGCCACGGACAAAAGCATTTACGAGAGATCGGCCTCCTCGTTCTTTTGCGTGCGTACCACAGGGAAACTCGTAATTAGACCTGAGGGCAACACCGATGACAACAGTATGTTCTCTTCATGACTGAATGCTTAATGTCAGCGATAGTTTGTGTTTAAATATAAAGTCGAATTTTACATGAACACATTGGCCACTGTTTTCCGTAGGATTGAAATCTATATATATATATATTGAGAGAGAGACAGAGAGTGAGAGAGATAGAGGGAAAGTCTGCGATATATATGACCGATTTAATAGATATTGAATTTTGCATCAATTTAGACGTATATCTCTCAAAAAACTGAAATATTTGATTAAACACACAGTTTTTGCTAAAAATAATAACAGTCTCTATAACCAGCAGAACGTTCAGAAAAAATTAAACATATTTATAATTCGTAAATTTCTAAACAGTTTTCTTTCATGTTTAATTATCAATGATTTTAATCTCTCTGGAGGACACCTAAATATTATGTATTATCTGACCTAGTGCGTAATTTTGCGCAGAGATCTATTTTTTTGATCCAACAAAATGTAACAATACTGACAAAAGTAAGCAGTTATTGTTTTGAAAATAAATATTATTTTGACAAATTAAATAATGCGGGAATGGGGAAACAAGCAAAACTTTCCAGCTCAGGAGAGGTAGCGACAGAAATGTATCGCTTACTTGTCAAGATTTAATTATTCTTGCAGTAGTAGTAGCAGCAGTTTATACCAAACACAACACTTGTGTATAATATAAGTACATCGTATTATCTCAAAAATCAACCATTTTGGAAAAACAGGTTTTGTATTAAAAGAGTTCCTTTTTTCCAATTATAGTGGAAATGTTAGATACTATTCGTATTAGCGTAACAGTAAGGTTTTATGAACTATCAATATCAGCCGAGTTCTCTGCAATATATGTATTCACGATAGAGCCATTAATTGAGGATTGAGATCACATCACATACTTCCTTGCCTTATTCATACAGAAGATATTAGTGCTTGAACAGAGCAGGTATTCTTTTCTGTCTGCAAGGACATGGCCAATTGCCAAAAGCATTATTATGTTCGTCTTTGTTTTCATTCTAACTGGAACTAAGCTTGCAGCATTTTGTAGTCTAACACCGACTTGCTCGTTCTTTAAATATCTATAGATGGGTGTTCTCTCTTTTGAGAAATCTATTGCTCATAATTTTCAGAAATAGATACTATTTTTTTTCTTTTCAAAATAATTGAAGTATCTTGATGACAGCCCTCACTTATCTCTATGGGTCCCGATTTTTCACCTGTTGGAACCAAATCTCTTAGTGTGTCTGTATCCTCACGTCCATCCGGTTAAAAGACATACTTATACTTGGGTTTTGCATCTAGAATCTCCACAGGAGCTACGGGTGATTTTTTATTCAATAGCGCTTGTGTTCTAAGTAATAAAATTCCTGGTTTAGACAGCAAAGAAGATTGAGACGCTTTAGATTAAAGAGGAGGAATCGTTCATGCATTGTTGCATTAGTGGCTGTGATTTTCAGCGTTCTAATCGGATGCAACGTTTCTAGAAGTAATTGTTCTCAATTCTCTGCAGCTATCCCTTTATCAGCAGTTGCTAATTCAAGAGGCTTTCAAATTATTTCAATTTATCTATCGCACTGTCCATTGTTTTGAGTGTTATATATAAGTGTTTATTAGTTTATTTTTAGACGAATCGACATACGCGTTAGTAAAACTACCCTGTCTGAATGAATATACGCAAGTATCTTGAAGATTTACCAATGTATGATCACAGTAGAGGATTTATCTGGCCTGGTATCGGGAAAGGAAACAGGGAATATTCGTCAATTATTGTCAAATGTATCTGTTGCGAGTTTTTAAAGAATGCAGAAGATTAAATCAAATGCAACTCTTTTGAAAGTTTGCGCGGCTTTTATAACCTTGCTAGAATAATGATTATTGTAGCCGCGTTTATTTTCAGCGCAAGTTTTATATGAGCTGATCATCATTTTTATATTTTCTACTGAGTAGTGAATGTTTCTGATTTATTTCATGTGAACTATGCGTGTAACACTTGTGTGGTACAAATCTGTCTGTAATCGTTTTAATTAATCTGTGATAGCGGTCGAGTTACAGACACAAGAGAGGGCGGCCACGCTTGCGGGACTTTATATAACATCGAACGACTAACACGAGGTTTCTATCCTCTATTTGGCAATATTCTGATTTGTAAAAATGCTTGTCGTTTTAACCTTAAATACCAATGCGACTGATTTTTGATCTGCAGTTAGTATAAACAATGCCTCTTGTAATTAGTTTAAATAATGACCCTATTTTCTCAGCGTTTCGCCAGTGGCATAAGATTTTTCACTACTGCAGAATGATTACGTTCTTATTTAGACAGTGTTCTGGAGAAAACGGCTATAGGCTTCACAATTGACTTAAAGAAGCGTCTATGTCCCATTGTGTGACTACAACTAAATGTAGTGCATGGTAAGGCGTAATAAATGCCGCTTTCACTATACCCCTCTTTAATTCGTTAAACGTTTTTTCTGCTATGGAAGATAACGGAAATTTTAATTATATTGCTAGAGTGTAATTTTTTCTGAAACATCGGAATATAGTCATATATATATTATGAATTCCTCATGCAAGGCAATAAAATGGATAATTCTTTTGGGACTGATAGGTTGAGTAATGAATTAAATTCAGATATTCTAGACCAGATTTTATATTTTTACTGTTTATGTACACAGGTAGCTAAAGACTTTTACGTCTAAAATAAAAATTTTCTTGGTTAAATGTAAGCTTGTTTATTTTAACAATCAACATGTATTATTTCTTATTTCTGTCAAGATCTGCTCGATTTCTCTCGCAAATCATTACATTATTGACGTAAGCATAGATGCCTTGCAGGTTCTCTTTTGATATCATCTGGTATATCCATCGTTGAAAGCTGCCTACCCTATTAGTTACATCAAACGGTATTCTGCGAAATTGATAGTTTTTCACTGGCTACAAATTGGAATTTCTATATATATTAATCAATAAAAATACAAGCAAATTGATCAGCTCCCTTGACTGATACAGTAAGTACATGACTCATGCTATCCTCTACATTTGTAAGAGGCAGATTAAGTCGAAAATGGAGAACTAGCATATTTGCACAGAACTCACTTTCTCGTCTTAATAGTGTTCAAATAGATATGTGTGTACTGTTGAAGAACTATTTTCTACACTCTAACCACTTTCTGACAGGAGGAACATGGTGAGTCTTACACTGCTCGTTCTCTTCAATACAAATATTTCAGCGAGTTGAGGTGACGATCTGATGGCAGTACAGAGGATTCAGAGAGAGTTGGATGATACATCCAGTCAGATGTTTGGCATGCTCACTAGTGTTGGTATCGTTCTGGTTTCATTCCTCCTCTTAATGGGACCCAGATTCAACATGAAGGGAAACATGAAGTACCTGTAAATATTACATCTGTCCTGGGTCAAGATTGTGGCTGCTGTATGACCCTATATCTGTCAACAGGCCTCTACATCATTCCACAAAATCTCGAAAACAGATTCCTGACTTTCATACAATTTTTGCAATCACATCACTTTTTACATCTGGCCACCTCCCAAACTGCACAGCTCTTGATTATTATGTGTATGTCCTAGTTGAGCCATAGACTAATAGAAGTCTTTGTAACACCAAAGATGACCTAAAGGCAAAAGTTATGACAGCATTCACCACCTTAAACAATGTGATTGTGCAGTAGTGCTGCATAAGTTTCACATGTCGTCTGAAGGATGTGGTTGTAGACAATGCAGATTTAATTGAATAAATTTACTCTTTACTATTACCAGATATTTTTATATATATCTGCTTAAATGAGATGTTACTATTGTTTTTGTTTTTGCATAATTCAGACGCAATTTTATTCATCACACCATATTCAATAAATGAATAACAGTTTAATTGACATTAGAATAAGAGACTCGCGCTAAATAGTCTTGGATGCTAGATCTTTTTCTTATTATATATTATGGAAACAATATTGCATCGTATGTGACCTGCTTCCGTTGATTAATCACATACAGACCGTTAAATATATAAAAATGAGTGTAACAGCTGTACGCACACATCGAATTGATGCAGCGTGCATTTTTCTATACACTATTTTATATAAGATCGCCCAAATAGTGTGCATTATTCACTGAAATATAATTTAACGGCTATTCTACCGTATCAACTGATGTTATATAAATCTTCATTATTGGTATATTGTATCGTCCAAATTTACTATTGCATTATCTTCTAGAGTAAGTATATTGGGTACAGTGCAGCTGACAAATCCATATTTTAAATAAAACAAAATAACGCAAACTTTTTTAAAAGCATTACAACTGTGTGGTCTAGCAATACATACATAACGTTGTACAAATTTTAAAAGTTTATCTTTTTAGGTTATAGAATCAAAGAAAATTAAAACATAGTTTAAGGTTTCAAATCCTAAGTTGCTACACGCTGGCAGTTGCCGTTACACAAGTAGACATCGCACAATGAAATGACAAATACTGTCAAGAATCTGCTAACATAATCAGTCAGTTATGTGATATATGGGATACACACCTGGGCGGTCATTCGATCCATGACCGACTAGGCAGAAATTTTTTCCCGCGGTAGTTAGCCATTTTTCTTCGGTAGACTGGTTGCCAACCAAGGCTTCAGAACCTAATCTTTCCTGATATGCAACACATATTTGAAGGGAGAAGAGATGGATTAATACCTTTCCCAAGAATATTAGCACATAATTGATTGTAACCATTTCAACTTGAATTCGAACTCGGCTCTCCATCCTTCATTCCGAGCCGATATTTATTACAAGACAATACATATATTTGCCTAGATAACTGAACACCAAAAGCGGGAAAATCAACCCACGACGCATCCTCTCTTCACAAGATTTCATAACCAGATTTACGAAGCCTGGCTAAAGACAGATTGATCCTTATTCCTACTAAAAGCAAAGTATAAAAAAGAATTATATAAATGAAGACAATCACCAGGTGTCACTCGGAAGAATGAACAGTTTTTACTGCTACTCTAATACCCCGATTTTGGTGAGCATAGTTACAAGGTAGGCACTCGTTGTCTCTGGTCTGAGGTTGTATGAAGATACATTAATATCCGTCTGAACACTGTTTTCAACATCGAAAAAATACCGATAGGACATGTAATTCCTGATCATTATTTTCCTAAGTGAATCTTAAAAATTGCCTCTTACATGTCTCCCTTTACCAAGGGAGGTAAAACCGAATTTTTGAGCAGAGTTTACCTGTGGGAAATAAACAGTCTACCTCTTTCTATTATTTTGTGGTGAGACACTGCGCAAATCTAAAAAAAGAAAAAAGTTTACCGTCTCCGGGAATATCCGAATTTAATCCCATGTATATTACAGAAAAACAGCCTGCTGCCACGTGATTTCCTGTATCGCTGACATGAGAAGCTTAGACTTGCTAAGATTGCTCTAGGTCTCACCCATCATAACTATTGGATGGAGGTTTATACCACCATTGGTGGTCAGTAGTTGCTATAGACGATGATACCTATTACAGTTAATATGTCATTGTGGGGAATTTGACAAGTTTTATCTTTCCCTGGGATCAAATGTAAAACGAGGAATTGCTGTTGTTGGTGCGCGACAACAGTTTGGCACTATAATCCAGCGCAAACGCAGAGGAGAATGATGAGTCAAAATTCTGTGTGATAGAAAAATAGGTGGTGGTATCAGGTTGATTATTCTTGTTAAATAAGATGGACAGTCGATGATAGCATAAATGAATAAAATGAATATATATGCTTTTACTTGCCACGGCACTTACATCTAGACCTTTCACCACAACGAATCTAATTTTCTATATCGAATGCTTAAACACAAGTTGCACATTTTTCATTGTTTGACATACCACAATAAATCAGAATATTTAACTACGCCTTGCATGCAAATTCTTGCACCTAGGTAAATATTAACTTCATCTTTCAAGTTCTTCAGTATGTAGACTGTGGTGTTATAATATTTGTTGTAGTTTATTAGAATTAAATAGGGCATTTTCTATCCTTGTAGAATCAAATTACCTTTTGATACATTGATTCTGTATGTGTTTGAAAACCTCTGGAGATTTTATGAGATATGCTATTCATAAATGCTGTACATAAGTATGTGTGAAAAGATACCTGTCTTACCGGTCAATTATGAAACAACTTGAATCACTCTTGAATATTATGAAATCATATCTAAGTGGTATCCACGGCCACATGATAACTGAACCAGAAACAACTCTTCTGTTAGCTCGAAAATCAGTTCTTTATGGTCCAAATAATTATTTCACGAACAAGGTTGCTACTGTGTTTAAAATCTTTCGTGTTAACAGGAGCACACACTTTGATCCTTTTTTTCGACATCTAATGAAAAATCTGATAGGGTTTGATAAAGTCTTTTATTGAATGTGAATGTGATGCAAGCAACAGTGAATTCATTGTTACACAATTCTATCCAGACGTTTCTGGTCTCGGTTATGAAAAATCCAAATCCTTAGATCGAATTAAAGGTGATTTATGCTATCTAGGTATATAAGTTGGCCCTATCTATCATTACATTTGTGTACTGCTATACCATTAGTTTTAGGCATGTCGCTGTAAAAGCGATTAGTGCAAATGTTACGGTACTGATCTATCTAAACTTATTTAAAAATGGAACTTTGTCTGTGTGTGCCTGTGTGTGTGTGTCTGTGTGTGTGTCCGTTAGCTATAGACTCCGAAACGACTGAATCGATTTTCCTGAAAATTTACACATTTGTACTATAAGCGTCTGCGAGTGTTCTTAGCTATGTTTTGTGTCGAGGTACCCCCAATAAATATCGAAAATCGATAATCGAAAAAATCGGATTATAGAAGGAGTGGTCCGATTTTAATCAAATTTGATACACTCATAGACAAAGATATAAGAAACGATATTTAGAAGTTTCAAGGTTGCAGTTCTTACAATAGTGCAGAAAATCGATAATATATATATATATATATATATATATATATATATATATATATATATATATATATGAAAGGCAAGATGTTTGTGCGTGTGTCTGTCTAAATGCCTGTATGTCTGTATTTTTTCAGCCCTTTTATTTTAGTTTGTGCTTCGGGTTTGGCTCTAAGTAGGTATAATTGTAGTTCTTAGACTTAGCCATGATACAGTTTACTAAGAGAACTTATCTGGCCTTCAAAATTCAGTTTATGACGAAAAATCTTATTTGATATCGATAGCAGGAAATCAAAATTTCACTTACATCCATTCATCTTTCTTTCAGTCTACGGCTTCGCATTAACTAGAAACAACTATTGCTTTTAGTTTTTCCAGGACCACGGATTAGTTTTAAAGCTTTCATTACACCCGAGCAACGCCGGGCTATACTGCTAGTTGATTATAAGCTGAAAATGAATAGCCTAGAATGATATTAATTGAGATTGTCATTCTGTAATTGTTATCTTATATGAATATAATGGAAGTGTTTTGAAAAAGATTACGGTTATTCTGAGTAGGAAATATCTATTGTACAAAGCAAATGCATGTTTCAAAAGAACGATGCATATATGTATACGCGTGTGTGTGTTCCTGCTTGTGTATATACGTTTGTGTATCTGTGTGCGTGCTTGTGCATTAATGTGTGTGCACTTGTGTGCGTGCGTGTTTTACCGATCATTCTGAACATTTTTCTAGTGAATTGTTTATTGTATACTTCATTAGCAAAATGGAAATGTGAAGTGTTAATGTTGATCGGGCAACTAATCCGATGTGAGTTATATTGCATGGAAAAAGACTAACGCTGTCAGAATTACTCAATGATCATGGTGGATTTATTTCTTTCAATCAACAATTCTCTCATACACTGATGGCGTGTAAATATTTTTAAAAAATGATAAAAATAATCAGTTCAGTAAAAAGAGTGTAGAAACCGAATATAAGGATAAAATACATTTGAAAAATCCTTAAATCGTTACTGAATAAGATAAATTCTTCATAATTGTGATTTAATGACATGAATATAAATATAATTCTATACACATGTCTCATTAATGTGTCAAAATCTATTTGTTTTTCATTCAGCTGAATATTTAATTGCGGCTGTGTATAAAACATCAGTCCATTGTATAGATGTCGAGCTCTAATAAAGAGTAATTTCTAGAGAACTCTGGCAGTCAACGTTTTGCAAGGACATAGCAGATAGAAGAATGTCCGAAGCTCTACAAATTTCCTGCAAATCATAAAAAATGGTGAGTCAAGATGTGTTGATTTTGTTATCCAAGTTTGCAGTAAGGAAAAAACTGGCTTCGGGCTCATCTCTAAGAGAAATAGCAGTATATACACAAAGGTAACATATTTTAAATCATTTCACCCCAAGCAAGGCAGTACTGCCACTGGAGCGCAGGGGGCTTCATAAGAGGGAAGTGACGGTTACATAGGGGTAGAGCAAAAAGAAATAGGAACCCAAGAAAAAACGTTTATAGGGAGTGTCAGAGAATGGTCAAGAGAAGTACGGGAATACTGTTCTGATAAGAGTTGGGTGAGAGTACAGTGAAAAGAGAGAGAAACAAGATTCTGGTGGTGTTGGAGAAAGGGATAAGGGGAAAAATATGGCGACTGATGTTGCATTTAAACTCTTGGAGATTGAAGCTCTCAGGGTAGCATGAATACGGAAGGGATTTCCACAAACGGGGAATGCTAGAAATTAAGCTGATAGAGTAGAAGTGGCGGCTGCATTTACTAATTTTGATTGTAAATAGATGGGACTTGTTGCCAGTCTTGTTGCCCGAATAAATTTTTGTAGAGAGGGCACCAGGGATCTAAGCTCGTCAGAGCAGAAGCCATAAAAATATTTGCAGAAGAGGGAAGCCACATCCAGACAGTGATAAAGCTACCAAGTCGGGATCGATTATATTGCTGATTCTCTTCTGGAGCCTGTCGAGAAACCTGAGATTAATAGCAGGGGCGCTTGCCCAGATATGACAACAGTATTCAATGCATGGTGGATTATTGATTTGTATATGTGCAACATGGACTCAATCGTGAAAAACCTCTTGGATCGACAGTAGATTTAGCTACTTATTCAATGTAGTTGTTTCACTTGTTGTTGGCTAAGAGAGTGAGCCCGATGAAGCACAATGTATTGCTTTCGAAGAGACTAGCTACAACCACGTTAATGTGGGGAAGGAGAGACTGTGGTAGTTGACGTATAGCAGCTTCTTTTTGGAAGCATTAAATTTATGACCCATTTCTTAACACAGTCAACCACAAATGGGAGGACCTTCTCAAGATCTGTAGCGAGTTTATCTTTGTCCGACTTGACAGATTTATGACTGAGGTGGGAGTAATGCTGGTGTCTTCAGTGTAAATGACTGCTCTGGGTTTGATCGCATCAAGGAAATTGTTGATGAAAGTCAGAAAGAGCGTTGACCTAAGAGGTAGCCCTGGCGGACGCCCGATTTCGTCTGATATGATCTGGAGGCTGCCCATTCAAGACGATTTTCGTTATGCGGTTTTATAAGTACGATTGGACCAAACCAAGACAGCGTCCAGTGATAGCATAGACCCGTAGCTTGCGTAGAATACCAGCGTGCCAGAACATAATCAAATGATTTGGAGATATCCATGAAAACCGCTCAAGTTTTGCCGTTCTTATAGATGGCTTGGTATATGTACTCGGTGATGGCCGTTAGCAAACAATAATATGCCTAAAAAAGCGGGAGCCATACTCTATGTCTATGACTGGTTTATAGCTGGTAAGATGATAAACTATTTCAGCACTGACGATAGCTTCGAACACTTTGCCGAAAATTGGTAGGCGTTTGATTGTTCTGAGGGTTCTCCTGTATTCATAAATAAAAGAACTACAGAAGACTTCCAGCAGGCAGAAAAAAACATAAAGCAGAGAGGCATTAATTTTGTTTAGAGAGGATAGAGGGGAGTTCAAGGGAGCATTTCTTTATGACAGTGACCGGGATACCTTCGCCTCCGCTGACATTCAGGGGGTCAATTTTGAAATTATCTTAGATACCAGAGAGGATGTTTTGTAAACATCCCTCAGTTGAGACGCAGTTCTAATAAGATACTCCAGTTGAGTGAAATATGGAGTTGGATGAAAACCTGCAAGCAAAAGTTCAGCCTTGTCCTCAGTGGCAGTGAGGACCTCAAATTTATTGATTAAGAGAAGGTTGTAGGATTTGCTGTAGCTCAGATCACATACGCACAGTAGCTTTTGAGGCCAAACTTACGGGTTGTTATAAGCTGTTTTATTCTTTCAGCAAATAGCATCTCAGTGTCATTTAAGATCCTTTTACACTCATTACCAACAGACACAAATACACGCCTATTATTATCAGACGCGTGGATCCGATATAGCTGGAAGAAGTGATTCCTGTGAGCAATGGCGGCAGAGCGGGCAGGAAAGAAGTAGGGGTCGAATGAGGTTTACGAAGAAAAAATCGATGCCAACTTTCACCCAGAAGGAGGCCTCAGTGGCACAGTTTTCAATGGGAAGACTAAACACCTTTTCCAAAGGGTCATCACATAGAAATCGTGGAACAGATCTCAGTTTTACTCTTTGGTAGAAGTAAGAAATTCTGTTGGTAGGAGTTTCCTAGTGGAAGTGAAAGTTGAAATAAATATTAACAGAAACGACAGCATAATTATATTTCCAAGAGGATAAATTTGCTAGGTCTAGCAGGAGACAGCAACAGAGGTGAAGCAAAGTTCTATCAGAGAAGCGTGTCTTGTAGAGTACTAGCTTAGCTCGTGGAAATACGCATCACTTGCGTAAGAGATTGATTAATTGAAAAGATCATGACATAAATTCCAGCAGGATTGGTGAGCTTTTCTGCCACTTGACATGGTCGGCACAAAATTCAACGAACACAAATATTTTAGCGAATGGGTGGGAGAAAGTAACCTGATTTATATTTGCAGAGATATTGTCTAAAAGAGAGCAGTCAGGAAAGAAAGGGGAACGGTACAAAAAGAAAACATAGCTAACAGAGTTCAGAAGTGACACACGTATGATTAGTAAATAGAATCGAGAGAAGTCGTCCTAGCTTGAGTGGAGGTGTTCACTAACGTAAACCTCTAGATCATGCATATGAACAGTGTAGTCCTTTCATAGTATAGGAAGTTAGCCAGGAATCGAGAAGTCAGAGGAGGTAGTTGAGATGTTAAGATATCGCAAAGCGTGAAGATGTCATGGGACTTTTTCGATGTAGAATTTTGTACACATACCAATGATGTTTGCGCGTTGAATGTTGAGTGGCTTATGTGATTTTCATTTACTTGGTTTTGATTTGTTTCTTGAGATGCTATTGTTAATTTTGGTGTTATTGATGAGGAGAAACCACAGGTAGGGATAGCAGACCGTCATTGATTGCGACATGTGCCGGAAGGCGTCTGGCGCTGACTAAAGCATAGTGTGGCCTCGGGATTGTCCACTGATAGCGCTTTCAGGAACACCTATCTACGCGCGTCATGGCACTGCAGTAATTCCAATATTATGCAACTGTTGCCCTGAGAAGTCACTCTCGATGCTACGCAAAAGTTAGGGCTTCTAACTACCAGTCGAAATCAGCAACCTACAAAATGCCTACTCGGTACCCTCACAATGAAGAGAAGTAGCTACTGTCCACACATATCACAGGAAAATTGCTGGATCACTAATACTGACGTCTGATAGGAACAATAGAACCTATAACAACTTTTTAAACAGGGAATAAGAGATGAGCCTCTAATCCTGGTCAATAAAATTGGGAGGGGCACGAATCAATTGATAGCAGAATCTTAGAAAATTACAGATAAATTTACTAAGATTTAATTTAGTAAAAGCCAAATCGCCTAATGCTTCAGTAGAGAAATTGGACCAGCAGTTGCTAATAAGACAAAGACAAAATAACAAACACAACCCAGAATTGGAGAGGCTGGACACCATCGAAATGATAATCTTTTAGAAACAGAAGAGGAAGAATACATACACAGCCCAGAATTGGAGAGGCCAGTTAAATGAAAATGATGATCCATTTTGATTGACAATTTCACATTATTATTAATTTTCTTTTCTTTTTTTTTTTGCATAAACTAATTGAGCGGAGAAATCAAATTTAGTTCTAACCATCCTATATATACCACACTGGCTGGACATATATTTACATCTAACCAAATAATTTTTCTTTCTCCATACACATTCAAATTTCCTCTTGTCTTTCATGGCCGTTATAATATATATATATATATATATATATATATATAGAGAGAGAGAGAGAGAGAGAGAGAGTGAGAGAGAAAGAGAGAGATTTAGAAAAATAAATTGTAATTGAAAGATATATAAATTGTAAAAGCGGGAGAAATATGTCGGGAAATGAATTATCCTTATAGATATACGTTGTTCGTGATTGTCACTGTAGGTATGTGTCTTATTTAAATATTTTATAACATCTATAATTACGACATTATCCATCATTTTCTTTCCATAACTTTAGCCGTTTTCCTATCTTTATTCTCTCTCTCTCTCTCTCTCTCTTGTTTTCTCTTACACGCTGATTTGTGCATTCTGGCGAATACAAGCTTTTTGTCGAACGAGTCTTTGTTAGAGCAATCATTAATAATTTTTACAACGTGTAGTCCGCTGATAAGAAAAACGTTTCCCTGTGACCAATGAAAAATGGCGGATTATTGTAACTGCAATTAAGTAGAACGTTGTTCATGCAGTTTTTTATAACATTTTCCAAGCATCAAACTAACAAACGTGCATTCAGTTTGAATGCTGATTCATGATAAGTATATTTTTTACTTCCATTATTTTATAGCATTCTTTTTATATTATTCTTGATATCTCTTTTGGATTATTTTATTATAGCGTCTCCAAAATTGCATGTGTTTCTCGACTATTTGGAGGAAGTACGTGGCTATTCATTTGCAAACACATCTGTTCACATATATCTTTAATAATTTATACATTTTCTATCTAATATCTATGTCTAGGTTGTAGTTTTAACTTGAACACTATTAAAAAGTACAGAAGTCAATATTTTTTTGTTTGAGTAGGAATTATTTTGTGAAACCAACATCAAGTCTATTTCCATCTTTATGCAAATTAAGTAAAACAACTGCTTCACTTTCCTGTCTTTTAGTATACTCTCAGTGTTAGACACGACGTAGTGACAAGATATAATTAAATTCTATTTTCCTTAGATAAAGTCATTTGCAGTGGTGCGAAGTGATACGAATTTACTTTCTGGGTGTATGATAAAATATTTTTGTCCTGAGAAACATTGTATCATCGGTGATCGCATTAGCGTTTTATCACAGGCAGACACTATTGTCTCGCTTTTTGAGTAGATGTCCTATGGCCATTTCCTGCACTGGATGTTCTTCCAAGACAGAAACAAACACACTGGCAAGCCGTTCAGGAAGATCACGAATACTATTAGTGTCAATCTTTCAACTGTCAATTGTGTCATTTAGACGAAAAAATATATTGGATCCATCAGTCAAAAACGTAATTGCCGATGCAGTCGGAAGAGAGAACAAAACGCCAACAGATGATGTGTACGTGCCCAGGGAAAGTGTTAAAGATCCTAAGAAGACATTATTTGTTTGGTTTCAATTGATTTTTACAAAGGTGTATAGGTTGGTGTCTTATTAAAAAATTGGTCATAGTTGTGTTAGTTACACATTCAGGTAGATGTTACTTCATAAACTGTGATTTTAATTTTATACATTATTTAATTTGTAAAACATCTTCATATCAAGGACAATTCCTGTGTCATATTAAAAGTATTTTAAAAAGTGAAAATAAAATTGATAATAAGCCAACATGATGTGTCGCGTAAGTAACGGTTATTGACACAAGAATTGGAATCGACGGTCCGAGGTCAAATTATGGCTTTCTGTATTGAGTTATCAATAACCTCAGATAAGGCACATATCTAACATTTATTTTACTAACCAAATGTTGAATAGAAAGTTAGGCGGTATTATCTTGTCTTGAGAAGTAAGTAGTATACATAACTTAAAATTTTTATGTTCAGCCATAGAAAATGCCATGAAATACAGTACCAAAATAATACATGCCACACGTCAGGAAAGAAAAAGACATCTGCTAAGCCATGATAACTTAAGTCTTGAATATTATTCATTATAAAGTTTCATTTTAGTGAGGCAAGCTACAACCCTCTTTCTCTTTCTCTCTCTTTATATATATATATATATATATATATATATATAAGTAAAGTAACCGTAGTGAGCCAACAAACATGCCAAGGTTTCACCTAAGCGGATCGTTGTTAGTTGATTACTCATCTCGGTTTTTTTTGGGTGGTGCGGTTCTGTGCTGACTCGGCTCGAATCCCTTTGGCTGAGGTTCATGTGATTAGCTCTTGTTTTACAAGCATTTTTTCCTTCCACGTAGATACGCGGAGGGTTTTTCGAAACGAGTATAGTTATAAGTTTGTGTTTATATATATATATATATATATATATATATATATATATATATATATTTATGAGGTTTAAACTAATAAATATATATTCCACACTTTAATATTTACATTTCATGAAATGTGCTGAATACAAAAGTAGATCATTTACATATATGTAGTTATTATTATTATTGTTATAATAATAACGCACTGCAACGCAAAAACTATGACGTTTCGATGCTCAATGCTCCATATTCAGACAGTGAAGTGTGGTTCAGTAACTGATGATAGTGCATTCAGCACCTAATATTGATAACTTTTCAGTTGCAATATGATATTATTATTACAATTATAACTATATATATACAAATGTATAAACAACTGCAGACAAGCCCTGCATATTGTCCTGTTTTGCGGTATCGCAGCTCTTCCATGCAGCTGGATTAGCATTTAGCTTCAAGACAGGATCGAAATCCGACTAATCTGTTCATAGACGAATACTTTACTACAGAACCATCTGCGCAAAGAAAGAGGTTGTCAAATCTGACAGCGGAAATATATTTCAGGCATTATACACTTATCAGGTGCATATTTCAAACTGAAAATTTATTAGATTTTAATTTAAATTCATTCGATGTTCATGAGAATTGAATTTTATAAAGATAGTTTATTTTTTTTTAATAACAAGATTAAAAATAAAAATATTCTAGGTTACATGTAGAACAAAAAGGTTAATTTTTACTTAAAAATCAAAATTAAAATTAAAATAAAAAATAGGAAATATCAAAAATAAAAATGCAGGGAAAATAAATCAAACGCCGTAATTAATGAAACGTAATAATTTATATATATATATATATATATATATATATATATATATATATATATATATACTGTATGTATATGATACTCCAGACCCACTTTCTTCGTTAGGCTTCCCAGGAACCTCCTCAGTTCTCTCTTCATGCATGAGATTTCTACTCTTTTCTTCTTCACCCACACCTCGTCTTTGCTTATGTGCTCGGCCCATGGTATTCTCCGTATCCTTTTATAGAAACCCATTTCTGCTGCCTCGAGCCTCACCTTCATTCTTGAGGTGATCGTCCAACATTCATTGCAATACCGAAAAACAGATATCGCATAACATCCAGGACTAATTTCTTTGTTTTCAAATAGGTTTTCCTGTCCTTCAGTGTTCTTATTTTGAAATGTGACATCATCCATGCCAATGAGTCTTCGGATCGCAATGTCGCTCTTTCCATCCTCTGTCAGAACGTTTCATGAGTATTTAAATTTCTTTTCTCGTTTTATTTTAGTTTCTCCAAACCACAGTTTACATTTTGTATTTTATTTTTGCCAATGACCATACATTCAGTTTCTTCTTCATATTCATTAGCAAAATAATTTTATAAACCAAGACTCTCAAACTATTGTTCAACTTTTGTTCTCTCTTTTCTCGTTTTTCACTTTCTTTCTGTCAAAATATATGTATATAATATTCTACATGTAACACATGAATATATTAATGTATAAGACATGCACATCAATATTTCACTCTCCAACACTGATTAGATGTTCCCATATGTTTCCTATCTTTTGCTTGGCCGCATTGGAGAGTTGAATGCTATCCTGTATGGTTTATCATTGCACGCCTGTTACACCAAGTATGGATCGCTTTTTGCACTTGGCTACGTGATTATTCGCAGTGCATAATGCAAAACATATGAAATGCCGTTCATAAAGTCTGATTATCTCCGACGTGCACAAGAACCTTCCATTTTTTTACAATAAATTATTAGGCACACAAAACGACCGAGGTTACATTTTGGATGTACGAAGACACATATGAGAACAGATATAAATGCGAGTGAAATTGCAGAGAGTACGATTTCTGAAATGAAGTTGTTTCCTTATCAATTCATTTATATTTATATTAATGTCTGCCTTTATCTTGTTTCTCATCGTCAAAATTTCTCAGGATTTCATCATGTGACTTTTGCATTCGGTAAATTTTAACGAACGAAACAAACTTTATTTTATTTATGGAAAATTCCAATATAAATACTCGACATGGATTTGCTGATGTGAGCGTATATAGTTATTAAACTGACTTTTTGTTAATTATCATCTGTATCTGACTATCTCTCTCTTTCTCTCTCTCTCTCTCTCTCTCTCGGTCTCTATCACTCTCGCTCTCTCCATATATATAATTTAAAAGTCTAAGAATGCTTCCCATGTTGCATAATTTTTAAATCAGGTATCGATACATTTAATTTTTTTTTATCCAGGATTTTGGCTTCATACTGGTTCCATATTAGCTACTAAATGCATTTTATGATGTATGCGTTTATAAAATCATTTGTAAGGAACATTAAAAAAACTATTCCTTTTTTTTAGTTCATTTTTTATTTTTATTTTTTTTGTACGATTTCCACATCTTCCTCACCATGCATTGATTTTACTTCTTTTTTTCTATGCTTAATCGTAAGTTTGAATGAATATTCACCTTATCTTTAATGTCCCAGATTGTAAAACTTTAATTTTTTAAACAATTTATCCATATATGTTTTCATCATACAACGTGTGAAAGCACGTGCGATACCCTATCCTCATCAGCCGCCAACCACGGTGATCACAGCAGTTTCGGTAGCTCAAGGCGGTACTGCCACTCCTGGCGCTACCAAGAAGCTTTTGCCACCGAACAGGGTATTAAGAGAATTATATATATATATATATATATATATATATATATATATATGCGCCAGATAAAAAAATGGTTTAAAAAATTAAAGATAAAACTTTAATATTTAAACAATTTATCCATATATGTATATATATATATATATATATATATATATATATATATATGTATGTGTGTGTGTGTATGTGTGTGTGTGTGTGTGTATGTGTGTGTGTGTATGTGTGTGTGTGTGCAAACATTACCTCGACTGTGGATAATGATGAGAGTGTACTGTCATTGGGCGTGATTCTTTACACCTGAAAAAACTGTTGTAGAGATCTTCTGTGGGTGTGCAGTTAGCTGGCATAACCGTGATTGCTGTAGCTTGTCTGGATCTGGTCTTATTTTTGTTAATCGTTTACCTCAAGCAAGGCGGTACCACCACTAATGCGTAGGGGCTACATAAGAGAGTAAAAGTTTAGACAGGACGAGAGTGAAGAGAAAGACGAACCAGTTACAGTGGGTGCTAGAGAAAAGACAAGAGGAGATTGGGAACACAGGTGTGAATAAAAAAATAAAGGAAATAATATATACGGGGTAGTGTAGAAAGGACTGGAGTCAAGTGGAAAACAGATCGGAATTGACATTGCATTTTAAATCCTGGCGATTGTATCCGTCAGGAAAGCCAGTATAGAGAAGAGAGTTCACCAGGCGGGAATTGTGAGTAGAAATATCCGCAGCATTTGGTTGATTTAACTGTGCAACCTGTAAATATGTGGGACCTTGTTTGGTTGCACCAGAAAATTTTTGGAGGGGGCACCAGTGACCTAAGTTTACTTGTAGAAGAGACACAACTCGCCAGTGAGAATGTGACTGGAGTCGAGCAGCCAAGTCGGACCCAATCACATTACAGATTTTTCTTTGGCGCCTCTAGAGAATCCTCGCCAGATATGACAGCAGTATTCTATGCACTGTTTGATGATTGATTTGTATATGGAAAAGATGAATTCACGCGGATAAAACTTCCTGGCCCGACACAGTGAAGCAACCTTCCTAGCAGTGGATTTAGCTATTGATTTAATGTAAGGATTCTACTTGAGGTCAGAAAATTGCGTAAGGGCGAGGAAGTTCAGTATATTCATTTCAGAGAGACACGCTTGTTCCATACTTATGGGGGCAGGATATATTGACTGTGATGGGTTGCAGATAGCAGAAATTTAAAAGCTGTTTCTTACCTCAGTCTACCACTGACTGGAGTTTCTTCTCAAGATCAGCTGCAAGTTTAGGTTTGTCCGCCTCGCCATATTTTTCCTGATGCTGGAGTGAATGTTGGTTTCATCTGCGTAGAGGCATACTTGAGATTTGATCACGTTTGGGAGATCATTTATGAAAATGAGAAAGAGTATTGTACCTTGGATAAAGCGCTGGAGGACACCAGCGATCATGTTGTAAGATGTGGAGGTGTGGCCATTCAAATCGACCTTTCATATGCGGAGAGATAGGAAAGATTGTATCAGATCAAGCAAACGTCCAATGATACCATAACCCTGTAGTTTACGCGGAAGGCCAACTTGCCCAACCCTATCAAAAGCCGTGGATATATCGAGGGCAACAGCACAAGACTCGGCGAAGTTAGCGAGGGCCTGGTATATGTACTCCGTGATGGTTGTTAGCATATCGGCCGCAGACCTGGTAAAGCAGAAGCCGTACTGCCTGTCTGAAAATAATTTTATAAATCGTCTTACCCCAAGCAAGGCATACTACTGCCACTGTTGCGCAGAGGGTTAAATAGGGGAAAGTGATGAGAAAGATGGATTAGTTATAGGAAATTTCAGGAGGAGGGTAAAGACGGATGAGTATACCGAGGATGTGGGTGGAGTTGATGGAAAAAGAGATTGTGAGATTGGATGCAAGTTACTGTGATAGGAGATGTCTATTGATCTTACATTTAAATTGCTGGAGATTGTAGCTCTCGAGAAGGTGGGAAGTGCGTTAAAAGAATTAGAGTAGAAATTGCGGTTAGACTTTATCGGTTTCACTGTAAAAGTGTGGGATCTGGTTGCTAATCTAGTAGCTATAGACAGTAACGTGTTGAACGATTTCAGCATAGATAATAACCTCGAACACTTTTCCGAAATTTGGTAGAAAGCTGACAGCTCAATAATTGGATGTGTCCTAGGGTTACCCTGAGTTCATAAATACAGAAACCACAGAGGAGAACTTCCAGTAGGCAGGAAAACAGAAACTGAAAGTCAGTAATTATAGATGGTGGCGAGTTCAGGGGCACATTCCTTCAAAACAATGACCGCCCACCTTTTGGAGGTTAAGGATGCAATTTTTATCGATAATATGTCACAATTATTTAATCCTCTCCATAAAAAAGACGTAATTTGAACCCGGGCTCTTAAATAACATCCTCATAATGTTATACATTTTGACTGATAATTAATGTTTCGTCCAACACTGAACCACGAATTCAGGTTCATTCCGCATAGTGTCAATTACTTGTTGATAATTTGCCGGCGCGACATTTACCCGAACGTTAGACGTTCGAAATTGTACAACCCACAATGGGTGATGATACAGAGCCACTTTGAACAAACTTCCTCCACCAGTATTGGAGATACCCGTCACTGAGGTCGATTTTTGAAAAGATTTACCCTCAACTTACTTTCGCGAAAATTTCCTCCGATCTAGGTAAAGAAAAATTATAACCCGGTTTTCTTTTGCATTCTTCTTCATATAGACGGTCGGTGAAGCTCATTGACTGAACACAATTTTCCAAAAAACACCGGTTCTTTCTAATCTGTCGATTTCTTAATTTATTTGTGGTAAATGAGTGAAGGGCACATTTCGTTTTCTCTTAAATATATTATCCGATATCATATTTTAACTCGAATTTTGCCGTCATTAAAAACTACCGGAAAAGTTTCTTTTAAATCTTTTAATAGATTATTTGCTTCGATGGTCAGTTTTTGTGTATTTAGCAAATGAAATAACTGGCAAGTTCCTAAGCTTAAACTTCTCCATACAGTTGGTGCCGAATAAATGTTCCGTATTTTTAAAAATTCTGTAGTTTAATATTTTTATTGAGGATTTGTACTTGTATGTATTTCCTGAATTTCAAACCGTCTTTTGCATATCATTTTGTGTTTTTTACCCTATTTTCTTGTTTGACACTGTGAGCTCTTCTGCCCAGCACAACTATAATTTAGACATTTTTTATGCCGGTAAGAACAGTCCTTACACCAATATTGTGACCTACAACCGGAACACGGGGTAGTTGGGAAGTTGTATTGTTTCTTTTTTGATTGGTTTGATTTAGAGGAAGAATTAGTTTTTTTTTCTTTTGGCGCACTTTTCTCATGTAATCACTGCCAGATTCATTGATATTTTTCGAAACATGTTTTACGCTTATGAATTTCTGACAGTCTTCCGATATTCGTTGAAGAGTAAGATATGGCTCATTTTCTAATTTATTCACAACACTCAAAATAGGACCAACTAAGAGTGGCTCTAGTGACATCGATAAACGATATCACCTCAACGGAAAAAGGACGTCGGAAGAAAAATTATTGTATCAATAAAGATGGGATAGTAATAGGTATGTTGGCGCCTTCAAAAGACTTTGGAATAGACAGATTAACAGAAATAATAAACGAAATCTACAACAGCAGCAATATACTGGATGACCTAGGCGGATCAATTTTTATATCACTAACTGAGGGGCAAAGAAATGGGAACTCCAACGAACTATCAGCTCATTAAGAGCTACTTACCAAAACACATAATCCGTATTCTGATGAACAGAGCGCGCAGCAGGAATGGCACTGACATAAAACAAGAACAGTGTAGCTTTGTTATAGATACCGGAAAAAGGAATGCGATATTCATCCACAGAATGCTATATGAAAGAGCAATAAAAATACAGAAACAAATTTATTTGTGCATTATAGACTACGTATATGTATTTGACAAAGTACGGCACAGAGACTTGATAGAGATACCCGAAAACCTAAACATTTCGAAAAAAACGTTAGGATAATCGAGGATATTTATTGACAGCAAGCCGCTTACATACGGATAAGAAGTGAATTCAGCAGATATACAAATTAGAAAGGGACGTACGAAAGAATGTGTTTACTCACCGAATCCATTCAAATTATACCGTGAAACAATTCCGAGAGAAATAAAACCCTTGCAAGAATTCATCACTGGTGGCCACAGTCGCAACAATGTAAGATACGCAGATGACACAGTGCCGTCAGTAGACACTGAAAGAAAAATGCATGACCTCCTACAGTAGTTAGCTAGAGAAAGCGATAAGAAAACTAAGCACAAACTTCAAGAAACCTGTATGCATGGTTATCAGCAATAACAAGACTACAAAATGCTTAATAGAGGTTAGAGAAACTAAAATAAAACAAGTAAATAAATTTCAATACCTGGGTTCATGATGACAGAGAATGGAAAGTACGATGATGAGATCCAAAGACGCATTGGCATGGCCAAGTAGACATTTCTAAAGCTAACTAAAGTACTGAAACAATAAAGAGAGTGCTGGATCACTATATGAAACCTGTTCTTCTGTATGGCAGTGAATGTTGGACGATCTCCTCAAAGACGATAGAGAGGCTTTGGGCAGCAGAAATGTGGTTGTACAGAAGGATATTGGTGATACCATTGACTGAGCACATGACTAAAGATGAGATTTTGGATAGAACGGAAACAAAGTGAAACATCATGCATAATATACAGAAGTAACAGATGAGGATTCTGGGGTAATTAATGAGGAAGGGTGGCCAGGAAATTTAATACCCCCAGGACGGATAGAGGGAAAAAAGAAACAGAGAAAACAGGGCGAGACCAACTTGATAGGCTTGAGCAAATGGGTGGCTGAGCAGGTTTTGGGAGAGATACCAAAAGGAAGTATGTTGAAAGTGACAAAAAACAATACACTTCATACACTTCCATCTCTTCAGAAAGGGTAAAATTTTAGGGATCAATTGTTCTTTAAGAAAATTAGATGTCAGATCGCTTGCGTTGAGGGGTAAATTATATTTCACAACTTTATTGTGCTCTGTGATAACCAGTTTTCCAAGGAATCGACCTTTCTTAGAGTCCAACCAATTTATTCAATATTTGGCGCATAGATAATCGAATCGTCTAAGATAGAAGCGAAGTTATATTCTCATAAGGAAAAATATGTAAGAATATCCACTGCGTCCCAAATCGTGAATTGTGAGAAAACGTTTTTGTTTTCACTAATTTGTCCCCTGTTTGTCAGTTCAAGGGGTTTTTTTTGCTGTTTATTTTGAAGTACATTTTGTTTGAGGTTTTGATGTCTTGATTTCTGTTTGTTTTTGAAATTCAAGCCGTTTTCTAGACTGATTTAGAATTTCAAGTCATTTTTTCTCGGTTTGCTCCTGAATTTCAACTCATTTTTGTATATCCTGCTGTAGTTGCTTTATTTATTTATTTATTTTTATTTTCATGGTGCTCAAGTTGCTTCACCTGCCAATTAAGTTCCTGTTTAAATTGGAAAAAGAAAATTGAACTTGGTGGATTTACATTCATCCTTGTTTATCCGTGTATTTGCTATGATTATATTGAATACAATTGAATTAAAATGAAAACTTTTCTTTTAATTGAACAACAAAAAATTCTTAAACCGAAAAAAAAATTAATTAAAGTGAATAAAAAATAACTTACATTTCTTGCTCCCTCTTTTTATTCTCTCGCAAAAGAAATGAATTCTCGTAGTATAGCGGCTCGTGTTCAGTGTAATTTTTTTCGGTTGGTTTCCTTTTCTGTATTGTCAAGTATAGTGGAATAGAACAAAATGTATATTAAAATAGAATTCACTGCGTCCAATTTTGAAGCAATATTGACAAATTCTACACATTCATTTTGAAGTCCTCAAGGGTCGTTAAGAGACATTGTTGCAAAATTGTTGTGACCTTGTTAGGGGCCAGAAATAAAAAGACAATAAAGGAATAGAGTTAAACAAGTATATTAGCAAAGAATAGTAATATACAACATATACAAAATGAGAAGGCCACCAGCGTGACTGTATTTGTTCTGGCTGTCAGAGCTCTCTGCTGGAATAGATTTCATTATTTACTGTTGCACCCACCAGACAATAGATGAGACACAAGGTCACTACTTTAAGTAGATTTATTGGCAGTGTGTTGAAAAATTCCCTAATCCCTTCGGGTTTTTTCCTTTGGTTACGTCTCAGGCACTGGACTATAAACCCAGCCCTCTAGATGGGAGATGTAAAGTCTAAGGGAATGTCTCCATAGGGTTGGGCACCAGACAAAATAATTTTTCTCAGCTGCATGTTCGTCCTCGGACAATTATACAAGCAAGACGCACTCTGCCCGAGGACAGAGACGCAACTAAGAGGTGACACACACACACACACACACACACACACACACACACACACACACACACATAAAAATCGGGGTACATTTTCCATGAAACGTTTCCGCTAGGAATGTTTTTCTTTGTGCGTTCATTTCATGTTGTTTATTTAAATATATATTATTTCATAAAATATCAATAAAAGAGATAATCAATAAACAGATATTCGATTTCCACTTTGTAATTTGTTAGTTAGTACTATTGTTTCGAAAGTTTCAAGATGTAACAGAAATGCTATTTTTCGGCTCATAAAGAAAATATTGTCAGGGAGCACTTTCAAGACTCAAGTTGATCAGAACTTAGCAGCTAATCACTACTCAGACTAAGCCTTTACAGTTAAGCGGAAAGGGTGACTGGCTGATTACATTCAATGGCTCGAAAACCAAACTAGTTATTTTAGATCATCACCGATTGTACCGTGAATTTTCAGCCATAATTAGGAATAGGTGGTGTCTTTAGAAAATCCTTGGTCTTGAGCACTGAACAGGACTTAAATCCTACACAGATCTCGTTAATATTATCAATCGCTATGTAACCCTATTTTCAGAGAACTGGTATTACTTTTAAGTTATTTTCAAGATGGGAAGGGACTTCTCTAAAATTGGTGAATACAATTACTTTTCTCGGTAATGTAGTCGAAATGCTAAAAAGTTGAAAACGCAGATTCAAGATTAAATGAGTGTAAATTTTGCTTTTGTTGAGAGAAGAAAACGAATTTAACATAGCTATTTAATCAAAATACGTTTGACGATATGTGACCCTAGGTCAAAGTATGGCCTTAAGGATTTCCTCTGAACTAATTACCAGAACAGTTGATGAGAATAAGCAGACAATAACAGGGAGTGGATTTTCTCTGCTTTTATTGAAATTCGAAGTGGTTAAATGTTATTCTTTTCATTTCGATCTGGTAAAAGTTATACAGTGAGGGAAATAGAAACCTCATACCTAACTTTACCACCCCGGTTCTGATGATTGTTTAAGAAAACCAGAGTGCAAGACTAAATTAGTTATTTCAGGCCCCGTATTTGGAATGAGAATTTATAAAGATATAAATTGATTAAAAATATTTGAATGGCGGTTTGAATAATAGAGACGGACTGTAACGTAAGTGCTGCTAAAAGACAATCGAGTAAACACCAAATCAGAAAATTTTGTCACTGAAGTAATTTTCAAATACCATGGTTGAGTGTCATCAGTTTTAACTTACTTGTAAATCTTTTGTGTATTCGATATATTGCTCATTCGCTAATAAATACTCTGGCTAATTAACGTGTATAATGGTAATATACATGCAAAAAATGCTGCCTTCTTCTACCAAACGCCCATAGCCCAGAGGTAGTTTCGCCGACTGACGACAATTTTTTTTTTTTTATAAGCGTTTCACCCCGAGCAAGGCATGTCACTGCCACTACTGTGCAGGGGGCTACGTAGAGTAGAGAAAGGCTGATTAAATATAGGAAATAACAGAGGGTGGGTGATAGGCGGGTGAGGATACCGAGAATGAGGGTTGGGTAGATGAGAGTGTTGTGAGAATAGTTGGGAGTTAGTGTGATAGGAGGTGTCTATTGACCCTACATTTAAACACCTGGAGATTGTAACTGTCGGGAAAGCAGACTTGTGGAAGGGAGTTCCCAAGGCGGGAAGCGCGAGAAAAGAAGCTGTTGGAGTAGAATTTACGGTTACATCTTATTTGTTTAACTGTAAAAGGGTGGGACCTAGTTGCTAATCTAGTATCTCGTGTAAATTCGTGCTTAGGCGGCACCAGTGATCTAAGCTCATCGGAGCAGAAGCCATGAAAGTACTTGTAGAAGAGGCACAGGGAAGCTACATCACGCCGGTGTGAGAGCGGCTGCAGCCGGTCTGCTAAGTCAGTTTCAACCACGTTACAGATCTTCCTTTGTATTTTGTCAAGAAGCCCAAGGAGAGCAGCAGGGGCACCCGACCAGATATAGCAGCAATATTCAATACACGGGCGGATGGTAGATTTGTATATGTGCAGAATAGTTTCAGGTGGGAAAAATTTCCGAGCCCTGCACAGGGAGCCGACTTTCATAGCAGCAGATTTGGCAATGGATTCAATATAGTCATTCCATTTGAGGTCCGCCGAGAGTGTAAGGCCAAGGAGGCGTAGTATTTTACTCTCTGGGAGGCTAGCCTGTCCCATGCTAATGGGAGGTAGATGCGATTGTCTATGGTGGTTAGTTGATAACAGCTTTGTTTTGGAGGCATTGAAATTTACCAACCCTTCCCTACCCTCTTGACTTTTTGTTTTGGGGGTTGTGAAGGTAAGAGCAAAGAGCTGTTTTGTTCCTTCGTGATATTGCAGTGACTTTGTATCTTGGACATACGGATTTCCGGCCCGAGTTTATAGCTTGGGCTTGCGTAAAGTAGCGTTTTCAACGCGAAACACCGGAAAGAAGTTGTCCGGTGTTCGGCCACTTTGGTGGCAATGGCCTCGAATGGGCCGGATGAGGTCGTTCCTCCCACCACGGCGTCGGTGGGAGGAAAGGAGGGGGATTGGGCTCTACCGCCTCGGGATAATCCCCCTTCGCAAGTACTAGCAGAAGCAGCATCGCCTAAACCCTCGACCGCTGGGTGGAAAAGAGGGAAATTGACGGTTAAGGATGAGGAATATTACCATCAGATGCAAGACAAATACGCCCAGTATATTAAAGGAACAGAGCTGGTTTCCGTGCCAGAACAATTGGCACAAATTGAGGCCAGAATAATCACACTAAGAACCAAGGAACTTAAGACCCATAAGTTTGTGGGCATCACAAGGGAATCCTTTGAAGAGGCAATTCGGGCTCTTCAGATTAATGCAAAGGCCGTAGCGAGGAGAGGCAATGCCAAGTGGGACGTCCTGCTTGGCTCAGTTGAAGAGGCCAAGCGCCTAATTGGCGTGGTATTGGAGACAAAAACACTCCAATTCCAGACGGAATATATGGGAGCAAGGAGAGTCAAGATTACCTTGCATGGCGTCCCCTTGGACATTGCCGAGGACCACGTCGGCGCCTTTTTTGCAAGTTACGGAAAGGTGGCTGACGTCTCCTCGCTACGGTCCAAGGCAGGCTTCTATACAGGAGATATGGTCCTGCAGGTGACCCTATCTGGGGAAAACATTGCGAAAATCCCCAACATTCTCACCTGCAGGGATCGAAATATTTTTGTGGTCGTGGAGGGCAGAAAGCCTTGCTGTTGGGTCTGTGGGGCGGCGGAACACGTCGCAAAGGCGTGTCCGACCAAAAACCCGCCCCCAAAGGCCCAACCAGTCAAACAGCAGCAGCAGCCTGCAAAGGAAACTACCAAACAAGCTCCACCAGCACCAGTACCGGCAGCCAACAAGGAGGGTGATTGGCAGGTGGTGGCGCGAAAAAAGGCAAAAACGCCTTCGCCGGCGAAGGTGCCGGTGAAGGTGCCGACTCCTGTTAAGGCGCCTGCCAAACAGAAGGACCCTACTCCGCAAAATTCACCGTCCAAACAGGGCAAGGAAAAGGGTTCCTTCCCCAAAAAGGTTGCGGAAGAGCCTATGGAAGTAGGAAGAGCGTCGTCCCTGAAGCGCGGGAGAGAGGAAGAGGAGGAACAACAGGACAAACTCAAGAGTAGAAGGAGGAGCAGGAGCTCTGAGAGGAGGAAGCTGGGCGACCGATGCACTTCTTTACCGGTGTCCCCAGTTAGATGCACTTATGCAGAAAAGGCGAGGAGCCTTCCCTCTTCCCCGCGGAAAGCTTCCCAGTCCCCTACCTTCAATCTGACCCCCCTGGAAAAGAACATTTCGGCAACTCCCACTCCCTCCCCTTCTCCTATTCCCACTCCCAGCCAGACTCCCAGTCAGGCGAAAAAGAAGAAAGGCCTCCCGAGAGGCGCAGCTCTAATGAAAGTCGACGAAAATTTGGTGGCGGAGTGGTCCTCGCAAAGGCGAAAGTTGCTGAAGCCGCTCCTAAAACTGACTTCAGTCAACAATCTTTCCACTGAAGATCCTACAAACTTTTCCCAGGCCCCAGGTGTCATCACCCTGGTAAGAAATACCGGGGGGAACCTGCGGGTCTGGGACCACATAGAAGAGGTCAGAAGGTTATATCCTAAAATAAGGATGGTGGCGGAAAACACGCCGGAACTAAGAAAAATGTCGCAAAATTGTTCGGGGAGGTTCCCCGTTTTACTCCACCCCAGTTTATATAGGGTGGTAAAACTAACATATCCCACCGACGTCGGCGGGATTGTCCTAGACGGACGGATTACGTCCGACATTGGTACAGGGTCCCTAGGACAGTCCGTCGGGGTCCCCTCTGCCCGAGATTTCTACCCCGTATGCGACTAGAGCCTTGTTGCATGTTTCTTTGTTTTTTCTTTTTCAGAACTAAAAGATGTCTATTAAGATAGCCAGCTTGAATGCGAAGGGCCTGAGGGATCGGGGTAAGGCGGCTCGCCTGCTTCGTGACCTCTTGTCCTTCGGCGTGGATGTGGCCGCGATCCAAGAGACTCACTTTGTTTGCGAAGTCGACTCTTGTGTGCTGTCTAACGACTTTGTCGTCTATTCAGCATATGGGAGCCGGCAAGCCAGAGGTGTTTCTTTGCTGGTCAAGCGTACCCTGGACGCGAAGGTTGACCTTGTCCATGTCGGTGCCGAGGGCCGGCTGATCGTGGCCGATATTGCAGTGAAAAGCAAATTGTTCCGGCTGATTGTGGTTTATGCGCCCAATAAGCAAGGTGAGCGTGTCTCTTTCTTTCGGCTGTTGGAGCCCTTTATGGTGCATTCAACACGGCTAATCTTAGTTGGGGACTGGAATGCCATCCTAACCCCCAAATGGGATAGAGGGAGGGGCGCTAGCGGGAGGAATGATGATCGTAGCCTGGTTGATCTGATCGACGAATTTGGTCTCGTCGATAGATACCGGGTCGATCATCCGGATGGGAGTATGTGGACGTGGGCGCTTAATTGGCCTTCTACCCGGGTATCTGCGTACCTGGATAGGATGTTAGTGAGAGTGGCCGACATAGACTTCTTAGAATGTCCAACGTTCCACTGGCTAGGCTACACGGACCACAAACTCGTTTGTGCCCGTGTGGTGTTAGACTTTAGGCCTAGGTTGGCTGGTTATTGGAAGTTCAATCAGTCCTTACTGGACAGGCGGGACTTTCGTGACCAGCTGACAAAACTAGTTCAGCGGGCGTTAATTGGGCGAGTCATTGGGAATAAGTGGTGGGTTAACCTTAAGGACTCCATTAGGTCTTTCGCCACCAAATATAGCCAGCGGCTCAAACTAGATAAGGCTGCGGAGGCAAAGACACTTAGTGCTAATTTCGCCCGGGCGGAGGCTGGTGGGGATCCCCTAGAGATAGCCTTAGCCAGGGAGGCCCTGAGGCGCACGACTAGCGAGCGCTATATGGGCCAGGTAATTAGAGCTAAGTTAAGCAAGATGTCTTCCGAAGCTGTGAACATGGGCGCAGAACTGCGCAAGGAAGAAATTCGTCGGGCCGGCGATCGGTACATTCGAGAAGTGCGCGACCCGGAGGGGCATCTCCTTCGGTCCACCGACGACATGTGCGAGGCGTTCCGGCAGCATTTCGAACACCGGTTTACCAAGGAGCCTGGTCTCCGTGACGAGGAGTTTCGCAGCTATTTGGCTGACTTTCCCCGGCTTTTGCCGGCTGAAGCGGCTAGCTGCGAAGGGGAGATTACGGAGGACGAAGTCTACGCGGCTTTGAAGAAGACCGGCAGTGGCAAGTCGCCAGGTTTGGATGGTTTGCCCTATGAATTGTACTTGAGGATGTCGCACCTTTTTGTCCCGCTCTTGACTGTCGTGTTCAACCACTGGTTTCGGCAGGGGTCCATCCCCGGTCGGATCACCAGGGGCGTGATCACGCTGTTGGGAAAAGGCAAGAAGGTTGGGCGGGGATTAGATGATTACAGGCCCATAACTCTGCTAAACACAGAGTTAAAGATTTTGGCCAAGATCCTGACGAATCGCTTGCAGCTAGTTGCCGAGTCTCTGTTGGAACCGGATCAGACTTGTTCTGTGAAGGGACGAACAATTCAGAGCAACCTGCACTTGATCCGCACGATCGTAGAGGGTGTAGAAGACGACGAAGAGGCCGCGCTGATCAATTTGGATCAGTCCAAGGCATTTGATAGGATTGACCATGGCTACCTGGCTGCTGTCCTGCAGGCCGCCGGATTCAAACCCGACTTCAGCCGCTGGATTAGCCTTCTGTATCGCTCCCCCAAGGCTGTGGTACAGGTGAACGGGAAGCTGTCGAGCGCTTTCGCGCTGTCTAGGTCGGTCCGACAGGGTTGTCCACTGTCGCCTCGCCTTTACGTCCTGGCGTTGGAGCCCCTCCTTCGCCGGCTAAGGGACGAGACGTGCAGTCCGGTCCTGCGTGGAATTGCTGTCCCTGGTGGAGCTCGAGCCAGGGTTTCCGCGTACGCCGATGACGTAACGACCTTTGTGTCCTCCCGCAGGGACATAAGGGCGGTACAGAAGGCGCTTGAACGGTACGAACAGGTAACAGGGGCCAGAATTAACCGCGACAAGTCGTCCGGCTTGCGGTTAGGTGCCTGGAAGGGTGTTTCCCTCCCGGGGCCCTTCGACTGGACGGACGGGCCGGTCAAGCTCCTCGGAGTTTGGTTCGGTCCGGACTTACAGTTGGAGAAAAACTGGTCAGAAGTACAGGCAAAGGTCGGCGCGTCGGTCGAGATTTGGCGTCGACGGAGTCTCTCCGTGAAGGGTCTGGCGGAGGTGTGTAATACATACCTCTTTCCCAGAATCCTTTACCGGCTGTCTGTACTTCCCCTTTGTGACGATCATGAGAAGGCGCTCGAGCGTTTGCTATTCTCCTGTCTTTGGAGAGGACGCAAGCACATGGTCGACAAAGGAGTCTGCTGCCTCCGTCCGTGTCAAGGGGGTCTGGGGATGCCACACTTGAGGAGCCACGTGCTCGCTTCGAGGTTGGCATTCCTCAGGCGCGCGTTGGAGGAAGATCGGTTGCTTGCGGGGGTAGTGAGGGACATGTTCCCTAGCCTCACTATCACTCCCCCGCTCCTAAGGACTAGCAATAGGCCTTGGGGGCGGCCGAAATTCCTGCTCGAATGTCTGACGGCCCTTCGGGCCATTCCATGGTCCAGTGACCTTTCACGGCCTAGGAGAATCTTCTATCGGGGATTAGTGGAGGGCGCCGTGAAGGATGAACTGTGGAGTAAGCTTGGCATGTCGAGAGAGGAGTATCGCTCTCATTGGTCTTGGGCGCCAGGTGCGGATTGGCTCAACAACTCTGAGTTTTCTCTGACCTGGCGATTGGCTCGGAATGGTTTGTCTCTCAACGACAAGCGGTTCGCAATGGGCCTGGCGGATTTGCCAGATTGTGAACGTTGCGTCCTTGGAATTAAGGAGACGTCTGCGCACGCCTTCTTCCATTGTTCGCGCGTTCGCCCGTTGTGGGCGCGTGTTGGCGAGTTGACTGCTCGTATCGCGCCGCGGGAGCTTGTGCTCATTGATCGCGCATACGCTGTGGACAATGTGTCGCCCCCGTACTCTGGAGTGAAGCGGATGGTGTTTCTGTCGCTACTGGCCACGGCTAGAATGGTGATTTGGATGACGCGTCTGGAGGAAGTCTTGCGGGGCGGTCGTCTTTCGGATCAGGATCTAATCCGATATTTTGAGCACCAGCTCAAAATTAAGATTAGAACTGAACGAAAACGGCTGCACCCGACAGAGTTCAGCGAAAGGTGGGTATATGCGGCGAGCCTGGTTCGCGTGACCGGGGCTAGCCTTGATTTTCTCTTTTAGATCTGCTAGTTGCATCGGGGTGGATTCCTTTGGAACCCCTCCCGTGGTTAAGGTAGAAGTTCTTTTTGTGCCTAGTTAATGTGAGTGAATGTGTTTGTCCTGGCCTGTTCCCGGCTCCATTACTTTTGTTATGATCCAGTTCGAGATTCCCATTGTCCATTGTTATTTTGTCCCGTTTTTATTCTCGGCTGGGTCAGCCTTATATATTCTCCAGTCCAATTTATTTTGTTCCCTGCTTCTCCATTCCCCTTAGAAAGAGAGCTGCTTGATTTTGTTCCTTTTAAGGCAGAATACAGTGGCCTCTTTAATTGTGTGGGTGTGTTTGGGTCTTACTAACATTGTGTATATATATTCATTTGAAATTGTTTTTTGTTTCGGGGATTTTTTGTTTCTTCATTCCCCCTCCCCATCATGTCATTTCATGAATAAAGTTTTAAATTATTTTTGTAAGATATTGTATATATTGTAAAAATCAGAAATTTTTATGTACATTTGGGGTGTTTTTAGGTCCCCGGTATGATTTTGCGGTATTTTGGTGCTTGATAGGTATGAGTGTTGATGGACAAATTTTTATGGTGAATGAGAAAATTGTAACGTATGTATGGGTCGTGAATCGGATTAGCTAGGTATAAGATAGTTACGGAAGACCAACCCAAGTTTTTGTACCCCCTCCCCATTGTTTGGCCTTGTGCCAGAATTTGTACTTTTTGACAAATAAATCAGTACCAACCCTTCCCTACCCTCTTGACTTTTTGTTTTGGGGGTTGTGAAGGTAAGAGCAAAGAGCTGTTTTGTTCCTTCGTGATATTGCAGTGACTTTGTATCTTGGACATACGGATTTCCGGCCCGAGTTTATAGCTTGGGCTTGCGTAAAGTAGCGTTTTCAACGCGAAACACCGGAAAGAAGTTGTCCGGTGTTCGGCCACTTTGGTGGCAATGGCCTCGAATGGGCCGGATGAGGTCGTTCCTCCCACCACGGCGTCGGTGGGAGGAAAGGAGGGGGATTGGGCTCTACCGCCTCGGGATAATCCCCCTTCGCAAGTACTAGCAGAAGCAGCATCGCCTAAACCCTCGACCGCTGGGTGGAAAAGAGGGAAATTGACGGTTAAGGATGAGGAATATTACCATCAGATGCAAGACAAATACGCCCAGTATATTAAAGGAACAGAGCTGGTTTCCGTGCCAGAACAATTGGCACAAATTGAGGCCAGAATAATCACACTAAGAACCAAGGAACTTAAGACCCATAAGTTTGTGGGCATCACAAGGGAATCCTTTGAAGAGGCAATTCGGGCTCTTCAGATTAATGCAAAGGCCGTAGCGAGGAGAGGCAATGCCAAGTGGGACGTCCTGCTTGGCTCAGTTGAAGAGGCCAAGCGCCTAATTGGCGTGGTATTGGAGACAAAAACACTCCAATTCCAGACGGAATATATGGGAGCAAGGAGAGTCAAGATTACCTTGCATGGCGTCCCCTTGGACATTGCCGAGGACCACGTCGGCGCCTTTTTTGCAAGTTACGGAAAGGTGGCTGACGTCTCCTCGCTACGGTCCAAGGCAGGCTTCTATACAGGAGATATGGTCCTGCAGGTGACCCTATCTGGGGAAAACATTGCGAAAATCCCCAACATTCTCACCTGCAGGGATCGAAATATTTTTGTGGTCGTGGAGGGCAGAAAGCCTTGCTGTTGGGTCTGTGGGGCGGCGGAACACGTCGCAAAGGCGTGTCCGACCAAAAACCCGCCCCCAAAGGCCCAACCAGTCAAACAGCAGCAGCAGCCTGCAAAGGAAACTACCAAACAAGCTCCACCAGCACCAGTACCGGCAGCCAACAAGGAGGGTGATTGGCAGGTGGTGGCGCGAAAAAAGGCAAAAACGCCTTCGCCGGCGAAGGTGCCGGTGAAGGTGCCGACTCCTGTTAAGGCGCCTGCCAAACAGAAGGACCCTACTCCGCAAAATTCACCGTCCAAACAGGGCAAGGAAAAGGGTTCCTTCCCCAAAAAGGTTGCGGAAGAGCCTATGGAAGTAGGAAGAGCGTCGTCCCTGAAGCGCGGGAGAGAGGAAGAGGAGGAACAACAGGACAAACTCAAGAGTAGAAGGAGGAGCAGGAGCTCTGAGAGGAGGAAGCTGGGCGACCGATGCACTTCTTTACCGGTGTCCCCAGTTAGATGCACTTATGCAGAAAAGGCGAGGAGCCTTCCCTCTTCCCCGCGGAAAGCTTCCCAGTCCCCTACCTTCAATCTGACCCCCCTGGAAAAGAACATTTCGGCAACTCCCACTCCCTCCCCTTCTCCTATTCCCACTCCCAGCCAGACTCCCAGTCAGGCGAAAAAGAAGAAAGGCCTCCCGAGAGGCGCAGCTCTAATGAAAGTCGACGAAAATTTGGTGGCGGAGTGGTCCTCGCAAAGGCGAAAGTTGCTGAAGCCGCTCCTAAAACTGACTTCAGTCAACAATCTTTCCACTGAAGATCCTACAAACTTTTCCCAGGCCCCAGGTGTCATCACCCTGGTAAGAAATACCGGGGGGAACCTGCGGGTCTGGGACCACATAGAAGAGGTCAGAAGGTTATATCCTAAAATAAGGATGGTGGCGGAAAACACGCCGGAACTAAGAAAAATGTCGCAAAATTGTTCGGGGAGGTTCCCCGTTTTACTCCACCCCAGTTTATATAGGGTGGTAAAACTAACATATCCCACCGACGTCGGCGGGATTGTCCTAGACGGACGGATTACGTCCGACATTGGTACAGGGTCCCTAGGACAGTCCGTCGGGGTCCCCTCTGCCCGAGATTTCTACCCCGTATGCGACTAGTGCCTTTGTTGCATGTTCTTTGTTTTTTCTTTTTCAGAACTAAAAGATGTCTATTAAGATAGCCAGCTTGAATGCGAAGGGCCTGAGGGATCGGGGTAAGGCGGCTCGCCTGCTTCGTGACCTCTTGTCCTTCGGCGTGGATGTGGCCGCGATCCAAGAGACTCACTTTGTTTGCGAAGTCGACTCTTGTGTGCTGTCTAACGACTTTGTCGTCTATTCAGCATATGGGAGCCGGCAAGCCAGAGGTGTTTCTTTGCTGGTCAAGCGTACCCTGGACGCGAAGGTTGACCTTGTCCATGTCGGTGCCGAGGGCCGGCTGATCGTGGCCGATATTGCAGTGAAAAGCAAATTGTTCCGGCTGATTGTGGTTTATGCGCCCAATAAGCAAGGTGAGCGTGTCTCTTTCTTTCGGCTGTTGGAGCCCTTTATGGTGCATTCAACACGGCTAATCTTAGTTGGGGACTGGAATGCCATCCTAACCCCCAAATGGGATAGAGGGAGGGGCGCTAGCGGGAGGAATGATGATCGTAGCCTGGTTGATCTGATCGACGAATTTGGTCTCGTCGATAGATACCGGGTCGATCATCCGGATGGGAGTATGTGGACGTGGGCGCTTAATTGGCCTTCTACCCGGGTATCTGCGTACCTGGATAGGATGTTAGTGAGAGTGGCCGACATAGACTTCTTAGAATGTCCAACGTTCCACTGGCTAGGCTACACGGACCACAAACTCGTTTGTGCCCGTGTGGTGTTAGACTTTAGGCCTAGGTTGGCTGGTTATTGGAAGTTCAATCAGTCCTTACTGGACAGGCGGGACTTTCGTGACCAGCTGACAAAACTAGTTCAGCGGGCGTTAATTGGGCGAGTCATTGGGAATAAGTGGTGGGTTAACCTTAAGGACTCCATTAGGTCTTTCGCCACCAAATATAGCCAGCGGCTCAAACTAGATAAGGCTGCGGAGGCAAAGACACTTAGTGCTAATTTCGCCCGGGCGGAGGCTGGTGGGGATCCCCTAGAGATAGCCTTAGCCAGGGAGGCCCTGAGGCGCACGACTAGCGAGCGCTATATGGGCCAGGTAATTAGAGCTAAGTTAAGCAAGATGTCTTCCGAAGCTGTGAACATGGGCGCAGAACTGCGCAAGGAAGAAATTCGTCGGGCCGGCGATCGGTACATTCGAGAGGTGCGCGACCCGGAGGGACATCTCCTTAGGTCCACTGACGACATGTGCGAGGCGTTCCGGCAGCATTTCGAACACCGGTTTACCAAGGAGCCTGGTCTCCGTGACGAGGAGTTTCGCAGCTATTTGGCTGACTTTCCCCGGCTTTTGCCGGCTGAAGCGGCTAGCTGCGAAGGGGAGATTACGGAGGACGAAGTCTACGCGGCTTTGAAGAAGACCGGCAGTGGCAAGTCGCCAGGTTTGGATGGTTTGCCCTATGAATTGTACTTGAGGATGTCGCACCTTTTTGTCCCGCTCTTGACTGTCGTGTTCAACCACTGGTTTCGGCAGGGGTCCATCCCCGGTCGGATCACCAGGGGCGTGATCACGCTGTTGGGAAAAGGCAAGAAGGTTGGGCGGGGATTAGATGATTACAGGCCCATAACTCTGCTAAACACAGAGTTAAAGATTTTGGCCAAGATCCTGACGAATCGCTTGCAGCTAGTTGCCGAGTCTCTGTTGGAACCGGATCAGACTTGTTCTGTGAAGGGACGAACAATTCAGAGCAACCTGCACTTGATCCGCACGATCGTAGAGGGTGTAGAAGACGACGAAGAGGCCGCGCTGATCAATTTGGATCAGTCCAAGGCATTTGATAGGATTGACCATGGCTACCTGGCTGCTGTCCTGCAGGCCGCCGGATTCAAACCCGACTTCAGCCGCTGGATTAGCCTTCTGTATCGCTCCCCCAAGGCTGTGGTACAGGTGAACGGGAAGCTGTCGAGCGCTTTCGCGCTGTCTAGGTCGGTCCGACAGGGTTGTCCACTGTCGCCTCGCCTTTACGTCCTGGCGTTGGAGCCCCTCCTTCGCCGGCTAAGGGACGAGACGTGCAGTCCGGTCCTGCGTGGAATTGCTGTCCCTGGTGGAGCTCGAGCCAGGGTTTCCGCGTACGCCGATGACGTAACGACCTTTGTGTCCTCCCGCAGGGACATAAGGGCGGTACAGAAGGCGCTTGAACGGTACGAACAGGTAACAGGGGCCAGAATTAACCGCGACAAGTCGTCCGGCTTGCGGTTAGGTGCCTGGAAGGGTGTTTCCCTCCCGGGGCCCTTCGACTGGACGGACGGGCCGGTCAAGCTCCTCGGAGTTTGGTTCGGTCCGGACTTACAGTTGGAGAAAAACTGGTCAGAAGTACAGGCAAAGGTCGGCGCGTCGGTCGAGATTTGGCGTCGACGGAGTCTCTCCGTGAAGGGTCTGGCGGAGGTGTGTAATACATACCTCTTTCCCAGAATCCTTTACCGGCTGTCTGTACTTCCCCTTTGTGACGATCATGAGAAGGCGCTCGAGCGTTTGCTATTCTCCTGTCTTTGGAGAGGACGCAAACACATGGTCGACAAAGGAGTCTGCTGCCTCCGTCCGTGTCAAGGGGGTCTGGGGATGCCACACTTGAGGAGCCACGTGCTCGCTTCGAGGTTGGCATTCCTCAGGCGCGCGTTGGAGGAAGATCGGTTGCTTGCGGGGGTAGTGAGGGACATGTTCCCTAGCCTCACTATCACTCCCCCGCTCCTAAGGACTAGCAATAGGCCTTGGGGGCGGCCGAAATTCCTGCTCGAATGTCTGACGGCCCTTCGGGCCATTCCATGGTCCAGTGACCTTTCACGGCCTAGGAGAATCTTCTATCGGGGATTAGTGGAGGGCGCCGTGAAGGATGAACTGTGGAGTAAGCTCGGCATGTCGAGAGAGGAGTATCGCTCTCATTGGTCTTGGGCGCCAGGTGCGGATTGGCTCAACAACTCTGAGTTTTCTCTGACCTGGCGATTGGCTCGGAATGGTTTGTCTCTCAACGACAAGCGGTTCGCAATGGGCCTGGCGGATTTGCCAGATTGTGAACGTTGCGTCCTTGGAATTAAGGAGACGTCTGCGCACGCCTTCTTCCATTGTTCGCGCGTTCGCCCGTTGTGGGCGCGTGTTGGCGAGTTGACTGCTCGTATCGCGCCGCGGGAGCTTGTGCTCATTGATCGCGCATACGCTGTGGACAATGTGTCGCCCCCGTACTCTGGAGTGAAGCGGATGGTGTTTCTGTCGCTACTGGCCACGGCTAGAATGGTGATTTGGATGACGCGTCTGGAGGAAGTCTTGCGGGGCGGTCGTCTTTCGGATCAGGATCTAATCCGATATTTTGAGCACCAGCTCAAAATTAAGATTAGAACTGAACGAAAACGGCTGCACCCGACAGAGTTCAGCGAAAGGTGGGTATATGCGGCGAGCCTGGTTCGCGTGACCGGGGCTAGCCTTGATTTTCTCTTTTAGATCTGCTAGTTGCATCGGGGTGGATTCCTTTGGAACCCCTCCCGTGGTTAAGGTAGAAGTTCTTTTTGTGCCTAGTTAATGTGAGTGAATGTGTTTGTCCTGGCCTGTTCCCGGCTCCATTACTTTTGTTATGATCCAGTTCGAGATTCCCATTGTCCATTGTTATTTTGTCCCGTTTTTATTCTCGGCTGGGTCAGCCTTATACATTCTCCAGTCCAATTTATTTTGTTCCCTGCTTCTCCATTCCCCTTAGAAAGAGAGCTGCTTGATTTTGTTCTTTTTAAGGCAGAATACAGTGGCCTCTTTAATTACGTGGGTGGGTTTGGGTCTTACTAACCCATGTATATATATTCATTTGAAATTGTTTTTTGTTTTGGGGTTTTTTGTTTCTTCATTCCCCCTCCCCATCATGTCATTTCATGAATAAAGTTTTAAATTTATTTTTGTACACTATTGTAAATATTGTAAATACACAAATTTTTATGTACATTTGGGGCGTTTTTAGGTCCCTGGTATGTTACTGCGGTATTTTGGTGTATGATAGGTATGAGTGTTGATGGACAAATTTTTATGGTGAATGAGAAAATTGTAACGTATGTATGGGTCGTGAATCTGATTAGCTAGGTATAAGATAGTTACGGAAGACCAACCCAAGTTTTTGTTCCCCCTCCCCATTGTTTGGCCTTGTGCCAGAATTTGTACTTTGTTGGCAAATAAATAAGTACCAACCCTTCCCTACCCTCTTGACTTTTTGTTTTGGGGGTTGTGAAGGTAAGAGCAAAGAGCTGTTTTGTTCCTTCGTGATATTGCAGTGACTTTGTATCTTGGACATACGGATTTCCGGCCCGAGTTTATAGCTCGGGCTTGCGTAAAGTAGCGTTTTCAACGCGAAACACCGGAAAGAAGTTGTCCGGTGTTCGGCCACTTTGGTGGCAATGGCCTCTAATGGGCCGGATGAGGTCGTTCCTCCCACCACGGCGTCGGTGGGAGGAAAGGAGGGTGACTGGCAGTTACCGCCACGGGAGTCACCCTCCGTAGAAGTACTAGGATCAACAGAAGGACCCGGAACAGTACCAGCAGTAGTGCCAGCCTCCCCCAAACCTTCTACCGCCGGCTGGAAAGAAGGAAAGGTCCCAATGAGGGGGGAAGCTTACTACGAGGATTTGAGGGAGAAATACGCAAGTTATATCTCTGGCACGGAACTTTTGTCGGTGCCAGAAGAGTTGGCCAGTATCGAGGCTAGAATTTTATCCCTCACAACGAAGGACCCCCCCAAAACCCACAAGTATGTGGGGATTAATAGGGATACATTCGAGGAGGCCATTAAGACGCTGAAGATCAAAGCCAGGGCCGTGGAGAGGCGAAGCGGAGCCAGGTGGGACGTTCTGCTTGGATCGGCCGAGGAGGCCAGGCAGCTGGCCGGTGTGGTCCTGGAGACCAAAACGCTCCAATTTCAGACGGAGTATATGGGGATGCGCAAGGCAAAAATTATATTGCACGGCGTCCCCTTAGACATTTCCCAGGACCACATCGGGGCCTTTTTTGCCCAGTATGGTAGGGTTGCCGAAGTCTCGGCCTTACGTTCAAAGGCGGGTTTCCTGACAGGGGACATGGCCCTGCAGGTAACCCTGAGTAGGGAAAAAATAGCAGAGATCCCGAATGTCCTTACCTGCAGGAAGCGGGCAATTTTTGTGTTAGTCGAAGGCAGAAAGCCTTGCTGTTGGGTCTGTGGGGCGGCGGATCATGTCGCGAAGGTCTGCCCGACCAAGAATCCGGCCCCAAAGACCCAACCAACCAAGCAGCCGCAAGCGACACCAGCAACATCAGCTCCACCAACAACACCAGCTCCATCTTCACCGGCAGCGGGCAAGGAGGGTGAGTGGCAGGTGGTTAGCAGGAAGAGGGGTAAAACGCCTTCTCCGGCAAAGGCGCCGGTGAAGGTGCCGTCTCCTGTTAAGGCACCGGTGAAACAAAAGGAGCCCTCACCTGTGAAAGCAGTGACCAAACAAGGAAAGGAAAGAAATTCCTCACCCAGAAAGGACACGGTGGAAAAGATGGACGTGGAAAGAGCGTCGTCTTTGAAACGAGGGAGAGAGGACGAAGAAGTAAATCAGGAGAACATAAAGAGCCGGAGGAGAAGTAGGAGTCCGGTGAGAGGAAGGAGAGCGGAGAAATGCTCTTCATTGCCGGTCTCGCCGGTCCGACACTCCTATGCGGAGAAAGCAAGAAGTCTGCCCTCATCCCCGCGGAAAGCGGCCCAGCCCCCTACCTTTAAGTTGACCCCCCTGAAAAAAACCAGTGACTCAACCCCCTCTCCCTCCCCTTCTCCTGTACCCACTCCCGTTCGGTCCAAAAAGAAAAGAGGACTCCCTCAAGGACAAGCACTCATGAGGGTGGACGACAGCATAGCAGCAGAGTGGTCTTCGCAGAGGAGAAAACTCTTGAAGCCGCTCTTGAAGCTAACTACTGTGGATGATCTCTCCACGGAGAATCCGCTGAACTTTCCCCAGGCCCCGGGCGTTATTACCCTGGTGCGGAGCACCGGGGGAAATCTCAGGGTCTGGGATCACATCTCAGAAGTGGTAAAAATGTACCCCAAAATAAACATTTATAAGGACAACACGCCGGAGCTTAAAAAAATGTCCAAAAATTGTGCGGGTCGGTTCCCAGTTTTGCTCCACCCCTCGGTATATAGGGTGGTAAAGCTAACTTACCCCACGGACGTCGGCGGTATTGTCTCAGACGGACGGATTACGTCCGACATAGGAACTGGTTCCCTGGGACAGTCCGTCGGGGTCCTGTCTGCCCGAGATTTTCGCCCCGTATGCGTCTAGTGCCTTTGTTGCATGTTCTTTGTTTTTTCGTTTCAGGTTTAAAAGATGTCTATTAAGATAGCCAGCTTGAATGCGAAGGGCCTGAGGGATCGGGGTAAGGCGGCTCGCCTGCTTCGTGACCTCTTGTCCTTCGGCGTGGATGTGGCCGCGATCCAAGAGACTCACTTTGTTTGCGAAGTCGACTCTTGTGTGCTGTCTAACGACTTTGTCGTCTATTCAGCATATGGGAGCCGGCAAGCCAGAGGTGTTTCTTTGCTGGTCAAGCGTACCCTGGACGCGAAGGTTGACCTTGTCCATGTCGGTGCCGAGGGCCGGCTGATCGTGGCCGATATTGCAGTGAAAAGCAAATTGTTCCGGCTGATTGTGGTTTATGCGCCCAATAAGCAAGGTGAGCGTGTCTCTTTCTTTCGGCTGTTGGAGCCCTTTATGGTGCATTCAACACGGCTAATCTTAGTTGGGGACTGGAATGCCATCCTAACCCCCAAATGGGATAGAGGGAGGGGCGCTAGCGGGAGGAATGATGATCGTAGCCTGGTTGATCTGATCGACGAATTTGGTCTCGTCGATAGATACCGGGTCGATCATCCGGATGGGAGTATGTGGACGTGGGCGCTTAATTGGCCTTCTACCCGGGTATCTGCGTACCTGGATAGGATGTTAGTGAGAGTGGCCGACATAGACTTCTTAGAATGTCCAACGTTCCACTGGCTAGGCTACACGGACCACAAACTCGTTTGTGCCCGTGTGGTGTTAGACTTTAGGCCTAGGTTGGCTGGTTATTGGAAGTTCAATCAGTCCTTACTGGACAGGCGGGACTTTCGTGACCAGCTGACAAAACTAGTTCAGCGGGCGTTAATTGGGCGAGTCATTGGGAATAAGTGGTGGGTTAACCTTAAGGACTCCATTAGGTCTTTCGCCACCAAATATAGCCAGCGGCTCAAACTAGATAAGGCTGCGGAGGCAAAGACACTTAGCGCTAATTTCGCCCGGGCGGAGGCTGGTGGGGATCCCCTAGAGATAGCCTTAGCCAGGGGAGGCCCTGAGGCGCACGACTAGCGAGCGCTATATGGGCCAGGTAATTAGAGCTAAGTTAAGCAAGATGTCTTCCGAAGCTGTGAACATGGGCGCAGAACTGCGCAAGGAAGAAATTCGTCGGGCCGGCGATCGGTACATTCGAGAGGTGCGCGACCCGGAGGGACATCTCCTTCGGTCCACCGACGACATGTGCGAGGCGTTCCGGCAGCATTTCGAACACCGGTTTACCAAGGAGCCTGGTCTCCGTGACGAGGAGTTTCGCAGCTATTTGGCTGACTTTCCCCGGCTTTTGCCGGCGGAAGCGGCTAGCTGCGAAGGGGAGATTACGGAGGACGAAGTCTACGCGGCTTTGAAGAAGACCGGCAGTGGCAAGTCGCCAGGTTTGGATGGTTTGCCCTATGAATTGTACTTGAGGATGTCGCACCTTTTTGTCCCGCTCTTGACTGTCGTGTTCAACCACTGGTTTCGGCAGGGGTCCATCCCCGGTCGGATCACCAGGGGCGTGATCACGCTGTTGGGAAAAGGCAAGAAGGTTGGGCGGGGATTAGATGATTACAGGCCCATAACTCTGCTAAACACAGAGTTAAAGATTTTGGCCAAGATCCTGACGAATCGCTTGCAGCTAGTTGCCGAGTCTCTGTTGGAACCGGATCAGACTTGTTCTGTGAAGGGACGAACAATTCAGAGAAACCTGCACTTGATTCGCACGATCGTAGAGGGTGTAGAAGACGACGAAGAGGCCGCGCTGATCAATTTGGATCAGTCCAAGGCATTTGATAGGATTGACCATGGCTACCTGGCTGCTGTCCTGCAGGCCGCCGGATTCAAACCCGACTTCAGCCGCTGGATTAGCCTTCTGTATCGCTCCCCCAAGGCTGTGGTACAGGTGAACGGGAAGCTGTCGGGCGCTTTCGCGCTGTCTAGGTCGGTCCGACAGGGTTGTCCACTGTCGCCTCTCCTTTACGTCCTGGCGTTGGAGCCTCTCCTTCGCCGGCTGAGGGACGAGACGTGCAGTCCGGTCCTGCGTGGAATTGCTGTCCCTGGTGGAGCTCGAGCCAGGGTTTCCGCGTACGCCGATGACGTAACGACCTTTGTGTCCTCCCGCAGGGACATAAGGGCGGTACAGAAGGCGCTTGAACGGTACGAACAGGTAACAGGGGCCAGAATTAACCGCGACAAGTCGTCCGGCTTGCGGTTAGGTGCCTGGAAGGGTGTTTCCCTCCCGGGGCCCTTCGACTGGACGGACGGGCCGGTCAAGCTCCTCGGAGTTTGGTTCGGTCCGGACTTACAGTTGGAGAAAAACTGGTCAGAAGTACAGGCAAAGGTCGGCGCGTCGGTCGAGATTTGGCGTCGACGGAGTCTCTCCGTGAAGGGTCTGGCGGAGGTGTGTAATACATACCTCTTTCCCAGAATCCTTTACCGGCTGTCTGTACTTCCCCTTTGTGACGATCATGAGAAGGCGCTCGAGCGTTTGCTATTCTCCTGTCTTTGGAGAGGACGCAAACACATGGTCGACAAAGGAGTCTGTTGCCTCCGTCCGTGTCAAGGGGGTCTGGGGATGCCACACTTGAGGAGCCACGTGCTCGCTTCGAGGTTGGCATTCCTCAGGCGCGCGTTGGAGGAAGATCGGTTGCTTGCGGGGGTAGTGAGGGACATGTTCCCTAGCCTCACTATCACTCCCCCGCTCCTAAGGACTAGCAATAGGCCTTGGGGGCGGCCGAAATTCCTGCTCGAATGTCTGACGGCCCTTCGGGCCATTCCATGGTCCAGTGACCTTTCACGGCCTAGGAGAATCTTCTATCGGGGATTAGTGGAGGGCGCCGTGAAGGATGAACTGTGGAGTAAGCTTGGCATGTCGAGAGAGGAGTATCGCTCTCATTGGTCTTGGGCGCCAGGTGCGGATTGGCTCAACAACTCTGAGTTTTCTCTGACCTGGCGATTGGCTCGGAATGGTTTGTCTCTCAACGACAAGCGGTTCGCAATGGGCCTGGCGGATTTGCCAGATTGTGAACGTTGCGTCCTTGGAATTAAGGAGACGTCTGCGCACGCCTTCTTCCATTGTTCGCGCGTTCGCCCGTTGTGGGCGCGTGTTGGCGAGTTGACTGCTCGTATCGCGCCGCGGGAGCTTGTGCTCATTGATCGCGCATACGCTGTGGACAATGTGTCGCCCCCGTACTCTGGAGTGAAGCGGATGGTGTTTCTGTCGCTACTGGCCACGGCTAGAATGGTGATTTGGATGACGCGTTTGGAGGAAGTCTTGCGGGGAGGTCGTCTTTCGGATCAGGATCTAATCCGATATTTTGAGCACCAGCTCAAAATTAAGATTAGAACTGAACGGAAACGGCTGCACCCGACAGAGTTCAGCGAAAGGTGGGTATATGCAGCGAGCCTGGTTCGCGTGACCGGGGCTAGCCTTGATTTTCTCTTTTAGATCTGCTAGTTGCATCGGGGTGGATTCCTTTGGAACCCCGCCCGTGGTTAAGGTAGAAGTCTCTTTTGTGCCTAGTTAATGTGAGTGAATGTGTTTGTCCTGGCCTGTTCCCGGCTTCATTGCTTTTGTTATGATCCAGTTCGAGATTCCCATTGTCCAAGTATTATTTTGTCCCGTTTTCACTCTCGGCTGGGTCAGCCTTATACATTCTCCAGTCCAATTTATTTTTGCCCCCTGCTTATCCATTCCCCTTAGAAAGAGAGCTGCTTGATTTTGTCCTTTTTTAAGGCAGAATACAGTGGCCTCTTTAATTATGTGGGTGTGTTTGGGTCTTACTAACATTGTGTATATATATTCATTTGAAATTGTTTTTGTTTTGGGGACTTTTGTTTCTTCATTCCCCCTCCCCATCATGTCATTTCAGGAATAAAGTTTTAAATTTATTTTTGTACACTATTGTATATATTGTAAAAATCAGAAATTTTTATGTACATTTGGGGTGTTTTTAGGTCCCCGGTATGATTTTGCGGTATTTTGGTGCTTGATAGGTATGAGTGTTGATGGACAAATTTTTATGGTGAATGAGAAAATTGTAACGTATGTATGGGTCGTGAATCGGATTAGCTAGGTATAAGATAGTTACTGAAGACCATCCCAAGTTTTTGTTCCCCCTCCCATTTGTTGGCCTTGTGCCAGAATTTGTAATTTATTGCAAATAAATAATTACCAACCATTTCCTACTCAGACTTTTTTGTGTTTGCGTGGTCGGGTTGGTTTGGATCAAAGTGTAGTATCTGTTCCATAGTGATACTTACTATTACTTTGGTCAAGTGTGGCATTGTGGTCTCCACCCAAGTTTATTGCTTGGGCTGCGTAAAGTAGCGACCTGCGAAGGACGCGAAACACCGGAGGCAGGTGTCTCGCGCTTAGCCTCTTAGGAGGCAATGGCCTCCGATAGGCCAGATGTGATCGTTCCTCCCACCACGGCCTCGGTGGGAGGAAAGGAGGGGGATTGGCGGTTGCCTGCCTCACCCCTCTCCTTGGAAAAAGGACCAGGAGTAGCAACCCTACCAGCAGCTCCTGCATCTCCGGTGCCCTCTACGTCTAAGGAGGACGGGCAGCGGTGTTCAGCAGACACGGTTTCCCCCGACAAGGCTTGGACCGGGGGGACCATCCAGAAAGTGCGGAAGGATTCAACGTATTATGAGTCTCTAAAGGAGAAATACGCTAAATACGTGACAGGAGCGGAGATTATCTCGGTGCCCGAGACGCTCAGTAACATTGAGCCCAGGATCCTTTCCCTGCTGACCAGGGATCCGAAAAGTCGCAAACTTATCGGGGTCAGCAGGGACGTGGTGGAGGAGGCCATCAAGGCCTTGAAGATCAATGGAAAGATGGTGGCTAGGCGCAGCCACGCCGTGTGGGATGTTCTACTTGGCTCTGCGGAGGAAGCAAGAAAACTGGCCGGCTCCTTTATGGAAACAAAGACGTTGCGCCTGGATACAGAATACATGGGCATGCGCAGATCAAAGATCACTCTCCACGGCGTGCCCATGGACATCTCGTTAGACCATGTCGGGGTGTTTTTCACACAATTCGGCATGGTCGAAGAGGTGAAGGCGCTCACCTCGAAGCAGGGCTTTCTCACCGGTGACGTCACCCTGCAGGTGACGGTCGAGCAAAAAAAGATCGGGAATATCCCCAACATTATCACCTGCAGGGGAAGATCAATTTACGTGATCGTTGAGGGGAGGAAGCCCTTCTGCTGGGTCTGCGGCGATTCCAATCACGTCGCCAAGGCGTGCCCGAAAAAGGATCCGGCCCCTGGGACCCAGCCAGCAAAGCAGCAGCAGGAGAAACCGGCAGCGAAACAACCAGAAGCTCCAACGGAGGCGAAATCGTCTGTTCCGGATAAGGTGAATGAGTGGCAGACGGTCGGCAAGAAAAAGAAGGCGAAGGCACTAGCGGAGAAATCGCCTTCTCCGGCCAAAACGCCTTCTCAGACCAAAACGCCTTCTCCGACCAAAACGCCCTCGCCACCTCAGGAGCCTTCGGAGTCAAAGGTGCCCTCATCACCCAAAGCAGCTACCAAGCAGGGGAAGGCAAAAAAACCTCCCCAAAATGAGGGCCCGAAGGAACAACCAAGGGAAGAGCCCATGGAGACTCAAAGATCGGCGTCGTTGAAACGCAGCCGGGAGGACGAAGAAGAGCAGCAAGAGAACTTCAAGAATCGGCGGAAGAGCAGAGAAAGGAGTTCGACAACACACAGGTGCTCCTCGCTTCCTGCCTCACCGGAGAGGCAAACGTATGCGCAAAAGGCAAGAAGCCTCCCCTCGTCCCCGCGGAAAGCTTCCCAGTCCCCTACCTTTAAATTAACCCCCCTGAGACCAGTTGCTTTATCCCCCACTCTCTCCCCTTCTCCTATGTCCACTCCCACTCGGGCAAAAAAGATAAAAGCCCTGCCCAAAGGGGAAGCGCTATTGAAAGTAGAGGAGGACATCTCTGCAGGGTGGTCGTCACAAAGACGAAAACTACTCAAACCACTGCTGAAGATGACCACAGTTGACGGTCTATCTACGGAGGACCCCAAAAACTTTCCCCAGGCCCCAGGAGTAATTACCCTCGTACGGAATACCGGGGGTAACCTGCGGGTCTGGGACCACATCGCGGAAGCGAAAAAACTTTATCCTAAACTAAGGATGTACATTGAAAGCTCAGCAGAACTTAGAAAAATGTCTAAAAATTGTTCGGGGAGGTTCCCTGTTTTACTCCACCCCAGTTTATATAGGGTGGTAAAACTAATGTACCCCACGGACGTTGGCGGTATTGTCTCAGACGGACGGATTACGTCCGACATAGGAACTGGTTCCCTGGGACAGTCCGTCGGGGTCCTGTCTGCCCGAGATTTTCGCCCCGTATGCATCTAGAGAGCCTTTGTTGCCTGTTTTTCTTTTTCTCTTTTTCAGGTTTAAAAGATGTCTATTAAGATAGCCAGCTTGAATGCGAAGGGCCTGAGGGATCGGGGTAAGGCGGCTCGCCTGCTTCGTGACCTCTTGTCCTTCGGCGTGGATGTGGCCGCGATCCAAGAGACTCACTTTGTTTGCGAAGTCGACTCTTGTGTGCTGTCTAACGACTTTGTCGTCTATTCAGCATATGGGAGCCGGCAAGCCAGAGGTGTTTCTTTGCTGGTCAAGCGTACCCTGGACGCGAAGGTTGACCTTGTCCATGTCGGTGCCGAGGGCCGGCTGATCGTGGCCGATATTGCAGTGAAAAGCAAATTGTTCCGGCTGATTGTGGTTTATGCGCCCAATAAGCAAGGTGAGCGTGTCTCTTTCTTTCGGCTGTTGGAGCCCTTTATGGTGCATTCAACACGGCTAATCTTAGTTGGGGACTGGAATGCCATCCTAACCCCCAAATGGGATAGAGGGAGGGGCGCTAGCGGGAGGAATGATGATCGTAGCCTGGTTGATCTGATCGACGAATTTGGTCTCGTCGATAGATACCGGGTCGATCATCCGGATGGGAGTATGTGGACGTGGGCGCTTAATTGGCCTTCTACCCGGGTATCTGCGTACCTGGATAGGATGTTAGTGAGAGTGGCCGACATAGACTTCTTAGAATGTCCAACGTTCCACTGGCTAGGCTACACGGACCACAAACTCGTTTGTGCCCGTGTGGTGTTAGACTTTAGGCCTAGGTTGGCTGGTTATTGGAAGTTCAATCAGTCCTTACTGGACAGGCGGGACTTTCGTGACCAGCTGACAAAACTAGTTCAGCGGGCGTTAATTGGGCGAGTCATTGGGAATAAGTGGTGGGTTAACCTTAAGGACTCCATTAGGTCTTTCGCCACCAAATATAGCCAGCGGCTCAAACTAGATAAGGCTGCGGAGGCAAAGACACTTAGTGCTAATTTCGCCCGGGCGGAGGCTGGTGGGGATCCCCTAGAGATAGCCTTAGCCAGGGAGGCCCTGAGGCGCACGACTAGCGAGCGCTATATGGGCCAGGTAATTAGGGCTAAGTTAAGCAAGATGTCTTCCGAAGCTGTGAACATGGGCGCAGAACTGCGCAAGGAAGAAATTCGTCGGGCCGGCGATCGGTACATTCGAGAAGTGCGCGACCCGGAGGGGCATCTCCTTCGGTCCACCGACGACATGTGCGAGGCGTTCCGGCAGCATTTCGAACACCGGTTTACCAAGGAGCCTGGTCTCCGTGACGAGGAGTTTCGCAGCTATTTGGCTGACTTTCCCCGGCTTTTGCCGGCTGAAGCGGCTAGCTGCGAAGGGGAGATTACGGAGGACGAAGTCTACGCGGCTTTGAAGAAGACCGGCAGTGGCAAGTCGCCAGGTTTGGATGGTTTGCCCTATGAATTGTACTTGAGGATGTCGCACCTTTTTGTCCCGCTCTTGACTGTCGTGTTCAACCACTGGTTTCGGCAGGGGTCCATCCCCGGTCGGATCACCAGGGGCGTGATCACGCTGTTGGGAAAAGGCAAGAAGGTTGGGCGGGGATTAGATGATTACAGGCCCATAACTCTGCTAAACACAGAGTTAAAGATTTTGGCCAAGATCCTGACGAATCGCTTGCAGCTAGTTGCCGAGTCTCTGTTGGAACCGGATCAGACTTGTTCTGTGAAGGGACGAACAATTCAGAGCAACCTGCACTTGATCCGCACGATCGTAGAGGGTGTAGAAGACGACGAAGAGGCCGCGCTGATCAATTTGGATCAGTCCAAGGCATTTGATAGGATTGACCATGGCTACCTGGCTGCTGTCCTGCAGGCCGCCGGATTCAAACCCGACTTCAGCCGCTGGATTAGCCTTCTGTATCGCTCCCCCAAGGCTGTGGTACAGGTGAACGGGAAGCTGTCGAGCGCTTTCGCGCTGTCTAGGTCGGTCCGACAGGGTTGTCCACTGTCGCCTCTCCTTTACGTCCTGGCGTTGGAGCCCCTCCTTCGCCGGCTAAGGGACGAGACGTGCAGTCCGGTCCTGCGTGGAATTGCTGTCCCTGGTGGAGCTCGAGCCAGGGTTTCCGCGTACGCCGATGACGTAACGACCTTTGTGTCCTCCCGCAGGGACATAAGGGCGGTACAGAAGGCGCTTGAACGGTACGAACAGGTAACAGGGGCCAGAATTAACCGCGACAAGTCGTCCGGCTTGCGGTTAGGTGCCTGGAAGGGTGTTTCCCTCCCGGGGCCCTTCGACTGGACGGACGGGCCGGTCAAGCTCCTCGGAGTTTGGTTCGGTCCGGACTTACAGTTGGAGAAAAACTGGTCAGAAGTACAGGCAAAGGTCGGCGCGTCGGTCGAGATTTGGCGTCGACGGAGTCTCTCCGTGAAGGGTCTGGCGGAGGTGTGTAATACATACCTCTTTCCCAGAATCCTTTACCGGCTGTCTGTACTTCCCCTTTGTGACGATCATGAGAAGGCGCTCGAGCGTTTGCTATTCTCCTGTCTTTGGAGAGGACGCAAACACATGGTCGACAAAGGAGTCTGTTGCCTCCGTCCGTGTCAAGGGGGTCTGGGGATGCCACACTTGAGGAGCCACGTGCTCGCTTCGAGGTTGGCATTCCTCAGGCGCGCGTTGGAGGAAGATCGGTTGCTTGCGGGGGTAGTGAGGGACATGTTCCCTAGCCTCACTATCACTCCCCCGCTCCTAAGGACTAGCAATAGGCCTTGGGGGCGGCCGAAATTCCTGCTCGAATGTCTGACGGCCCTTCGGGCCATTCCATGGTCCAGTGACCTTTCACGGCCTAGGAGAATCTTCTATCGGGGATTAGTGGAGGGCGCCGTGAAGGATGAACTGTGGAGTAAGCTTGGCATGTCGAGAGAGGAGTATCGCTCTCATTGGTCTTGGGCGCCAGGTGCGGATTGGCTCAACAACTCTGAGTTTTCTCTGACCTGGCGATTGGCTCGGAATGGTTTGTCTCTCAACGACAAGCGGTTCGCAATGGGCCTGGCGGATTTGCCAGATTGTGAACGTTGCGTCCTTGGAATTAAGGAGACGTCTGCGCACGCCTTCTTCCATTGTTCGCGCGTTCGCCCGTTGTGGGCGCGTGTTGGCGAGTTGACTGCTCGTATCGCGCCGCGGGAGCTTGTGCTCATTGATCGCGCATACGCTGTGGACAATGTGTCGCCCCCGTACTCTGGAGTGAAGCGGATGGTGTTTCTGTCGCTACTGGCCACGGCTAGAATGGTGATTTGGATGACGCGTCTGGAGGAAGTCTTGCGGGGAGGTCGTCTTTCGGATCAGGATCTAATCCGATATTTTGAGCACCAGCTCAAAATTAAGATTAGAACTGAACGGAAACGGCTGCACCCGACAGAGTTCAGCGAAAGGTGGGTATATGCGGCGAGCCTGGTTCGCGTGACCGGGGCTAGCCTTGATTTTCTCTTTTAGATCTGCTAGTTGCATCGGGGTGGATTCCTTTGGAACCCCTCCCGTGGTTAAGGTAGAAGTTCTTTTTTGTGCCTAGTTAATGTGAGTGAATGTGTTTGTCCTGGCCTGTTCCCGGCTCCATTGCTTTTGTTATGATCCAGTTCGAGATTCCCATTGTCCAAGTATTCTTTTGTCCCGTTTTCACTCTCGGCTGGGTCAGCCTTATACATTCTCCAGTCCAATTTATTTTGTTCCCTGCTTCTCCATTCCCCTTAGAAAGAGAGCTGCTTGATTTTGTTCTTTTTAAGGCAGAATACAGTGGCCTCTTTAATTACGTGGGTGTGTTTGGGTCTTACTAACCCATGTATATATATTCATTTGAAATTGTTTTTTGTTTTGGGGTTTTTTGTTTCTTCATTCCCCCTCCCCATCATGTCATTTCATGAATAAAGTTTTAAATTTATTTTTGTACACTATTGTAAATATTGTAAATACACAAATTTTTATGTACATTTGGGGCGTTTTTAGGTCCCTGGTATGTTACTGCGGTATTTTGGTGTATGATAGGTATGAGTGTTGATGGACAAATTTTTATGGTGAATGAGAAAATTGTAACGTATGTATGGGTCGTGAATCTGATTAGCTAGGTATAAGATAGTTACGGAAGACCAACCCAAGTTTTTGTTCCCCCTCCCCATTGTTTGGCCTTGTGCCAGAATTTGTACTTTGTTGGCAAATAAATAAGTACCAACCATTTCCTACCCCAGGTCACTACGGATTGGAGGTCCCTTTCAAGTGCGGCAGCGAGGTTGACTTTGTCGTCCAGACCTGGTTTCTAATCGATGCGGGAGTAGATTGTTGTGTCGTCGGCATACATGCCAACTTGGGATCTAATGGTGTCGGGGAGATCATTAATGTAGATCAGAAATAGCGTGGGACCTAGGATAGAACCTTGAGGGACGCCCGCGTTCGTCTGGTAGTTTTGGGAGGCATGCCCATTTAATACCACCTTTAATGTACGGTTAGAGAGGAAGGACTGGATGAGGAATTCGGTCCGGTTTCAATCCTGGGTTAGAAGCAGTCGGAGTCTAACAGTACTAATGGGCTGTGATACAGCGAAACAGATCTGTCTGCAGATGACTACACACACACACACACACACACACACACACACGCATATATATATACCATAATATATGCTTAGAAAATTATCTGCTGCCTCGATACACTAAATATATATAAAAATATACACTGTGTCGTTGCGGTCTAAAATTTGGTTTTCATCATATATGAATCCCTGGCATGTCTGGGCTAGCCTCGTCAAGTAACGCTGATTATTTCAGGCATCCTCTTTTTTACAAGAACCAGATTAGGCCAAAAATGGGACACTACTGTGGGAGCTGCTTAGTTCTTATTTCCTCTTCAAGATATAGTCCTAAAGCGTCTCTTATTTCCCACAGAAGAAATATTTCACGCTTACACCCACTATTGCTATTTCTGTGGAAATAAATTCAGACGAATTATATTCCTTTGTTTCGCCAATTCTTACCTTGAAGGCTAAGACCCGGCACGCTACGCACATTGTAGAGAACAACACATATTCATACCACATTCTATTGGAACGTCAACTCTCTTCTTTGTAAATCCGATCCACAATAGGATACCTTCCTGATCACTACAAAATGTTTAATTCTACATCTAATCGTTATCTTTCCCACATGTCTCTTAAATTCTTAAGCTTACTTATGAAAATTCTACATCGAATGGCACTGAAAGCTTGTACAGTGTAAACAAGTTATTGTGGTATTACTGTATAAATATCGAGAAGCTTTCTAGTTGGTTTTTCTCATATATGTATTATGAAAGTAAAGCAAAGAAGAAATATAATCGAAATAACGGTTAGCTTAAATTATGAAAATAAATGACATCTAGAAAGATTGTATGAATTACTTATTCGATTTTTAATTGTAACTTTTCTTGAAATAAATCGTGCAAATTTATACTCTCGATAACAAATGTTGGTTAGTCAGCAGCGTAAAATACAGAATAATAAGGCCTAAGAATCTCTGGAAGTATAAAACTCTTCTTGATCTTTAAGGAAGTTCATTTAAAAACAGAAAAAATAAACGTTGATAAGTTTCAAATGAAACCACTAAAATGGACAAAAGTGATATAAAAAATTAAAATTAAATAAACGAAATGATAAATACGTCAATTTAATTAAAACTCTAGTGATATAGACATACTGAAATAAATAGTGTAATCGCCTAATCAAATGTAAAATGGACAAAAAAGATTCAATTTCGTAAGGAATAAAGATGAAAGACGTAAATATTAAGAAAATTAATAAACAAAAAAACCTCAAAAGTAAAAAGAGAAAATAATAAACTCGTATAAAAAATAAATCAAAAATTGCGAATAGAAACAAATCAAGAATAACGAAGAAATTATGGAAGAGTGAATGCGAAAAAAAAGACAGAAAATGTAAAAGAGAATAGGGAACGATTAATTAAATAATTAAAAACTAATGAACTTATTGAAAACAAAAGTAGTAATAAAAAGTATAAATAAAGAATCTAATTACAAAAAAATAATAGACACTAGCTAGGCATAAACAGAAAAAAATGAAGGAAAAACAGAAAGAAAGAAAGAAAGAAAGAAGCAGATGAGAAACATGAACTTAAAAATCCAAAGAAAATATTAGGAGTGAAAGAAGTTCCTTTTGAATACTATATGTGCACTGGCATATATGGAATAAAACACGCAGTTCTTTTTATCTACTTTTTAAGGTGCTCAATACAAATTAGAGCAAAATGTTATTATTGTAATATTTTTCATAAGTAGTTATAATAAAATACGATGTAAAATTGTTATATTATAACCACTTATAAGAAAAATATTGCAGTAATATCTAGGCACAGCACATGCACACACGCACATACACGCACACACACACACACACACACACACACACACACACACACACACATATATATATATATATATATATATATATATATATTTGAACCGATTCTTTACAAGGCAACATTTAATATTATCTTGGAATAATCGGAATTTTCCTGGCATATTAAACCTAAAAAAACAAATGTTTTCACCCTGAGCTTATCAAGTTTTCTTTTTATTTCTGGGATTTTTATAACGTGAACTAAAAATGAAATAAGAATTGAGGGGGAAGTAATTAATGAAATCTAGAGCCCAATCACAGTCAGACCCAAAAGGCATTCTTTGTGCTTACAGAGAGAACGCCTTCGAGATCTGATATATATGAAAATGAAACAGTGAGTGGGACTTTGATAGAATACTAAAATAATCACCAACCACATAATTCCTGCTACTAATAACATTGTGTTATAGATGACACGGATGTATTCAAGAGCTGACAATTACCTCCAGGTGGGTCCAAAATTCTGGGAGGTAAATGTTAAACTGTTTGATCCAGATGCTGAGGTGTTCTACCTATGTAGAAATTTATAAATTACATAATTATTATGAAGTGGATGTAAAACATCATTACGAATAGAGGAAAGAATTTGCAGTTTCAAAAATATTACACGAAGATTGGCCGACAAATAGCATTTGCTAAGAGACTAAGAAATCCGCCTAGCTAAAACCTCATCATCTGTTCCTATATAAAGTAGTCGTAAAAAAATTGGACATTTTTTAACTACATGTGACTTAGCCTTATAAAAATTATCGATGACATGACGCATAATGGAATCAAAACTATCTAGAGGATATCCATTTTTTGAAAGTGCCATTTTAATAAAGTCCATTTCACCGTGAAGAAAGGAACTGGAACAAATTTTTAAAGCCCTATAAGTCAAAGTTTTAATTAAATTAACTTTATATTGGCGCAGGTAAAATGAATCCCAACGTGTATATAGTTCATAAACAGTATTCTTTCTAAAAACAGAAGTGAAAAAGCCTGTACTATTTCTATGGACAAGAACATCCAGAAAAGAAAGACAGCAATTTGACTCCTTTTCAACGGTAGATTGCAAGGATAGATGAACAGAATGTACTAGAGTGAGAAAAATATCAGCTTCATTCTCATTATTAAAAAGATAAAAAGTATCATCAACATATCGAGAATACATTAGAGGACGATCATTGCGAGAAAATAACTGATTCTCGCAATAACGAACAAAAATATTAGTCAACGATGAACCCAAAAGAGAACCCATCGCAACCATCTTAATCTGTCGATAAATAATATCATTGAAACTAAATTCGACAGATAAGGTGGCGAACTTTATCAAATCAACAAATACTCTCTCCGGAAAATCTGAAAGAGACAAAGAAGAACGGTACAAAATGAAACAGCCTATCTCTATATTTCTCAAATAACGGAACGTAGGTGAATAGGAAACAAATGTAAAAAAGAACACCCATGAAACTACTACTGGGAAAAAATTGTATAGATTCAATGAAAGAAAAAAGTCTTTAATAAAAAAATTACTAAATACAATAAAACAGGTTGTACCATTTTAGAGAGCCAAATGACGACCTTATGCTGTAATGGCCCAATCTTACATAAGATGAATCGAAATGGGACAAAATTCTTATGGATTTTAGGTAACTCATACAAACGGGGACGAATCAACACAGTGGGTCTAATTAAGTCTGTGATATCAGAAGTTAATAATCCATTCTTAACCCACTTTAATAATTGTCTTTGAAATTTTGCTTCAATAGACACAAAACTATAATGGGTCCCAACTGGACCTAATTTCATAAATTTAGATTTATCATTTAAAATATTATGCATTTTAGGTACATACTTTGACAGGTTCATTAACACTACACTGGCAACTTTCTTATATTTAGTAATCACAAGATTGTGATTCTTTTTTAAACTATTATGTAACCGGCGGTGTTGTTCGCCCCATTTGAACTATGTATACGAAACAGTGAAACCAGCAATGGAATAGGCATAATAGTTAAATTTTGACTTAAGATCTCTAAAAGACTCAGCAGAGCGAAGCGTCAGTTTATGAGCTTGTGCAAATAGAACATCAGACTCTGCAAATATTTACTCACGGTCTGGCATTGGGAACGGAACACAAAATCTTGACCATTTTTAAAGTATATTAATTTCTAACTGAGGAATAATTAAAAATAATGCCATCTCTAGTAGGTTCTTTACTGCATCCAAAGCGCTTACCAACTAAATGATCTAATTTAGTCTGATTTGAAACAGACAACTTTTACAACTAAGTTCGTGTGTGTAGCCAACTAATGGGGAAAACAAGATCCGGTAGAAAAATGAGACGTTTGATATACACTTCCCCCATTGGTTTGTATAATTAAATTGAGACTTAAGATGTTTTTTGAAAAATGTTCAACAGAATCTCGCATATAAATTTTCTCAAGTTTGAAACTATTATGAAGTTTCGAATTCTTAATTTGAAAAATAATATAGGAGGGACAAACACGCTTTGTGATACACGATTTAAGAAATTGAGAGGCGAAAGTTTAAATTTTTTAGTTCGCGTAAAGAAAATCTCAGAAAGAAAACTTGATAAGCACTGAGCAAAACCGGTTCTTTTTTTTAGTTTTTCGTATGCCATCAAAATTCCGAATATATATATATATATATATATATATATATATATATATATATATATATATAAGCATAATGTTGATTAGTGACAGTTTTTGGCTCCAAGATTTTGCGTTTTTAATAGTCTGCTTTTTAAAGCAGTTTATGTTTTTAATAAACGGCTTTTGAAAGCAGTTTATTTTTTATAGTAAAGTGTTCAATATCGGGTGCAAATAAAGCGTTGATAGACACACACAAAAACACGCACACATACACAGAAATGCACGCATACACACATAGAAACGCACGCACACATTTATTTGATTCAAGCACACAGTAAATGGTTTTCAAACTCGTCCTTGTACAAAATTGTAAATTAGCTGTGCCTATTTGCTTCAGCATAATCTGGACTGTCCAACTTGAGCACTCTGGAAGAATTGGAGATTTTGAAAAACAGTAGCTATTCTGGCATATACGCATCGCTCATTCACTAATGAATTAGAGCATTCTGGCTATTGGGCGTGTATAATGACAATATATGCTAAAATGTCTGCCTTCTTGCACCGTGCGCCCATGGCCCAGAGGTAGAGCCGCCGACTGACGCCACTTCGGTCGGGTTTCAATCCTAGGAGAACGGCAATCGGTGTCTAACCGTACTGATGAGCAGTGATACAGCGAAACAGATCTGTCTGAGGATGACTATATATATATTTAAGGACTTACATGTTTTAGCTTCTTTTAGGATTTTCCATTTTATTTTGGGTGTCTTGTTTGTTTCCCTTAGGTACCAATGATATCTCGATAAAGATGTTGTATTTCTGTACTTGCTATTATTAAATGAAGAGTTATGCTGGTAAATTCTCTGCTTTAGTGTGTTTTTAGTGCTCCCTATATAGACTTTTATATTGTTTGAGTTTTCCTTCGTCCATATTTCGCATTGATATATTATCGATTTCGTCAAACACATATTTTCTAGCGGACAGTTTATGGGGTTTTTACAATTACATTTTTTCTCGTCTAAATTGTTATTTTCTGTTGTCTGGTATATATATATATATATATATGTGTGTGTGTCGGGGATTGTGTGCATATATAATTAATTGATGTATATATATGAGTGCTTATGTATATATTCTTGTATATGTGTGTATTCATTGGTGTATTTCTATGTTTAAATACATGTGATAAATGTAACGTTTAATTACTTATTAATTTTATTGCAGAACAGAAATATTTTAACATCACACACACACACACACACACACACACACACACACACACACACACATATATATATATATATATATATATATATACTTTTTTCCTGTCTAAGGCTGAAGAGCCGCCCAATGTAGGAGGTTACAGCGTTAGTAGTAACCACCAGACTTTATAAGGATACGTGTAAATGAAAACTATAAATCATAGAGTACAACCGGTAATGCTTGTTGTGATCGGTGAGGTACGCAATTGTGACATGCTTCCACAAATTATCTGGAAGAGGGAAGAAAAGTTTCGAATGGAACTTATAACTTGCAAATAAAATACAGAGGAAATTTAGGTGTTTTTTTATTTGTGTGAAATGCTATGTTCTTGTTTTAAAGGTTAATGAAACTAATGAATGTCGGTGGTTTAAATACTTTCCCTGAAAATAGCGATAGATTACCGATAGATATATGTATATATATTTGTGTATATATTCGGAGATGAGGAAGTATTTACACTATAAAAAGACACATGACCTAGTGGATATAAACATTGGTTAGTTCCAGTAAATTGACCGAAAGTGTTGTGAGTTCAACAGCAGGCTACAGCAGTGGGGAACAAGTTACTTATAGAATAGTTTTATAGAGGAAAATAATTCATGACTATCAGAAGAAGCTTCTCAATAGTAATGGGAATGTTATTCCACAATGATCGTAATAAAGAATTCTTAGCAGCTGAAGAAGGCCGGAGCATACAACAGCCGAAATGTCATACAAATGACACCCAAGATGAGAAAAAGTCCTGGTAGTTTAAATAGTATATATATATATATATATATATATATATATATATATATATATATATTGTAACTAAGTTGTTGAACTCGTAGCTTTTTTACCTTTTTGTTCATGCATTTACGTTTAGTATATATATATATATATATATATATATATATATATATAATTTTCTTAGGCTGTAATATTTATATAATAATGAATGAGTATGAAGAGACAAACACCTGTATAGGTTTAAGAGAACATTATACATTATATGAAATGCGCAGAGAAAGGCGACTAATGACAGGTAGCAAAAGCAAGAAATCACCAACACAAGCACCTGTCACACACTGCACTGAAACATGCATTTTCGTACGCTGCCCCTATATATATATATATATATATATATATATATATATATATATATATATTATTATTATTATTATTATTATTATTATTATTATTATTTGTCTGTATGTGCATCAGTCTATGCCTTTATTAATGTTTGTTTGACTGATTTTTCTGTTATTTACTGATAGCAAACTACATTATATTAATGAGAAGTCGCATTCCAAATGAGCAAATATGATCAATTTTCCTTTGGAAAAAATACAGATTCTCTTTCGATCTATTTAAGCACATATCCTTGTTTTAGAAAAAATGCTGGCAATATCTTTTAGATTATTATACATAATTCCTTAATTTTCTTCGCTTAAAAGGACATTTAATCATTCTAAAGTATTTGGAGAAAATTATGAGAGGAAGATGCATAATGTCTGTTTATATTTTTTGCAGGAGCTGCTACGAAAATAAAGCTTTTAATATTAGTAGGTAATCGAACGGAATTTGCAACGGTTTTTTAAGATTGGTCACTTAGGAATGAGCCTTCCCTTCTCTAGCCTATAAACGGTTAATTTGTTTGAGCATTAATTACATACAAAGCCATTTCCTTTAAATATATTTTGAATGATTAAATTCAATTATATTTTAATTGTCCTCAGATAACTTTTCCATTTCCAAATATATATTGAAAAGAAATTTGTTTATTGCTATTAAGTCTAGATTTTGTAAGAAATCGGTCAACATGGATATTATTATTTCAAGAAGGGTAGCCCCCGTTAAACAACATCTCTAATGGGAAGTCCTCATTAAACATCTCTAATAGAAAGTCCCCATTAAACAACATCTCTATTTTACAATAAAAACACGCCGATTGTTTAATCGAGTTAAATGGGATTTCCTAATGTTACCCTTGAAAATACGCTATAAATAATATCTGCAATGCTGAAATTGCTTGCCATAATTTTCAGACATAACATGCAAATAATATTTAATTTTGGGATTCTAAATATAAGTCTGAGAACATTTTTGCCAATCGTGTCACGTTTGTGAGGTAAAAAAATTGCATATTTGCAAGATTGTTCTCATAATTAAAAAACAGAAAATAATTATTTTGTTGCTAAAAACAAGTTACAAACTAAAAGTAAAGCATATTAGTACCTAAGTATTAATTATGATGTTACGAAATTATGTACAAAATGTCCATTAATTTGAGCAGCTATTCTATGTCATAAAGGATGTGTGTTGTGGTACAGTGGATATCGACTAGAAACGAGAAATCGGGGAGCCGAGTTCGAATTCCAGTTGAATTCATTGCATTCACTTACGCGCAAATACTATTAGGAAAGGTATTAATCAGTCTCTTCCTTCAAGTTATGGGTTAAATAACAGGACAGATTGGGTTCTATAGCATTGGTTGGCAACCAGTCTACCGCAGAAAGCAATGGCAACTTACTGCGGGATAATCTTCTGCCCAGTCAGCCATGTCTCTTTCGAGACATGATCGCCCAAGCGTGTTTCACGTACGGCACTTAACTGACTGACTGATTCTATGTCATAAATATCTTAATCTTTGACGATCTTGAAGATACAGCACCGGGAAAGTCTCTCATCAAGGTTCAGTAATAATCTCTCATGATGCTTAACTCCCCTCTACCTTTGTTACGTTCCTGCATTATTTTAATATTTTGATGAAATCGTTCACCTTTCTCTTCACTCACATCACTCAGCTTCTCTGGAAAATTGCTATGTAACTGTGAAAATAATGAATCTTGATTCTCATCCTACATCTAGGAGCATGCAAAACTAAATTATAGCTCATTTATAATAACTTTTTTGTTCCCAAGAAATTTATGCACTGAATCAGAAAATTTATTCTAATCTTATCTTCATCCCTATTCATTGTCCTAACAGATTATGGATCCCTGAGACATATTCTTATTTACATTCTAGCTTCATCCCTATTCATTGTTGCAACAGATTATGGATCTCTGAGACGTATTCTTATTTAAGTTCTAGCTTCATCCCTATTCATTGTTGCAACAGATTATGGATCTCTAAGACGTATTCTTATTTAAGTTCTAGCTTCATCCCTATTCATTGTTGCAACAAATTATGGATATCTGAGACGTATGCTCATTTAAGTCATCGCTTACTCCCACATTCATTTTAGCAACAGATTATGGATCTCTGAGACGTATTTTATTTAAGTTCTAGCTTCCTCCCTATTCATTGTTGCAACAGATTATGAATCCATTATTCAAGTTATACTAAATGTTACTTTTTTTTCATCACTCAGAGTTGGAAAAAGTAAAAAACATAGAACTGAAGCAATCTCCACTGTGATCAAGAACTTTGACAAATAACTTCATTACACCAAGTATTGTTTGCAGTGGCGAAAAGACAATAATTTTCTTATCAACCAGAAGCTCCTAAATGATGTTTTTTTTATCTACAGGCATCGAACTGTTTCTGGTGGCCAGTGATCTACTGTAGATTTACTATCTCAGTAGCACAAAAAAACAGGTGTACATTGTGAAACCACACTGCTGACCAAAAATAAAATTCACTATTTTCGAATCTACGCAAATTACCCATTTATAAACATGGTATTCCAAACTCTTCGAAAAGAATATTTATGTTAGAATACTCTTTTTTCATTTTTATAAAATGTCATATTGATATTGAGCTATACTTATTTCTATTATGAAGTAAACACATTTCAAACTATTTGAGAACTGTCAATAAAATGTCTCTACTCACTTCAATAATATGCAGGCAGTCTCAAACTGAGAAGATGTTCTTTAACATCGTTAGATTAAACAAGTTGATCATCTGTATGAATGAATTTCCTTAGTTCTGAATCTCTGTTACGATAAAAGGGGACAAATGTACCAGTTTTCAGTAGTTTTTCTCTGGTAATCTAGAAGCCGACAATTCAACAGTTTCCTTTGGCAAATACAAATCTCTGTTCCGTTCATTCACTTCAGTCTGAGTAAACAAATAATGTATCAGATCGATTAAAAATATCAGTCTGATTATTTTGCCTGTAGAAGTAGACGAAGTGAAGTACTCAACTGTACTTACTAGTAGCTCAGTAAATACAAGTACAGGATATTTTTGACAATGCTCAACTAATTGAATGGCAGAAAGAATATTTGCGTATTTCAATTGTTGTTTACTTTTTTATTGAATTTTTTACATTGAAAATGTTGAAGTAGCAGTTGTCAAAATGAATTGTTGGTTTTCTATAAATCATTGTTACACCAAATTTGAGCTAAGCATTCTTCCCTACCATGATTGTAAATTTTCTTCACAGGTTTTCCACACTTTGGGAAGAACCAAGCTTTTGTTCTGATCTACAAGTTGTAATTTAAACTAGGCAAGTTACATCTTGACAAAATCATTAAGCCTTTTATCCTGCAAATTGAAGTTTACACCTTTTTATTCTCTCACATATATTTCACTTGAAGATGATAAAGAGATATTCAGGTTTACAGTATTTGTTGGTTGTTGTTGTATAATAATAATAATAATAATAATAATAATAAGAAGAAGAAGAAGAAGAAGAAGAAGAAGAAGAAGAAGAAGAAGAAGAAGAAGAACAACAACAACAACAAGGAGAACAAGAAGAACACGATTGAAATTACAACCAGAATGACGTGTTTTTCTGATGCTCTTGAAAACGTAATTTGTTGTGGTTTTCTAATGAAATTTTGTTTTACTATTTGAACGTCACCATGAATATGTTTCGTATATTATTTATCTGTTTCTTCTTTAAATGATCCTAATAGATTCATCAACTAACTTTCCTATTATTCATGTTTCTCTTAGTTGTCGATATTTCAAAATAATTAAAAAAAAAAAAACTATGGTAATTTTTATTAAAAACAAAAAATTAAAACAAAAAACAGGAAAAATGCGATTTAAAACAGTTTGATACGATTTCTACGATATTGTTTCTTAGAAAGAATACGTATTTATTTATTTTTGCTTATCTATTTATTTATTTATTTTTCTGATAACCCTATTTTCGACGACTTTAATGAAAAAATAACTAAATGTATCGTGGGCGAAAATATTATTACATTTTAAATTTTACAGCAGTAATAAACTTAAAAGTATGTCAACTTTTTCCTTTCCGTTAATTTTGTTTTTTTCTTTACAATTATTTTTATTCCAAGGAAAAGTGATGGTAGCAAAAATTGTAAAAGAATTAACAAAATATACTCTAGTGTAGTGATGTTATGTTGCGCGGAGCGGCTGTTACGTTCAATTCTTTTTTAATCAGTGTCTTTCTCTTTGAATTTTTTCTATAGGAAATTTTATTTTACTATTTTAACGTAAACATTAATTTTTCTTCGTATATTATTTAAGTTATTTGTTTCTTCTTTAAATGATCCTAATAGATACACCAAATATTTTTCTTATTAATCATATTTTCCTTAATTGTCGGTTTTTTGAAATAATTAAACAAAAACTATGATATTTTTTCTCAAAACAGAAAACAAAACAAAATAATACGAAAAAAAGATGAAAAACAGTTTGATACAATTACTACGATATTCTTTCTTGGAAAGAATACGTATCTATTTATTTATGTATTTTTATTTATTTATGTATTCTGTTTTATCTATTTATTTAATTATTTTTTGATAACACTATTTTTGAAGATATTAATGATAAAATAACTGAATATACAATGGACGAAAACATTAATAATTTTAATTTCACAGCAGTAATAATCTTAAACGTATGTCAACTTTTGCTTTTACATTAATTTTTTTTAACAATTATTTTAGTGATGGTAGTAACATTTTTTATACACAATCCTCTAATGTAGTGATGTTTTGATTCATTGAGCGACTGTTACGTCCAAGTTTTTTTTGTTTTGTTTTTTTTTGTAACCAGCGTCTTTCTCTTTGAATTCCAATCGCGTCTCTTTTAACTGTGGCAACACATTTATGTAAAGGAAAACTCCAAACAACAACCCGAAACTCAACGTGTTAATCGTGCCGAGAGAGCTACTGCGTTATGAGGTCACAAACGATCACTTAGAGTTTCGGAACCCTGTTTGTAAAAGATTGTTACACAAAATCCCAGGTAACATTGGCTGGACTTTTGCAACCGTGTGTCAGTTGTGGGAAAAATATGAGAATTACAAATAGAAATAAAAAGTCCAATATGGCTTTTCCAGCGGATAAACAGGGAGCCCGCCCTTCAGGAGGGAACCTATCTGAGGTTGAAAAATCTGCCATAGAAACAAACTTCTACAAAAAGAAGGAATCTTCAGGTCCCCCACAACCAGGATAATCCTAATAATGGCCCTGAATATTCTCTAGCTAGATCTATAATCGTATATTTAAAGAAAATAAACATAAACTGGTCTCGTGAGGAGTACAATGTTGTTATGTTTGCATTTCATGATGCGTTACTCAAACCTCAAAAAAACATCACTCGCCAAACATATGATATTTGGTGAGAAAATGTTGGACAAACAAATAGAAAGTACATTGACGAAAATAAATTAGCCAATGTACGAAGATACATCATGCCAAATAACCGATTGACAGAGGATGAAATTAATGAGATAAAAGAATTGCCACCAGAATAGACAGGTCCACAAAATATGAAAGGGAACCGGAATCAGAAATAAAAAGTAGTAACATCACACAGCCACAGGTCATAATGTAGAAACCGTGATACACATAAATCACTGTGAAGATAATGCTGTAAGTTTAGAAGTACTGGAAAGTTGTGATCAAAGCCAGTTAAAAAACGTCAATAAACCGAGTTCAAAACACACTGAACAGAATTACTTTACGGAACAAGAACGGTATACAAGAAAACAAGGAAGAGATCAAGAACCAAATAAGTCAGATACAAAATATTGCATTAGAGGAACGAGAACAACTCACAAAATTACAACAAACAAAGCATAAACTTGAAACTACTATGCTCTACAAAGAAGCACTCAGATTAAATTTGGATGAAGATACTCATACAAATCTCAATGAAGCAATATATGCATCAGCAAGAGCAGCAACAAAACAACTGAACATCAAATTAAAACAGGGCAGTCTTACAGACATGAATATCCAGATTGGAAAAGAAAAATAGAAAAAGAAATCGAACAACTTAGAATTGAATTATCAGTACTCGATGAACTGACAAGAGGAATAAATGTAAGAACTAGAAAAGGCAGAAGAGTCGAAAGAAAATACAATATTAGAAATGAAAATGAACTGCTATCAACTAAGGAAAAAATAAAGCAAACAATACAACTGAAGGCTCAAAGAATGAGGTGCTATGAGAAACGATCAAGGTTCTACAGACAAAACAAGATTTCTCAAACCGAGACAGAAAATTTTATAGGTAAAAATGTAAAAAAGTTATACAGTTCTAGAAAAAATATAGGCTTGCCCTAAAGAACAAAACAAAGAAGTAGATTGGATAGCGCAAGAGATAGAACGAATGAAAAATGAACCAGAAAAGACATGGGCTGGAATCGCCGAAGAGGATGTTAAATGTGCACTGAAAGAAGCACACAATTGGAAATTTCTAGGAACAGATAAAATTCATATCTTTTGGCTATATTATTTAAATATAGCACATAAAAACTAGACAAAGAACTGGAAGGAATTGTTAAAGATCCCATTAAATTATTGCATGGATGATTAAAGGAATTACATTTCTTCTACCCAAGAATAGTGACGCAAATAACCCGAAAAACTACAGACCAATAACATGCCTTCGGACAACATACAAACTATTAACATCTATTTTAACAGAACAGACATATTTCTTCTTGGAAGGAAATGACATACTACTTGAACAAAAAGGGTGCAAGCGTAGCTGTTACGGCTGTAAAGACCAGTTACTTATTTCAGTACTGCCTATATAGATTATCGTAAGGCATTTGACAGTGTACCACATTCCTGGATCTTAAAGACTTTAAATATATACGAGGTATCATATGCCATCATCAATTTCATCATATAATATATGTTGATATGGAAAACAACCCCTTACCTCATTATATAAACAGAACCTATAATTCTGGTGAAATAAGCATCAAAAGAGTTATATTGCAAGGTGATTCTTTGTCTCCATTGCTTTTTTACATATTATTATTAGCATTAACCACTGAACTTAACAAGACAGGATGTGGTTATAAAATAGTTCAAAAGAAAATAAACCATCTATTTTAGATCGATGACTTAAAGTTGTATGCTAAGAATGATTATAAGCTGGAAGGTCTTCTGCAAACTGCAAAATGCTTCAGTGAAAATATTGAAATGAAATTCAATTTAAATAAATGTGGTAAAACTACAGTTTCACGAAGATCGCTACATCAAACTTCCTCAATTAGCTTGGACACTGCTGTAACAATAAAAGATTTAGAGCAAGAAGAAGTAAATGAGAGTGAAACAATTCATCATAACAAATGAAAGAAATATTGCGTAAAGAGTATTATAGAAGGCTACGACTGATATTAAAACTGAATTGAATTCTCAGAACAGAATTATGGTTATTAATAGCTGAACTGGATTCTAACCGACATCAGACGAATGGATTCTAAGACAAGAAAGCTTCTTTCTAAGCATAAGATGCATCATCCAAAGCCTGATATATACATACCTCATAATGTAGGTGGAAGAGGTCTTATTCAGCTAGAATTGACATACAAGACAATATCTATTGACTTACTAACATAGAAACAACAAAGGACTGGATGATACAGTTAATCAAGCAACATGAAACCAAAAAGAAAAGATATTCAATAATGAAAGAAAGCAGTAAATACAAACAAAATTTACATTTTGTTGATTCTGTAGAAAAGCAAAACAGAAGCCAAGAATCAAATATTGCGCTAAAAATATGAAAAAGAAAGCCAGGGATAAAGCTCTTGTACAGATGAAACAATGCTGGAAAGACAAACCTCTGCATGTCCAATATCCAGAATGTGCCAATAAATCAAATGTTGATAAAGTTAATACTCATCGATGGTGATGCGCATCTGGATTAAAGTCTGAGACAGAAGCCTTTATTCTTGCAGCGCAAGACCAAAGATTTTTAACTAAGAACTTTCAGGCAAATATTATACATAATAATGTGGATCCATGATGCAGCTTTTGTGATAAATACCGAGAAACAATAGACCATCTAATCTCAAGATGTTCTGTACTTGCCCCAAATGAATATAAAAATTGTCACGATAGTGTGGGGCAATATTTATATTAGACAATATTCAAACACTATGGAAAATATGTAATCAAATAATGGTATGAACATCATCCAGCATAAGTTAAAGAAAGAGAAAATATCACCATTCTATGGGATTACCCCATTTACACAGACAGAAAAATTGAAGCAAATAGGCTGGACATTACTGTTAAAAACCAGAATGAAAAAACTTGCTTATTCATTGATATGGTTTGTCCAGCGTATTGTAGCATAGCAACCAAGGAATTCGAAAAATTGTCAAAATATAAAGGCCTGGAAATTGAAATAGAAAAAATGTGGAAATTGAAAACAAGAATCGTGCCAGTGATAGTAGGTGCACTTGGAATGATAAAAAAATGGAACAAAACAACAAATAGAAAAAATCCTTAAAAAACCTAGCTTAAGAGATATACAAAAGATTGTCGGTAAATTGTGGTTTCAGGTCCCGAAAGCTTTTATCCCTGCAGATTCTTCTAAAATAGCCTTATTTCCATGCAAATGTATATGCTGAACTCCAATCAGCAATTAGATATTGAAGAAACCTACATTTTTTATGTTAACGACCAGAAAAATATCGAACTTCTTCTCGTTCTTTTTGTCACCCACAACCATCTCAATCAGAAAATATTCGCTGCTTAATCACTTTAGGCGTACGAAGCTAATTTTGGCCTATTTACTTCCTTTAATGAAATCCTATGAAGAAATGACTACGAGATTAATTTTTTCGTATTCGATTTCAGCAGAATGTTGCATGTATTTGCGTGTCTTTTTTTTCTTTTTCGTTTCACCTGTGAATTAATATCTTCCCACGTGTGTTTGGTGAATAAATTGCATGTTGTTTACCAGTATAAGGGTAAGGCGGGACAGAAAGGAAATAAATGAAACGGTTTCTCAATTATAGTTTTATATGACATTTACAAAATTATACATATACACATTTGCCCAAACATAGAGAATACGTATCGCATATATCTAACGCAAAGCAAAGTATAAGGAGGAACAAAAAAAAAGGTCATACATATAGTTTTGGAATTGCTTCCGGTATGAAAAAGGCATTGTTGTGATTCCAGAATTAGAACAGCCGGATTAGTCTGTATTTCAGTGGGATAAGGCAGGATTCATTTATATGCCAGTGAGGTTTACTTGCAAGCTGCAGGGAAAGTCAGATTTAGCCTGATCCGACTAGGCAAAGGGAAACAAACTTGTCGTTCTGTAGCGGTTATTCGAATATCTACTGACTAGCGCTTGGGTCACTTACTAGAGTGACGTCATGCAGTGGTTGTCTTGTGACCACGTGACTTAACTTGATCAACGGGTCATAAGCGCCATCTTTATAATAATAATCACATTTTGTTGAAATTTACACACAAGATTATGCGCGTTTTAAAAAGATTTTCCCAAGCCACTGATAGTTACTTTCTAAAAATTTTAAATATCAAAAAATCTGAATTAATGCAAGCGTCCATAAGCAAAGGAACACTAGAGCTTCGGATCTTTGTACTCCTGAAAAAATTCATAGAAATTAAAACAGTTCATTGGGCTACAACATAAGTTAGTTTAATTCTATCAGACATTCAATGAGAATAACAATTATAACAAAGAGTGGCGATTGTACTGATTCTCTTTCAATAAATGTGGCTATGGTACAAAATAAATTTGATTTATGCGATTTAATAACGGAAACATTAAATAAGAAACAGTAGATACAGTTATAATGACAGTCACAACAATATGACATCGATAGAGCTTGCAGAACATTTTATTAAACGACTGTAATTTAGGCAATCATCTTTAGAAACGCATTCTAGAAATATTTAGTTTCTACAGACCTTTCGATCCTTAAAACGCATGAGGATATTTACGTAAACCAATTACAATCTTCCCGGCCTCGGGAAATGAAACGAATGACAGGTGAGTTTCACAAAATTTATACTAAGCTGTTCGATTAATTGCTCTTAATATCTAATTAATTTTTCATATTAAGCATGTTTCAGTTGCACACATTCAAACTGGTGGTGTTTCATTCGATTTCATGCGTTGTTTTCTCAGCCGCTTTCTCACAAGGCAATCAACGTTTTTACAAATATTTATAATTGTTTGTAGATTTATATATTTTTTACTTAGAAAACTTGTCTAAATATAACTTTTGAAGACTGATATTTTGTTGAAATAATTTTTATCTTTGTATTTTCTAGTTACATTTGAACGATCTATATTGAATTGACATCTACAGACTATTCCTCACACATATACATATACAAACTTTTGAAATTATTTGATTGAACATTATTTTTAATTGATACTCCTATTTGAGTAGATATTCTGTTTTTAATCAAACGGTACATTTATTTCTACTGGCCTGATTATTTACGATAAATTCTGTTACTGCGTCATTCGGCAAGATTCGAACCTGCGGCCCCTATCAACATAGGGGATGTCACCAATTGATCTAACGCGTCTTAAACCACTCTAACATGAAAGATACCATAGTCCAAACAAAGTCAAATCCAGCCTATATAACACAATCTTCGATTCTAGGCAAATAACCCTCTATGCACTGAAATGTATCGTAATGTCAACAAATGTAAACAAATAATGTTACGGAAGATTAACGAAATGGTTAACAACCGACATATTGAAATTATTATTATTTGTTTGAATATTATTCTTAATCGATATTCGTATTTTGGTAGATATTCTGTTTTTAATCAAACAGTATATTTATTTCTACCGGTCTGATTAAATACGATAAATGTTGTTAAAAAATGTGTGTAATTCGGCAATTTTCTAACCTGCAACAACTATCAACATAAGGGAAGGCACTAATTGATCTGGCGCGTCTTAGACTACATGACCACGAATGATACAATCGTCAAAACAAAGTTAAATCAAGGCTATATTTGCGTAGAATAGAAGATTGTGTTATATAGGTTTATTTGACTTTTGTGCTATCTTCCACATGCTAGTCTCTTTTTATTGGCTGGCCGAAGTAAAAGGTTCCCAGCTGCTTTGCAAAATTTTGCAAAGTAATAAAAACAAAAGAACCATTCTACTTTCATTTTGAATTATCCACTTGGCAATAAATACTAAAAATAGTATGAAATACATATTTTCTTTTTTTTAACTAGGGTTGCCTAATAATTATGTATAGTGTATGTGCGTTGTGGTACAGTAGATATCAACTCGGAACGAAAAATCAGGAAGTCGAGTTCTAATTCCAGTTATAGGCCTTGATTTCACTTACGCACAAATACCATTAACCTGCCACCTCCTTCCAGTCATGGGTTAAATAACAGGACAGATTGGGTTCTATAGCCTTAGCTGCCAACCAGTCTACCACAGAATGTAATGGCGACCTACTGCGGGATAATATCTGCCCAGTCAGTCATGTCTCTTCCGTAGCATGATCGCCCAAACATTTATCACGCATCGCACTTAACTGAGTGTATATATCGAACAATCTTCAAAAAGTAAATTACTATAATTGGCGAACTGCTAAAGCATTTGTTTGTACTACTTTTATTATATATATATATATATATATATATATAAGCGGCGCTGAAAAGTGAATTTCTGTAGTTTCATAATATTTGGATATTTTTCATGTTTTGTAAAATTTATAGGGCCGAGAATATTAAACACTCTCTCGTAAAATGTACTCCTTTTTGTATTCAACCTGCATGTGGTCCACAGAAGCTCTGCTGCCACCAACATATGATGCATTCCATCCACATTAGTGTATGCGCAAAGTCGCCAAAGATAAATAGCTATACACAGACATGATTTGTTCAGAGCGGTGAACGAAAGACACTCTGTATTTTCTCATATTCCTCGCCAAAAGCTGCACAAGAATTCAAAGAAACACTTCACAAACACCCAAGCAATTCCAAACTCAGTAGGAATGTCTTTTTTTACCATTCGCTTACTCATATTAAACATTTCAAACACGCACTATAAGCTGATTAGCGACCACCTCCACTCAGCGAGCAATTTGATACAGTGATTCGTCTTATTTTTCTACTATTTCTGCTTCTCTACATTCGTTTTCATTTTCTCTGCTTGCTCTCACGTCCTTTAAAACAAGTTTTTGATTTTCCTTTTCTTTTAATATCTTATTTACTCTCGGTTTTTTCTCTTTAAAAGATGTGAATTCATTTTCTTGACCTCAATTTTTGTCTCTAAATTATATTTTCTTTCTTTCCTAAAATCTTGCATGATTTCTCTTCGCCTTTCTACGTTTATCTGTCGGTAATGATTTTTCTGGATCGCTTTTCTCCTTTTTTCAAATCTTTGGCTCTTTTATTTATTTTCTCCTCTGCATATTTCATATTCTTTAATTTAACAACAATTTTTTGACTGCATACCAGGGTTTTCTTTTTTTTTAAAGATCTTTACAATGTGTTGATTTTTAACATTTGCCATTGTTTATTCCGCAAACTACCTATTCTTAATTTCTTTATTTGTTCTTTTCATTTTGCCTAAAACAATCACTTCAGTTTTACTTCTCTAACGATTTAATTTAATTTGTTTTTATTTAAATATTCTCTCTCTCTCTCTCTCTCTCTCTCTCTCTCTCTCTCTCTCTCTCTCTCTCTCTCTCTCTCTCTCTAAGTTGAAATTTGATTTTATTACTTATTCATTTTACGGTATTTTGTAGGTTTTATTTATTTTTTGTCATTTGTTAATTCTATCTTCTATTTCTTCTTCTCTACATTTTTGTTCCTTTTGAATCATAGTCTATACATTTCTTTTCATTGTTCATTCATTTTTAATTTATAGATTTCTTTTTTTTCCATTTGGTTCCCCTTTGGTGCTTTTGTTTGATTCCATTCGCTTTTCTTTATTTTTCGAATTTTAAACGTTTCGATATTTCTCCCATATTCATCTTTATTTTGTATATCCTTATTCATTTGTTTGACATTGTTCATGTTTTCGTTTGTACATTTTCGCTTTCCTTGATCGTCCTTCTACTAATGATTTATCCATTTTTTCTTGAATGTTTTACAGTTTCCGTCTCACTCTTTTCCTTCCTTGATCAGTCGTTCTTTTTCTGAATTCTTGATTTATGTTGTTTTTACAGTTTCCTACAGTCGTCTTTCGATTTCTATTGAAACACTTCTTTATTTGCTATTTCACTATCTACATTTTTCCTGTTTTATTCTCTTTTTATCCTCTTTTAAACATTCTCCGGTAACATTGCCGTTTATTTTCTTTGTTCTCCATATTCTATCATTCTCACCTGTTTCTGCGATTCTCTTTTATTTTTACTTTTTCATATTATTTTCTCCAACTTTGTTTTACTTTTCTCTTCTCTTCAATTTATTTAGCTTTTGATTTTCCTTCCAAAATCTATGTTTTTCTCTTTTCGCATTCTTATTTTTTCTACTTTCAATTGTATTTTACTTACTTTCTCTTATTCATCTTCTTTTTCATTATTTATTTTTCAACTTGCTTCTTTGTGTATTTTCTGTCAAAATATATGTATATATATATTTTAATACATGTCGGATTTTACGCGAATATTTATGTGGTTAATATTAGCATTCTCATATATGTAGGTATGATTCGACTGCTTCTGACGCCTGTTCATCCGAGTTAAATACATGTCCCTAGTGACAATTCGAGTATCACACCGACACAATATTCTGCGCAGTTATTTGAAGGCCGGCACGATCTACCTTTTTAGCAATCACTACGATATCGCAGAGTGATTTTGATCTTCTTTTGCTAAGTAATCAGTGATGGGGTGGTGTTTATAACAGGAGAGGTCAGGTTAGAAATAAAAATGAAAAATATACAGCACAGACATGAAAGGTCGATGTGGAATGCAATCTCCCTTGCACAAAGATAAAGTCAAAGGTCAGGCTCGAGAATAGACGAAGAGAAAAACAAAGAAAAAATATAGCTCAAACATAAAGGAAATAAAAAATAAAGGTATTAATGCATGATATACATAAAATAAGAAAGAATGACTAAAAATATTTTAATCTATTAAATGCCAGCTTACTGTCCGTCAATTTTAATTCTAAATTACGCTAAATACAAAGTTCAAGCGCTGCAAATGAGACAGGTTTAATGAATATATGTAATATAATCGCATCAGGATGAAAAAAGGAGACGACTATGAGGATAAGAAGGGAAGATAAAAATTGAAGCTTGACTTGAAGAAAGTAAAAAATTGCATTGGTCAGTTAAAATAGTAGCCGGTTCCTTAATGGAATTTTCTCTGTGCCAATAAAATACAAAATTAATTTAAAATACGGAAGAAATGTGTAATCATTTTTTGAGTCATATAAATCCATGGACATTACAATCTTCCCAAGTTAATAGGTTGAAATTCACTCTTTTTGATAGAGTAGATTAGATCAAATTCATAAAGCAACAAAAAGGAGATGATCGTTCTTGCAACAAAATGTAATCAAATGTTTTGAATATTCTTCTTGTATAAACGAATTATAACGCGGGGTAGGTTTCTACCATTCTAATTAAATGCAAAAAGGAATATTGACAGGCATATTTACGAGTAATATATATATGTATATATATATTTATATATATATATATACATTACTCGTTTCGATCGCGGCTGGAAGCAAGTGTATATCTATCCACATTGATGAGTTTTGATACAGCAAAACATACTCGTATGTGGATGACTAGTAATTTGCGCTCTCATTCAGGTTGACCCCTCTAGAGAGGAAAATTTAAAAAAAAAACTATAACCATTTTTGCGCTTTAGCCATTAATCTTCACGAATAAAATGACTTCTTGCGGTGGCTGGCGTCTGTACACAGCGCATATATATATATATATATATATATATATATATATATATATATATATTCTTCATTTGTAAATTGTTATAGAGCGACCTACTATGTGGTGATTTCACGCGATTTCCAAATAACTTATTTTACCGATTTTTACCTTTTTATTCTAAGAAAGCTCACGTAACGGGGAATTGCTTGAATGCTTACGTAACACAAAAATTTTGAACGAACAATTTTTAAAATTAGAAGAAATTATAACCTTTTCATCCATTGTTGTATGAATCTAATGGGCATTCTATGGTATGGGTACACTTATTTAAGATTTTGGTTCTTTCATTCAATAATTCATTTTTGTTTGGGAATAACATAGTCGCTTACTTTTCCTACTAGCATAGTGTACATATTTTGCCACCGTTGTGAGGCTTGGCAATTTTTACTATACTCTACGTTATGTTTCATTTCATATCATCGCTTTTTATTTGTCGGTTTGTCGATTTTTAACCTATTATATAAGGTAATATGCCCAATTTTCCACACTCCTGATTTTTACTTGACTAGATCTTTCTACTCTCAAACATGGGTATAAACATGAATCAATTTGTTGAAGTTGTTGCTTTTAAAATCACACGACTCATTTCGTAATGAAGACGAAAAATAAATAAGATTTATGAAATGAGTAGCGAGTAGCCGGACGGCCTCATGGGCAGAGTATTCTGACAAAGATGGATTGCTTTTGTCTAGGTTTTGAATATAACTATAATCTATCATGAATTCAACAGAGGATCTAATAATTCCTAAGACTTGATGTCTCTTACACACAGGTTTACAACCGGCTACAGCCAACTTCGCAGGAATGTTGAGCTAACGTGCGACATGTGTTTCTGTGATGCTAGTCGTCGTACTGTTTATCCAAGCTACCCTTCTTAATAAAACGAATATCAAAAGGAAATGATCCTTTTCCTTGATACCGTATTATGTAGTATCGTGGATAGCACACACGAAGCAGAAAACAACATTCTGAGGGCATATTCTATTGACTTTATTTATGTTCGCTTTTTCTTGTGCACATGTGAAATATGGTATTCTCAGCTGAGCATGTTCGAGAAAATTATTCTTCTTTTATCATCCGTTTTCCTTCAGAATGTGAGTGAGCATCGATTTCCTTAATTTTTCTATCATTTGTCATTCCTATGAAATTTTTATCTTTTTTGATTTTTTCGCTTAATCTATGGCCTGACAAATATTTACACAAGTCCTTTAAGTCGTTTCCTCGCTGCTTTCTTCTGGCCGTCTTGCCATCAAAATTACCAGGGAATAAAGATGAGCGCAAAATATCAACTACATGCGGGGGATACTAAAATCAAGCCGGTACATAATTTTAAATACCTGGGAAGTGTTCTAACAGAAACAGAATATGTGACACTGAGATTCGAAAGCAAACGGGCATGGCCAATAATGTATTTCAGATACCGAGTAGAGTGTTTAAGGGCAGGAAAATTCCGCTAAAATACTACAGCATAGTGATGGTATGCAATCTCCTTAAAGGTGAAGAAGAAACTTTAAGTAACTGAAATATGGATGCTGAGAATACCATGAACCTAAAATGTGAGCAACGATGAGATTTTAGAGAGGAAGGAAATGAAAAAGAAACTGATACTTAACATCAGGAAAAGATAGCTAGAGTTCCTGGGACATCTAATTAGGAAGGAGTGCTTCAAGAATTTTATACTAACAGACAAGATAGAGGAATAGAGAGAAAGGGGATAGTAACAGGTTTGTGCAATATATATATATATATATATATATATATTGATTCTTAAATTACTTAGTTTTTCGTCATAGACTAGCACACAGTTGGATTAAAAAGTGTTCAATACAAAAACAAAACAGAAATGACCCTAAACCAGTTAAATCCAAACCACCTAAGCCCATTAACCTCTCCTTCACTAATATCCGAGGCATTCGTACTAATTTTGCTAGTGTAGAAGCGTTCCTGCATGAAAAGTCCCCTGACATCCTCGCGCTCTGCGAAACTAACCTCAACTCAGCTATTCCGTCCTCTGACCTCTTCATCCCTGGTTATCTTCCCCTTTTAAGGAAGGATTCTACTGTCCACATGCATGGGCTGGGTGTTTATGTCAGCGAACACCTCCCCATAACTAGGGTGACTTCACTCGAATTTACTGACCACCAATACATATGTCTCCGCTTGTCTCAGTTCGGTTAGCTACCTATTCTTCCTTTACCGTTCTCCATCCTCTCCTGACTGCTCCCTACTAGATAGCATTGCCGACGACATAGATAAGGCTATTTCCTACCACCCATTTGCCCACATATTTGTATTTGGAGACCTCAATGCCCATCACTCTGAGTGGCTTGAAAACGCTGTTACTGATTCGGCGGGCATTCACGCCATGAACTTTGCTATTTCCCAATCCCTTACGCAAGTGGTGGACTTCCCCACTCGCTTCCCAAGCACACCCTCGGGTCATTCCTCACTGCTAGATATATGTTTCACCTCTGCGCCCAACGCCTGTCAAGTCTCGCAGGTTTGCCCTCTCGGCAACTCCGACCACGCTGTAGTCTCCCTCAGTATTTCTTTCCAATCTCACTCCCCCCAGGATCCCCCTACTTATAGAACCTCCTACCTCTACCAAAAAGCTGACTGGGATGCCTTTCGCGATTTCCTCTGCGACGTCCCTTGGGGAAAAGTGTTTGACCTATCAGTTGATGACTGTGCCTCTGAGGTCTCCTCATGGGTGAAAGCTGGCATTGATGCCTTCATATCCACCAGGAAGTATTGCTTAAAACCTCATTCCTCTCCGTGGTTCTCTCCGGCCTGCTCAGCCGCCATTGCCCACAGGAACCATTACTTCCGTCTATTCCGGAGACAGCCAACTGATCACAATAGGCGCCTGTTCACATCCGCTCGCAGTGAGTGCAAGAGAACCCTAAATGACGCCAAACAGTTGTTTGCTGAGAGAATGCGACAGCACATAGCTGACCGCAAGTTCGGCTCCAAGGACTATTGGAGGATTTGTAAACGAGTGCTCAACAATAGGAAATCCTCAATACCTCCTTTAATCCATGGATTTGATGTTCTCACGTCATCTGCTGAGAAAGCTGAGTGCTTTGCCCGCAGATTCTCATCCAACTCCACACTCGACTCGTCCGGAGTGCACCCACCCGACTTCCCTATTAGAACTGAGGCCAAACTGCATGACGTATATATTACCCCGACAATAGTATCCAGAGTAATTTCAAAACTCGACCCCCATAAGGCGTGTGGAGACGATGGAATCCCGGTGATAGTCCTTAAGAGGTGTGCCCCTGAACTTTCCCCTGTCCTCTCTAAACTGATTAACTACTGCCTTTCTGCTTCCTGCTTTCCTGCATGCTGGAAATTATCCTCAGTCGTTCCTGTCTTTAAGAACTGTGGTGAACCCTCGGACCCATCCAACTATCGCCCTATCAGTCTTCTACCAATATTCGGGCAAGTGTTCGAGGCTATAATAAATGCTGAAATAGTTCATCATCTCACCGCCCACAAACTGTTCTCCGACAGGCAATATGGATTCCGATTTGACAGGTCCACAGCCGACCTGCTAACTACTGTAACGGAGTACATGCTACAGGCCCTTGATGAGTCTGACGAGGCTCGCGCGGTTGCTCTGGACATCTCCAAGGCTTTCGACAGGGTTTGGCACCCTGGCCTCCTATGCAAACTACGCGGTTATGGTATTACCGGTCGCCTGCTTGACCTAATCCAATCTTTCTTAAATAACCGCAAAATGAAGGTCGTTCTGAATGGGCGTGCCTCTTCGTCCTACAGCACGAATGCTGGTGTCCCACAAGGCTCTATCCTGGGCCCAACGCTCTTCCTTATTTTCATCAACGACCTCCCAGATGAGATCAAGTCCCAAGTAGGCATCTACGCAGATGACACTACAATATACTCCCGCTCCAGTAAGAAACCTGTCGTGGCGGACAGACATAATCTCGCTGCTGACCTTGAGCGGGATCTACACTCTGTGGTGAACTGGGGCAAGAAGTGGCTTGTCAACTTCAATTCATCTAAGACCAAGCTGTTGTCTGTCAACCATTACAGGCAACCTCTTCTGCCTCCCATAAGCATGGACCAGATGATTCTCCCGGAGAGTAATACACTACGCCTCCTCGGACTTACCCTGTCCTCAGACCTCAAATGGAAGCACTATATTGAATCCATAGCAAAATCTACTGCTAAGAAGATTGGGTCACTATGTCGATCCAGGATGTTTTTTCCACCTGAATCCATCCTGCATATATACAAGTCAACCATCCGTCCGTGCATGGAGTACTGCTGCCATTTATGGTCAGGTGCCCCTGCCGTTCTCCTCAGTGTTCTTGACAAGCTCCAAAGGAGAGTCTGTAATGTGATAGGTACTGATCTGGCGACTCGTCTGCAGCCAATTTCCCATCGTCGAAATGTGGCCTCCCTCTGTCTCTTCTATAAATACTTTCATAGCTTCTGCTCGGATGAGCTTAAGTCACTGATGCCTCCTCAACAGGTGTTTACCCGTTCAACCAGATTGGCAACTGGGTCCCACCCATTCACAGTCAGGTTAGCCAAACGCAGACGACAATTCTACTCCTGCAGCTTCCTCTCTCGCACTTCCCGCCTGTGGAACTCACTCCCGTATTCTTGCTTTCCTGACGGCTACGACCTCCAGAAATTTAAAAGCAAAGTTAATACTCACCTACTAACCACTGGCCTCTAGCTCTCTCCCCTCCCCTGTATAACCTTCCCTTTCTCTCCGCCCATGTACCTGTCATTGCACCTGCTTTCTCAGCTTTCTATTGTTCCTTCCTAACTAGCTTGTACTCCTCACTCTTTTCTAATTAATCTTTTTACATTTATGTAACCCCCTGCACATCAGTGGCGTTTCTGCCTTGCTCGGGTTGAAATGATTAAAAAAAAAAAAAATTATATTGTAGAACTTTTGAATATTCTTCATTTATAAACGCGACCTAGATTTTTACCATGTTGGGTCTTTAGGCGATTTGCAATAACTGATTTTGCCGTTTCTTTACCGGTTTTTCTAGAACACTCACCTAACGGTAATTTTTGAACGCTCACGTGACGAGTAATTTTCGAAAGTGCAATTTTTAATATTAGAAGAAATTATGTTGGAATACATGGTTGTCTGAATCTACTAATTATTTGATGGTATGATTGTAAGTTATAATTTCTATTCTTCATTCTGTAATGCATTTTTGTTTGGGAATAACATAATCGCTAACTTTTCTTCCTAGCACAGTTACATATCTTGCCACCGTTGTAAGGCTTGGCGGTTCTCATTATACTCCACGTTATGTCTGTGTTTTCCCTATTTTGATATCAATTTCCGCACGTAATTTTGTAAAATGTTTAAAGTTTTCTATATTAAATGTAGACCTGTGATTAAACTACCTGGTCTTAAATGTATCTTTGGTTGATCCAAAATATGATTTTTTTTGCCCATTTAATTCATGTAATTTTGCTTTGGAAAAAACTTCTTTTGTATTACAAAGCTCTTAAAGTGGGCATTTATTTTTGTCTCTTGAGTTGCATTCTTTATTAGTGAACTTGCTTTGTGCAATGTTATTTAAATTTCTAGCGTTTTGTTTCTTTATAAAATTTTCTAAATTGCTAGTACAACTATAACTTAGATTGATTGAATTTCTATTGAGTTTTGTATAGTTCTGAGGTTTTTGGAAAGTGTTTATCGATCAGTTTAAAAATATTTATCTTATTTTGGTTTTTACCTCTAATTAAATGGTTGGTTGAAAAATACAAGGGTTCGTTAAATTACATAATAAAGATAAAGTTAAATTGCATAAACACAATATCTAACCATCCTTTAGGCATAATCAAGCCCATTCACAAAAGAATATAACTACCAAAAAATTCATAAAAGAAAACAATATTTTATGAAAAGAAGAAAAGAATTATGAAAATGTACTAAGAAAATCTGGCCATAAGAACATTCTAGAATACAATTCCCAACAAAACAGACAAATAAAAAGGATGACAGAAAACGAAACAGAACGGGGAATATAGTGAAAGAAGCCAAGACTTACAACGGTAGCAAAATATTTAGAATGTACAAGGAAGAAATGTTAGAGATTATGCTATTCCCAAACAAAAATGAATTATTGAATGAAAGAACCAAAATCCTAAATAAGTGTAACCATACCATAGAATGTCCATTAGATTCATACAACAATGGATGAAAACGTTATAATTTCTTCTAATTTTAAAATTTGCGCGTTCAAAAATTTCCTGTTATTAAGCGTTCGAAAAATTCAAAGTTAACTGAGAGTTGTTTAAAAAAATGTTAAAGAAAGTTAAAATCAGTTTTTGCAAATCGCCTAAAAACCCGATATTGTAGAAACCTATATCGTGTTACAATTCGTTTACAAATAAATGACGACCAAAAAGCAAATGACAAAAAGTCATCCTTGCGCATCTGGGTTGGCGCAGATGTTCCGGTTGAAAAATAAAAATTAATCAAATATTAAATTTCCATTTCGCGAGCCTACGCGAATTTTTTTTATCAGCCAATGAGAAGCCTAGAATCAAATACAAGTGTGCAATTCCAAACGAGCTGCCGTGATCCACAAAGGAGATATAAAAAGCGGATACAGAGCAGGCAGACCTTGAGGAGAAGAGTGTAATCAATATCTCCTTGACTTAAGTCGAGCGGCTACTACCCTTGCCTCTTTCCTTCTCCCCCGTCTCAAAAACTACTTACTAACCTGAGGAGCGACTACATCAAATACATTCTTCACTTACACTCACCCCACATTCCTAAGCATTAATTCTCTTTCAGCTTATTATTTTCCATGAATATTTTAACCTCCGTTGGACCTATATTCAAGTATTACTTTATTTGTAAAACATTAATTGATATGTGTATACATATAAATGATATTTTCTACTCAAATTACTTTTCTTGATTTTATAATCATTTTATGTCTTATAGTGGGCTATCTACAACAAGGCCAAATTCCGTTAACCTGCAATGTATACAACTACCCTTGACCAGAACAGACTCCCATTACTAACAGAAAAAGAATAGATAAGCAACCCACTATATATGTATGTAAGCATGTATGTATATAAATCAACCATATACAAGCCTGTTTTGCTGTATTATAGGTCATCACAGTACTTGCTCCAGCTGGGATCGAAACTCAGCTTAGATGGGATCAGTCGGAGTGCACTCTCCCTAATCACATGGCTGAGAGAGTATGAAATTTTAGCGTTATATGTATAGATGCGGTGTGTACAGACGCCAGCCACAGGGAGAACTCAATTCATTACTGAAGATTAATGACTAAATCGTAGAAGTGCTATTGGCTTTTTAAAACTTTCTTTTGAAATAGCTAAATCTGAATGAGAGCATAACTTATTAGACTTCCACATACAAGCCGGTTTCGCTGTATCACAGCTGATCAATGTGGATAGATATCCACTTTGCTCTAGACCCGATCGAAACTAGTAATAATTATATATTACTATTAATTAAAAACAGAATATCTACTTAAATACGAGTATCGGTAAAAACAATGTTCAAAATAATTCATTACAAATTGTCAGTTGCTTATAACCAAATTTCGTTAAAATTCTTTAATTTCCGTAACATGTTTATATATATATATATATATATATATATATATATATATATATAAATTGTAAATATTTACGTCAATATTCTTTTTTTGCATCTGATTGAGAATTGCAATAAAATTGGAAATATTTTGTCGACTTTTAAGATATCGAATACGGTCATATGCACAATTTTCTGCATTCCTGATCTTTACTTGAGTAGATCTTTCTACTCTCAAACATGGGAATAAACATGAATCAATTCGTTGAAGTTGTTGCTTTAAAATTACACGACTCATTTCGTAATCACTAAGAACACGTAAAATGATCAAATTTATGAAATATCGCCGCTTTGATATTTTTTATTTATCGAAATCGTATGTGAATCAGGCTAATTGACTAAATTCCTAAGTGTCAAAGAAATTTCAGGAATCAAATACGCTAATTAGATTGGAATTTGGCAAATTCAAAATGGTTGCTCAGATCGGGGCATACGATCCAGAATGCAGAAATAAATATATGACTTTGTCGTTTTGCATTTTGTTAGACATACGCAGGACATTTAATATTTTAGTTACATCAAAGACATGCACATGCGATCTAATATATTAGTAACATCATAGACATACACAGACCCTCTAATATATTAGTGGAAACATAAAAATAGTTGGAAAATATTTTGGTAAATTTCTTTAATCAGCAAATTAGCTAATTTACAAAAACACGTACCTGAAAATAAAGTGACTTTGATAATAGAAATGTTTTACGAAGTGTCTAATAAAGAATATTTTGTGGAAATGGCTAAACTGAAAATATGATGATGATGACATTGATAAGAGAGACATTGTTCAGGTAACCGAATTAGATTGTTTTCATAACTGTAAAAGATGTTATGTTTTTTTGACGGAAGTAAATATCTAAAATTAGCGAAAATTCATGAATTAGAGACTTTAAGAGAATATTCCCTGACTAGGATTATAGATTATAAAATATATTGACAAACTATTTACATATAGCGGACGAACATTTTTGGATTTTTTTTTGTTTTTGTTTTATCTTTTGTTTTGTTTGTTTGTTTTTCGACACTATGAAAAAAATAACCCGCTACCTATTTCATTTATTCAAATCACGGTCGCAAATATCATACAACTATAATAAATGATAGAGTGATTTCTATACAACGTAACTTACAAAGGCATCTCGACAGGTTAGCTTTTGAATATAAACATATTTCAATTAATAATGAATGCAGAAGTTTACACGTTTTCTTGGTTTATTGAACAGTAGTGGGAGTTTATCCCCTGTTTCCTGTTTAGTAGCTCAATGCCGCTTAGTGGTACTATCGCATTGCTTCTAGTACATTGATTAAAAATAAACTTACTTGGTAATATACATTTGCCACAGTGTCAAATTCATTTTAGGAGGTTATTAGTTATGAATTATTTTGGCGTTGTCCCTTTTTTATATTTTAATAACATCATGAAATTTCGGTTTATAAATTCTTCGGGTTACCTCATGTCAGTTGCACTTATTAAATGTAATTATTTCTTTACGTATGTCACAATGTTATATTTTTAACGTGCTAAACAGTATATGGTGCAATATATTCCAAGGAACAACAATTAACCAAAGAAATATCATTTATTATTTCCCAAAGTTTCTTCGCATTTTTTAATCAGCTGCACTGCAAACATTTTCTGGACATGCAAAATCACAAAAGTTTCTTATATGTAGATAGAAACATTCTCTATCCAAACAGGTTCACATATCCTATAGATTTTCCATCTTTATATATATATATATATATATATATATATATATATATATTACATTTTATAAGACTTTCGGTGAGATTTCACTGTAAATCTTTTACTAACGCAATGAGAAAATGAATAAAGCTGCACAATATTTTCTCCTTTTGGAGCAATAGTAAGAATTATTCTAACAACCAAGAATTCTTTGTACTGTCTAACATGATTTTGTTGTACTATATTTCAATCAGAATATTGGGACTTAATGCAGATAAAATGGTCGACTCTCCGCACATCTTCTGTAAGTACCAGTATCCTTTACATTTTTAATAGCCAGGCCAGGCCGAAAATGTAGTAATGTTGTCATATTTGGGTGACAGCTGCCCAGACTTCACTGTCCAGTCATGATAGAGTTCAAAAGCATCTCCATGGGTGACTAATTATTTCTACCCACCAACCCAACTCTCACTTGCTAGATGTGACGATCCTCATACTGCATTCTCGCTACTTCATGTGAAAGTACACGGACGAACTACATTCCTTGATTCCTGTATGTCTGACCTTCACGGATATGACCAAACATACCACTTCCATTTTACCAAACCACCCATATTCCCTAGGTGTGAAGTAAGTTCCAGTTGAACAGATTCTTCTTGTGATCCATTGCTTTGTAGAACAAACCCCCAGGAGGGTGTTTCCCATATCATTAGCCTTAATCTGCTGAATTCTAGTTAAATGTTATCTTAAACTCCTATCGGTATAGACTACACAATGTAAAAATCTACCTCGTAAAAAATAGTACATATTGTTCATATAGGGTGTACTCAGCACATAAAATCAGTACTTGTTTCCAATGAGAGTATTTAACATAATTCTTAATATAACAAATAGTAGTAGTTACTTGAAGACCTGATTCAGTTGTGTCGCACAAAGCCATTTCTACTTGATTTTTTCAAATGTTTATGGATCTGAACTGACAAACAACGGGATACTCATCCCAACTGATGGGACAGAAATTGAATTTAGAACAGCAGAAATAAAAAGAAAACATACATCTATTCAGCAGAATATCATTCATGATCATCCAACTTTTGCACATGAACATATTTTCTACATGTTAGTTCATTATTATCATAAACCTGCGATATATAGATGAGCACTTTACGGATAGTACAATGAACAGAGTAAAAATTGCGTAATGTCTCATCGGCATTTTGGCTATGGCTTTTCCAGAGCATAATATTTATTGGGAATCAGATGACATTTCTACGCTGAAAGCCCTTGTAGGAAATATGGCCATGACCTTAGCAATTTCTTTATATTGCTTAAAAATAAATGCTTTGTTCTTTTGTTCACATGATTTGATATTTATATATTATATTAAATACTCTCTTGCTGCATTTGAACAAGCTCAGATCTACTTTATTTCATAAAATAATCAGTCAAAGAAGAAATGCATAAAAATTATATTTATAAAGACGTAAAAGAGTTGAATGACTTAGAAAATACGGGAGCTGCTACACAGATGACTTATTCGAACAGATTCGCTTCTTTAAAATTTCGATCCTGCAAAGAAATCAATAATGGTTAGGAATTGTATTCATGTTAAGGTCATTTTTGAAATTATAAAATCTTTGTAAAGAATGAGATTGTAATTTATTTTCCAAGAAATCGAATTCTCAGAATAAAAGACGATTTTATAAATGCGTATCGGAAATATGCAGTTTCAAATGTCAAAGAACAAAATATAAAACCCCAAGCTGGCATTCATAACAGAGATATGGGAAGCCATTTCTAAGTGATGGATAACGAGCAGTCATATAGTGCCACATCGTTCGAAAAAGTTATTTCCTTTGTCAAATATGGGCAATGATTTAATAGTTTTCTTGTTAAAAATATTTGTTCATATAAATTGTTAATACTTATAAATTTTTTGGATATTAAAGGTGATATGAATTTAAGCATGTTGTTATATCGTTGATATTTGTCTATTCTGTTACGCTTTGAAATTAGCACTCTGGAAAAATGCAAATGATATTAATTATCGGAAAAATATATGGATAAATAAATGATGATACATAGGACACAAATCTTACAGACACAAGCATATGTTTATATATATATATATATATATATATATATATATATATACAGATAGATAGATGTCATATCTCTAAAAATATGGAACTATATATATATATATATGTGTGTGTGTGTGTGTGTGTGTGTGTGTGTACAAATATATGCACATGAATAAAAGCCAAACAAATGTAGACGCAATAACAGATGGACTTGAACAAAGGCACACAAACAAATACTGACACACTCTCATATATATATAATTATGCATAAACACTATCTGATGATGTAAATGTATATTGATAAAACATTTTTATATTAGCGTCTATAATGTTTACATAGATATTAATGTCTTTATCTTTGTTTAAATATTTTGTGTATAAATTTTAAATAATAAAAGAAATAGGCTAAATAATGTAATGTGAAATAAGAAGCTCGTAACTAGTTTTGTTGTAGATGATAGACAGCCGAAAGGCAAGAATATAATTTATGAAAGTTTTATATTCAAGAAATGCGATTTCTTTTTGCATACATTCAGTAGAGTTGCAGTTATAAAACATACTGGTGCCTGTAAATACACCTATACACACAGGTTTATGAATTTCCATAAAGACACAAAGATACGCTGTCATATATAAATATACAAGCAAATAAATCATCTTTAAAAAGTAATAAATCATTTCAAAATCATATTTTATAAAACATTTTCACAGCAAGGAAGGTTGAGGTTTTCTACGATATTATGTCAACGTTAAGCTTCTTACTTGAACAAATATAGAACTATGAAATTCTTCAATATTTATATTGATTATTTTCTTGCATGACTTTCTGTTCAAATAGTATTAAACATCATGAAACAACTTTTGTCAAGTAGCCATTAAGCCAATCGTTCATTCAAACAGAAGAAAAGAACCAAAGACTCAGAGAATTCGTTGTGAAATAACAGGATTTTATATTATCAGGATTGGGTAAATTTTCTCATCTGTCAATTCACTGGTTAGATTTAATATTCTTGACATGAAGACGATTTGTCGTCAGAAGATCTGAAATTATTTTCTTTATTTCACAAATTAAACAGTTATATATAAAGCTTATGTAGATTTCTAACACAAAGATGCGATGAATACGCTTTTCAGCTATCATTGTGAGTATGTTGCACCTGCTGCAATTTTTATTCTAAATAATGGATACGGTTTAGTGATATCTCAACATATATATGTATATATATTTGAGGAGCAATTTCTATTTTATGTAGATTTCATTAAATGTGACAGACAAGTTGTGAAGGTGAATTTTTTTATGTATTTTTTATGTGATATTTTGATTTCTTTATTTTAGCACATAAATTATATAGAAATTGTTCATTTTTTTTATTCGGGCGCTTTCGACAATAATTTAGCTATTTTTGTGGCTGACTTTTATTTTACGTGTAACAGAAAGTAAGTGATGTTATGTATAATGTGTAGTAGTGATATGCGTTATGTATCAAACTCTGTAAGCATGTTGTTAGCGTGTTCGTAAGTGATGTTATTGAATGTTGGGTTTTTCGTTTTTGTTACTAAGGACTCCATAATTCTAATCTTTTTTGCATGTAAATGATGCAGTGATATTTGTGTTGTCAGCTAATATGTTCGGGATAGGGCTTTTTACGTCTACGTGTGTGCTTAAATGAGATCGATTTGAGCTCCGTTGAGAAAAATGACGCAACAGTCTTTGAGTTAGTTTTGTAGTGGTTTGGCCGATATAATTATTACAAAATTAGGATCAATTCTTCAAAGGACATGTGAATTCATAAATAATGCTGGTTTGTTGTAGTTTGAATCACGCAGGTGAATGTTGTGTTTGATAAGGTTAGCCGTTCTAAATTTAGTGTAATTGATTATTTAATTTTTTAGTTTACGTCGACAAGAGGTGGGTATTTTTGAATGATGTTTCGGAGTGAAGATTAGTCCTGTTTGTAGTTTCTATGATTTTTTTGTGGAAAATATATTAATGTTATTATTATAATCAGTGTTTTTACTGTTGTTATTAGTCAGGTTTGAAAGAAAAAGTCTTATATGGTAATCAACCAAATGATCTGGAAATCTGTTGTTGACTAGTGTTTGTTTGACGTTAAGAAGATCTTTGAAGAATAGAAATCGGGAGGATGAATTATTGTAGCCTCTTAAAAGAAATTATAATGAATCCATTTTTATATATGAGAGGACGTTAACTAATGAAATTAAAGTGACAGGAATTTTTATTGTTGTTTTATTTTATATAGAGAAGTTACGAAACACCACGAGGACATCTAAGAAAGGGAATTTATTTTTTGTTTATGCTCATGTGTGAAGTTGAGTATGGAATTTTTTTTTGAGTGAAGATGTAAAATAGTCGATTTCGTGTTTGTTTTGAGCAAAAGTGAAATTGTTCTCTACATAGTGGACGTTTATTGTGGGATTCAGAAGTTTTTAAAATGTGTGTTTTCTCTATAGGACAAGTAAAAGTTAGCAAAGAAAAGACCAAAAAGATTTCCCATACTTAAGTCGTTAGTTAGGTGTAAATGTAGCCTTCATTGTCTTTAAATGAAGCCTGGTTAGAACAATCAAGATAGTATAACTGGAAAATATGTTAGTTGAATCAGCAGGTATACAATATCAAGCATCTTGAATGATGCCGTCATTTAATATAACTCCACAAATCGGCAAATTATGAGTAGTTTTAAGTAGTTTTAGTCGACTTCGTCCTTAACAAAAAAAGCGAGAGGAAACAATCGGATAGAATTAAATTAAATAACAATAGCAATGTTCAAATCCCCCACCAAAAAAGAAAAATGAAAACATCACTCGTAGGTCATGGTTCCAAAGTTTAAAAATCGCTCTCGCATGTCCTACATCAGAAATTACCGCTGCAATAAATCTAAAGAATAAAAATATCCATTACAACTTCTAATGAGTGACTTAATCCCTTAACCTCCAAAGAGGCAAACACCACCTCGTGGTTCAAATAATATTCTTTTATTTGTTCATACTCGTTGTGAAACATAAACTACTTCCAGGCCTACAAAATTCGAGCCAAAACACAATGGATAATCTTTTTTTCTAGCTGAGACTTGGATTTCTCATTCGTCGCCATACAAACTTTTATCAATGAATCAAAACAACTGCATCATATAAACTGAAAAATAATTACGAACATAAGATATGTGGAAAACAAGTAAAATAATCCAATCGTAATAAAATATTTTCAAACATATGAACGAACATTCTAAATAAATTCCATTAGATACAAACTTCACACGAACTGTCAGGTTAAGATGTAATTATATGGTAACTGAAAATTAAAATGATATCACAAACTCACAACACTTTAATATCATTTTAATAAAACTGACGGTTTTCCTGTTTGTCATGTCGAATGAATCTTAATTCTTAACTCTCGAATGAATTATTAGATAAACTCATAGTGAGTTTTATGATAATCAACTATCCGTAGAAATCTCCCTGTCATTTGAGCATAACAACTTTAGCAAAATATTGTTATAGCATTGATGTTCATGAATATGAGTGTTGGATGAAATTTAATCAGTGGGTACAAATAAAAAGATTTGAATTTTTTTTCATTTCATTGAAGCAGTAGTTAAACATTTATTTTGGTTTTTTCTTTCTTTATTTCTTCCTTTCTAACTGAAATAAAGTCTTTATCACTCTTTCAACGCGACCAAAACGGAATACATCATCATCTGTATGTTATTAACAGGAGACATTAAATCATTTATGTTCCCTTCATTCTTGCTTCATTTCGTTTTTTTTTCTGACTATATCTCCATTTTACGAACATTTCTCTCAATGATCATCTTAAAATAATTCAGTAGGCGATGTGATTCTATTAAATTTGTGGTATTTCTTGCGATTATTTACTCAGTTACCGTCATTTGATAGTCTGATCTGAAAAAATGCCTCTTTTATCACAGCGGCCTTGATTTCTTTGGCATTTAGTTTGAGATCAAAAAAAGTAATCTCATTCTCTCTTTCCACATCTAATTTCTATCCTTTCTTTCCTTTTCTCAATAAAAACAACTAATATCTTTCCATGCAATTAAAACGTGGAATACTGCATTATTAATGAACTAACGAAGTGAAGAGGCAAGCAAAATTACAATAAAAATATCGCAAAAGTTGAGATAAGGGTTCAAATATTAGAGGAAAGAAGCACTGCAAAAGATTCTGCGAAGCCTTTTCTATCTATCTATCTATCTATCTATCTATCTATCTATCTATCTATCTATCTATCTATCTATCTATTTATAGATTCATCCCATGAAATCCTGCTTTCACGATCAAACTCCAGACAAAATGTTTACACGAGCTTTGCACTCTTAAATGTTTGCATGTCTAGGGTTATTTTTTATCTTTCCTGAATAAACTCATTATAAACATTACTTCTTGCTTTCCTTTATGCTCATACAACACTACAGTGTAATTATCAAAGTTAAACAGCTCGTGATCCTTTTAATTTTCAAATATATATATATATATATATATATATATATATATGTATGTATATGTATATATATATATTGTACTATTTGTTACAATGGTTTATAAATTCATAGTATCACTACACAAAACCTTTCACATTTCGCTCATTGGGTGAAAAGTTGAAATGAAAATTAAATGGTGAAAACGGTTTATTTATGGTTTAAGTGACTGTGGGGTTAGGAGATTATCCTAATTCTGTCAGCCGTGTTAATACGGCCGACAGAATTAGGATAATCTCCCAACCTCACATTCAGAGATATGGTTAGGAGATGTAGCTTAGTTTAAGACAGGTTCCTTATTTATTTTGTCTGGGTAGTTCTTATATTAGGATTTATGATTTTTTTAAAAAAAGGGTAGACATTTTTTATTTTTTTTTTTTTGCTTATTTTACCGCTGTCTAAGTGTGGTGGAAGTGGCGCCGTTGTTAATGACAACGATGTAAATAAATGTGGGGTGGAAGTTTAAAATGATCTAATCATCCGTTCCTGGTTCTAGAGGTTCCGCTTTGGGTTAGGAGAAGGTAGCTTAGATTTGGACAGGTCGCTTTTTTATTTAGTTTAGCTAATTTTATATTGGGATATATGTTTTTTTTTTTTAATGCAGTGTCGATAGTTTATATTTTACTACTATTTATAGGTGGATGGAATTGCTGTTGGTGTGGTGTGGGATTTATTTTCTTTTATTTCTATGTTATTTATTCTTTTTATTTTAAGAGATGATTATGTGTATTTATTGCATTTGGGGGGTTCGTGTGGATGAGATATTTTTTGATTATTTAAATTTTAACGAGAAATATTTGCGATGTTTCCATAATACTGCTAATTCATCGCTACTGTTGGGTATTTTAGAATGTGTAGCTTTTCACTTAAACATAAAGGGCAGATTTCGTTAAGCGTGTTTCAAGTTCTAGTATTTTTAGCATTTTCCATTTTACTTTGGGTTTCTGTTTTGAGTCCTTTAGTTTCCAAAAAGATATGCAGAAAGGGATGTTTGGTTTCGGTATAAATTGTTTTTGAATGAAGTCAGTGCATGTGCCAGTGCTGCTTAATATAATATAATGCTCTACGTTGTATCGAGAACTATTTATATATATATATATATATATATATATATATATATATATTATTTTGGTCAAACTCGTTATTAGTTTCGAGAGTCTTGCAAATCTCACTATAAAATAACACATTGAGCAAAAGAGTTACGTCGTCTAATTCCTGCTTTGATTCTCGGATAGAAATTTCTTCCATAAATATAATATATTCTGCTGTTGTCATATTCAATGTAACGCCAGCGTCTGTTAACCTGACCAAGCTAAAGACATCAATGTGAGGAAAATTATAATTGCAAGGTGACGCAAATTCAATAAAAAATATACTAAAATGTCTAAATAAATCTTTAGCGAATTCATTCACAAAAACAAACGTTTCATTCCTAAAATACACAATAACATAGAAGGTACAGTAATGTTAAAATTTGAGTCACGATTGAGACTTACAAAGACAAAGTGAAACAAATTAAGAAGGCTATATGATTTTATTCCAGAGATGATTCTGGCATCGGTAAGATTGGCATAATAATAAGTAATAAAAATTAATGCATGTTCTACGTGATATTTTTAGCTGAGCAAAATCTTCGCTTCAGTTGACCTTTAATTTAAGTGTCGTATCCGCCTTTCTGGGAAGGTGGTAAATCTCGAGTAAAGCGATCATAACAATCCATATTCTCTTTTGGTCATCTCTCTGCTTCCGAGCGGATAGGGTCTCAGACGACGCTCCGCTTTAAATTAGAATCTTGTTTGGGGTGAATAAACAAGAACTCGACCCAGTCTTAAGCTGGGTTTACGGTATATTTTTGGCTGAGATTAAAGTTTCGGAATCCTCAATTGAATTGACCTTGTGCCGCATAAGACTTGGTGGGGAGGTGGTAAATACCGAGCAGAGTGATTATACCGACTAGCAGTCATCACTATCTGTCTTCGATCAGGAGGAAGTCATACGGGGCACCACCAAAGATAGCAACAAGGGTGAATCGACCGTGGTCTTGACCCGGACTTGTGCAAGGTTACCGGGATATTTTGGCGGTGCTTAAGAGCTCAGAATCTCGACTTCAGTTGACCTCGTGTCGCATATGGTATGGCCATTCGACCTGGTGATGTAATAAAAAATACTGAGTAACGTAATCACAGTGAGTAGCTTTCGTTACTCTCTGTCCCCCTCACTGCTAACGGGCAGGAATAAACCAGACATTGCTCAGCGGAATGGTAGAGACTAGTTTGGGGAAATTGACAGTAGACCAGAACTGGCGTTGTGCGGTGTCAACGGGATATTTTTTCCGTGACTAAGCACACACTCTCCTCACTTTAAAATAGCATTGTGCCGCATTCCGCAAGAAGATACAGAGTAGATTAATTATAAATATACTGACTAGCATTTACTAGCAGTGTATCTACTTAACACAGCGTGAGAATATTGCATTTGGGATATTACTTTTATTCCCAACGTCAGTTTTGTTGATTACTTACGCAGTACCCTTTTAGGGTTACAACATTTAAAATCCCCCAGTCATAAGATTCGCGGATGATACTTTATTGATGAAAGACTAACAATATAAAATGAAAGAAACCTATGAATCTATTATGAGAAAGAGCGAGAGGAAAGTCATACTTGAAACGAGTAAAGATGTGAACTTCGCATTACGAATGTTATCATTAAGCACTTACCGAAATTTGCGTTTTTACCATAGTAATCGATGACTGAAAACGTGACATAGAAATTAAAAACAAAAGTATTAGGATTCAGACAATATTAATTGAAAGAAAGATTCCGAAAGTAAACAAAATATGTGTTTTGTGATTTTTGATCACCCACATGGCAGTGAATCAACAAGGAAGGAGAAAACTCATAGATATGCGGGTCTACACATAAAATAATATTAATTATAAATAGTAATATTAGTTGTTTCTTTTTAAGGATATTTTCGATATTTTAGATCGAGCAGCCAGTGCAGAATTCAGGTTGAAATTTATAAAATCTTTCTATTTAAACAAATTTTCAGGTAATCTGTTTCTCATGTCCAGCAACTTTTATTGCTCTTTCAAGGACTGATAGTGATTTTTTTCTTAAACATTTATTTGAAGTAGTATCGAAAGCCACCATCTGGTCATATTATTATCTTTTATTCCAGTTACATGTGTTGTCCATTTTACTTGTTGCTATTGTCAAATGTCTCCAGGTGACATGGTTTCCAATATTTGTAATATTTCTTTGTGATTCTATCACACCAGTCCATTTGGTTTGAAGAAGCCATTTTAGCTATTTATACAAGTTTGAGTTTTGTTTAACGGCATATCAACCTCTTGTTGGGTTTTAAGGCAGTTTTTTAAATGTTTGGTTATAGCGAGAAGTTTGATCTAGTCAGATTTTAATGAATTTATTTTATTTTTATTTAGAAAACTGAAAATGTCTTCTAGTTTTGTATTCAATTTTTTTTCCTTCAACAATGTATTGTTGGTAATATTTTTCCTTTAAATATATATGTGTTTCTATAAAAGTCTATGTTTATGTATATATTTTTATAAAAGTCTAGTTATATACTTTCATAGTGTTTTGACTCCACTTTGGGGATTAACTATTTGTTCATAACGGGAACCCTAACAGGTGCTACCACTCCGAGTTTGGGTGGACCTGAGAACAGCAGCAATTAAGAAATGGTTTCATGCTCCTCACTACCTCCCAATCAGAGGCCTAGCTGCCGAATGCAGTGTACCGTCTTTGTATACAGCTAACAGTTTATATATTTTAGGCCTGGTATCTGTATGAAAGTATTGGTTTGACGAGGCTATTTCAAAACATGACAGGATATTTAACGTACTATTTTTATTTTAGCAATTTACATTGTTAGGCAAAACAACTTCTAGCACGTGTTAGGCTTTGCAATCGTCTTATCATACGAGCAATGAGAAAGTTATAAGGAAAATAGAAACTGAAAAAACGTTTAATTAGAATTAGAAATAAATACTTAATACATGATGAGAAAAAAGGCATAGATTTATTGATATTTATTAGCAATATGGACATAAAAAGAACTGAGAAAAACAATGTGTCAGTAAGTGTTCGTTTGAATGGTAAACTGATATAGGACAAAGATTCAGAATATACAGCAAAAAAAAATATATATTAGCAAAAAGACAAAAAATTATAGGTAAACATGATCGTCCATATTTTGAAGTATACGGAAACAGATAATATGTATTTTCATCATTCTTCGTACTGAGCACTTAAATCAATTGTAAACATTTATTAAAAAGGATGCAGTATATTATGCAATTACAGTAGATCTAAATTTTAATTAAGATGTTATAAAAATATTTACTGGCTGTTGAATCTCCTAGAATAATTGTTATATTTTCGCCAGATGACTGGAGATAAAATTAAAAAGCTGAGGGAAATAGAGCCTTTGATTGCCGTTCAACCTGTCTCATTATTAAGCATGCTCAAACAAAAATGTAAAGTATAAAACTTTTGACTGTGTAGTTGGTGTGATTGAAACAATTCCGGTACTATGAGATCTTGCCAGAAAACCAAATTGATCTGTTGATGTAACATTCCATCCGAAAGATGAATAAAAATAAACATCTGAGAGGATTTGATCAGAGAGCAGAGATTATACTGCAAAATATGTATGGAAACGGATTCAATTGTTGAACGATCAATTCTGAAAACGATAGTATTAATATGCAATACAATGTACCTAATTTCCCATATACGAAATATTACAATCCTATGGCTAATCATCTGACTTTTAGAAAGCCAAAGATCGGACGAGCTCAAATCTTCTACCAGTTCATGGGTTTATTGTTAGAACGTGACTTGCTACTTCAGCGGAATCGAATCACAATCATTGACGGAATGTTTGAAATGTAAAGAAAAAGTTCACTAATACATTAATCTCAATCTTTTCAAAGCAAGAACCTTTTTTAAGCTTCTTATTGAACAAATTTATGTAATATATATACACATATATACACCCACAACCACAAACACACACACACATACACACACGTATATATATATATATAAAGACATATTGAATTTACACCTATTAAGACATCTACGACTGTATTTTGTGACTTTTATTAATAAAACCATCTCATATATGAAAAGCAATCGGATCTCGTCGTCGATTTGTAAGTGTTACCAAACCTTTGTTACTAGATCAACTACGACTGAAAGGTGAGTTAGATTCTTACTATGTGATTACTACTTTCTGCTTTGTGCCAAATTTAAGCTACGCTTTTAAAACCATTTGGTTAACTCGACGTGGAGTACTGGTGGGACAACTTGTCTTGCTTGATCAGATACGACTTTGACTGTTTGCCACAAATAATCTATGCTTAGGAATAACTATATAATAAACAATGGATATGAATTAGCGTCAAATCAATGCACATAACTGCAACAAAATATATGATGAGATATTCTAAGCCAAGTATACCATAAGGCCAATTTTAAAGGGAAAAAAAGATCGAAACTATATCGCAGATTTCCGTAGTTATATTTTCCCCAGATTCGATACTAATTTCATATGCATTTATAGTATTCACTTTAGCTACATGTTCTTTTTCTTTCTTTCATTACAATTATGGTGTTGTTTCGTAATAGTTTCATCGTGAACCTGGCTGACTGTCTGATAAAGGTACACAATAATTCCTGTCCAGGGACGATGTTAGAAGCCAAGCTAACACAGTGACCTCAACCCAGACCCATTAATTCCTGCTGACCATTGGTCAGAAGAGTTTTATCCGGACAACGCATGTCAGGCGACCGAGGCTAATAGGTAATGACAGTTGAGAAATCCGGAGCTGCAATAGGGCAATTAGAAGCGACCATATGGTTGGTTGTTGAAGATAGACGATGGGTGGTTCGAATGTGTCAAGCGAAGAAGAACGAAATGGAAATGCCAGCAAAAGGCGGACATTTAGTGAATTATGAAAGGGAGACTTAACTGTTGTTGAATTCCTTAAAAGCCTGCAGTTGTTTCTTTATGATTTTTAATACACTGTTGCGTTTATGTGAAAGTGTACGGGAACACGTCTATTGGGAATAATGATGTGTTTATGTAATAGACTGTTACGCTGGTGGTAAAAACCAAATCTCTTTAAAGAGTATCAACATAACATATCAGTTATACAAAAATTCTGGACAAACAGATTGGGCTTAACATTGTAAAATAGTTACCATGAAAATGTTTTTAATTAATGTTAGGATGTGCCTTAGATATCGGCTCGGAACGAGAAATTGGGGAGCCAAGTTCGAATTCCAGCCGAATTCATTGCATTCACTTACGCGCAAATACCCTTGCGAAAGGTATTAATCCGCCCATTCCTTCCAGTTATGGGTTAAATAACAGGACATATTGGGTTCTATAGCCTTGGTCAGCAACCAGTCTACCGCAGATAACCAGTCAGTCATGTCTGTTTCGAGACATGATCGCCCAACCGTGTATCACGTATGGCACTTAACTGAATGTTACATTGTTTATATATATATATATATATATGAATAACCACTTTTGCAGCATGATAGTTCTTTATATATATATATATATATATATACTGTCTTTGAGATTTGAAAAAGAAACCACTCGACCCGTGGACCAATGGTCAACTTCGATGGAAAATGTACTCGCCCACAAATCATTTTACTTGACCGACTCCGTTTTTTTAATAGTCGCCTTACGTGAACATAGTGTGAATCTCTGACGGAAAAAAAAATTAATTAAAATTTCGAACGTGTTAGAAAGGATTTAAAATCTTTTTAAAACCAGAACAACAAAATTTGATCTTTCCTCCTAATGAGATTATTTTAGTTATATAACTTTGTTTTTATTAAATTTGACCATTTTTAACATCATGATATGCTGTTTTTTGCACTTGAGTGGAGGTACCTAAGTTGTAGTTTCTTTCTTCTGTTTAAAATACAGCCTCTATTTAATAGATGATAAAAATAACAAAACTAATTTTCTCAACGATTTTTGTATAAAAAAAATTCTTATTTGTATAATTAGTTTTTCGCTGCGTGGTTGAAAGAAGGATACATATTTTTTTATTTTTCAAATGTTGGTTTTTAACTCATCGTAAGCGGGGATGAAAATATAAATGTTGTTATCACGGATAACATTTTTCCAAATGTGTTTCTAAAATCTGTGAGCGCCTTTGATCTGGGCGGAAGAGATATTTTGGCTCCATTCTGGAATGTTTACACTGACCGGGAGGATAAAAGCGAGACCAAAGAGTTCAATAATGTCATTGTATGTCATTCTAAGTACTCATGAATCTTCAATGGCATACATTTGTGTTGTAAAATAATTAGATTTTCTTTTTCTACATTTGAAGGGATATGTTTCATTGCGAGATTTTTAATCAAAGGAGAGTAAAGCAATAAATTTTTAATCGACTGAGTCGATCAAGCGAGTGGAATCTCAAAGTCTGTAAATATATATATATTTATATGTAATGAATTATTTTGAACATTATTTTTACCGATACTCGTACTTAAGGAGATATTCTGTTTTTAATTAAACAGTATTTTATATTTATATCTACCGGCCTGATTATTTCACGATAAATTTTTATGAGGAAAATGTGTGCTACCCAGTAGGATTCGAACCTGCAACCCCTATTACATAGGGGAAGCCTACTATTTGATCTGGTACCGTCTTGACCACTCAGCCATGGATAGCCTCTTGATCAGACGAGGTTTTTATCATGCTTATATAACACAATTTTCGATCTATCGTAAACAAACCATATCTGCTCTGTAATGTATCGTAATGTCAAACTTTCAAAATTGTCGGTTGCTTATAACCAAGTTTCGTTAAATTTCGTTAATTTCCGTAACATGTTTATATATATATATATATATATATATATATATATATATATATATATATATATATATATAAACATTGATATGTTATAATATCACTACAAAAGTAGCTATTTTGTTTCGACACTTTTTGTGTCTTTTCAAGTGATGTTGTTATTTCGAAATAACATTTTCGAAATAACAACATCACTTGAAAAGACACAAAAAGTGTCGAAACAAAATAGCTACTTTTGTAGTGATATTATAACATATCAATGTTATAATTTATTAATAAATATTATTATTATTATTATTAGCTCTACTTTGTATTGAGCACTTTTTCAAAAATAGTGTTTCTTTGGATGGGGAATATTATTCCACCCATACTTGTATATATATATATATATATATATATATATGCAGCATATATTTGAATATGTTACATTGAATGATATCAATAAATTGTGTCTATTTTTGTACTGATTCTTTAAAGTTATCTAATCAGTTTTTATATGTTAATATGAAAGTCATCAAGTAAGGACGCCATAATTTAACACAAGAACTTTCAATCTTTCCTAAAGTCATTTCTAGGGAAAATTAGAAAGAAGTGAATCTTAGTGTGTATGTGATAAAATCATCACTTAGTTCTGATGGTGATTTTGAAAACACGCGGTTTCAAATGTGCTCTGGAATTCATTTTTAATTTTACATTCATCCGTTGTAGAGATGGAATCCTTTGCAAAAAAGCTTTTCTGGATAACCTAGATGAGCGGAGATTGGTAGAGATGCAAAATATCATTAAATGCTTGTTATTAAATCTATTACGTTTTTGAAACACCCGTAATAAATTTTCTTAAGAGTTGGCAGGTTTCATTTGACCGAGAAATTGAAGTGCTTCCTTATTGTATGTCAGTATTACTCAATGAAAAATATGTGCAAAAATAAATGAATATACAAATATCCTGATGTTGTCTTTGAAAGTACCTTACTCATATCTATATATACATAATCGATATATATATATATATATATATATATATATATATATATATATGATAACTTCATGAGTTTGCATGAGCATTTTGGAATTATTTTTTATTTTTTACATATTTTACTTTTTAAATATTTTATATAATTTTATTGCGGGAAATACTCTCTCTCCTCTCTCTCTCTCTTTCTCTCCCTCTCTCTCTCTCTCTCTCTCTATATATATATATATATATATATATGTATAAAACAACGTCTATTACACGACTAGTTTATGTACCGACACGTTTAAGTCACCACTCTAGCAATAAGGAATTTCTTGACAATTTTAAAACTAAATACATTAATGACTTAGAAAAAAATAAACAGCATTAATTTTGAATATTCCGTTAAAAACAAGGTAAGCGGAAATAAGCAGAAATCACGTATGCATAACATTATTTGTTTTATCTCATCCTTCAATCGTAACGTCCAAATTAACATTAGTAAACTATTCTTTAACTTAATTCATAAACGTTTCTATTATTCAACCACATTAAAAATCTTCAACAAATACAATGTCAAAGTTAGTTATTGTTACGTTAAAAAACGCAGATATATATCACAACATAATGCTATAAGATCAAATAAATATTTGGCCAACATAAACAACATCCGACACCCAACTAATAGCAAAATTGATCTTTCTATAAATAACTGCAACTGTCGAAAAAATAAAACCTGCCTATTGAATGGCCTATGTATGTCAAAAAATGCTGTATATAAAGCTCGAATTTATTTGAAGGATAATGATGTCAAATTTTACTTTGGATATACTTCTAATAGGTGGAAGAGATGATTTAACAACAACATGTATTTAAACAAGAGGAAATACTGCAAAAGTACTGCTTATCCATACATTATTGGAAATATAAAAAAAACAGCATTGACAATGCAACTATTACCTGGAATATCGTAGCTAAGTCCAAATATTTACAATGCGAAAAGAGATAGATTTGCCTTTTAGAAAAACTTATCATCTTAAACCATATCAATAATTCAAATGTTTTTAATTAATATGTGGTTTAATGACCACATACTGTCATAGAAAAATAATACTTAAATTTTTAGACTCAGAGTGATATAGATTTCTCTTTTCGTTCGCCTCTTTCTTTCTTTCTTTCTTTCTTTCTTTCTTTCTTTCTTTCTTCCTTTCCCTGCAATATTATTTTGAAAAATCATGAAAGAAACCCCTTTTATTTTTGCTCCTTATATTGTTTCATTTTTAATTTTAATTCTGAAATTTACTTCTTAATTTTTCATTTCATTTTTATTTTATTTTATTTTATTTTATTTTAATTTTATTTAATAATTTATATTTTAAATGTAAAATTTACATTTTTATCCACGTGTAACCGTAGAATATAAAAATTATTAATCATGTTAACATAATTTAAGATTTAATTCTCATGGATATCGAGTGAACTTAAATTCAAATCTATTAAACTATCATTTTGAAATATGCACCTGATGATTGTATAAAGCATGAAACTCTGATTTGTGTCAAAGACTTAGCATAATATGTATATAGTTTAGTATATATATATATATATATATATATATATATATGTGTATATTTCATACAGCTCTCTTCATACTTTGAGCATTGAGTTTTATTAACACCGAAATAATAATACTATACATATGTACAGATGCCTCATATGTATATTTATTAATTTAGGTCAATATGCATCCAAGTATAAATAGATGCAAATATATATACATAAATATATGAATTTACAGTTGTATAATTTGAAATAATGTTTATATATATATATATATATATATATATATATAGTGTAATCAACCAGCATGTCATTATTTAAACATATATTGTTAAATAACTGACAATGCCTATGAATTTAAATCATGAGCCTTGTATTTAGCTTTAATTTTTGGTGAAAACAATGACAGAATTGTCCATCATTTGGATATTATTTTATTGCGCTGGTGCTTGATGAAAGTTTTGGCTCACATGAGCCATCTTCTAGGAGGTAATATGGAAATTTAAGCAAATATATTCACCGTCAAATATGATATTCTGTTATGCTGAAGTAGCGGAATGTTATGCGACGATTGAAGATGGCACACTGGGGCCGCAAGCTTAGATCATAGACTAGCGAAATAAAAGAAAAAAAGAAAATCCCCATATTGTTGGACAATTTTTATTTAAATATATTCGCCAGAAATGAAAGCTAAAATACAATGTTTAGAATGGCTCATGATTAAATCTATTAGGCAGTCATTGTCTATTATATTTAATAACAGAGTTTTGTACAGACCTAAGATAATATGTATATTTATTAATAAATAATTAATAGCTCAGTTGTATTACATCGATCAATGTTTCATGAACAGCAACCTCAGATAAATATTTTTATATATGTGCGTACCATACACATATGCATACTTATTTGATATATATATATATATATATATATATATGACTCTTCAGAAATAAATTGAGTTATTTCGGTGGCTGGCGTGTGTATACACTGCTTATACACGTAAAAATTCCCCTATCTGATTCCATCAGGCTTCGACTGACACCAAATTGGTCGAGTTTCGATCTCGACCAGAAGCAAGTGTATGTGTCTAGCCACACTGATGAGCTGTGATATAGCGAAACAGCCTATAAATGGTTGACTAACATGTATCTATTGCTACTTTATTTGATTTATTGTGTTTCACATTTTTATCTTCTAGCATATAGCAGTGGTTATATCATTAATGTATTTAGTTTTAAAATTGTCAAGAAATTCCTTATTGCTAGAGTTGTGACTTTAAACTCGTAAGCGAAGGTACGTTCTCCTTGAAATATAAAGGCGATCTTTAGTTCCCTCGAAATAACAGGAATTAATTAAAGTAGTTTTCTTTGATTCTGTGATCCACGCTTTCATTCCCTTCACCCTCTTTCTTGTTATGGACCCCTGTCAGTTGCCTTCTTTATTTGTGACTGAAAGAAGTTGAAACGGACCATCATTGTGTCTTGAAGTTTTACTCACCTTGGTTCTGGGTTCCTGGTAAGCTTGTCTGACATATTTTTTTTCTTTTTTTTTCTTTTTGCTGGAAATGTATTTATTTTTCTTTCTTTTTTTTAGGAAATGCATTTATTTATTTATTTACTTATTGTATTACATATTTTTTTTTGTCTTCTGACATACAGCCGTGGTAAGGCTATTTCATCCCTTTTGTCTTTCAAAGGTACTTCTCCTGACTTATACTATATAAACATAGTATTTTTAGTTGGAATAGACTGACCCTTCTCTCAACCGTTTCGCACTCCTCCCTATTTATTTGAACATGAGTAGAGTTGCAGGCCTTGTTTCTTGTTTAGGAAGAGAACCTTAGTTTCTTTCCTCTCCTCCGGTCCTAATAGTAATGCTGTCGCAAGCTTTTTGCAATATTTTGGAATGGTAAAAACGTCTCTTCATTTTGAGAGTAACGGGTTGGCAGTTTCCTGGTTGCGGCTTCCGACTGATAGTTAGGAGACCGAACTCTTGCGTATCATCTTGAGATGCTGCTCTGGTCAGCAATTATGCCATATCGCACAGGAACGGGTTTCTCTGTATGGACCTCCGGTAGGCAACACTGAGACCACATTATGTTGCAGGCTGCGCCAGTCTCCATCTCACACATGCAGCATGCAGCGACCGACTGGTTCTACTTTAGGCCTTTCTCCGAATAAAACACACTTATCATGAATACTCACTATCATAATAGCAAAACTAAACCAGCTAATCAAAAATCACCCAGACCAGTCAACATTTCTTTCGTAAATATACTAGGTTTACGAATTAAATTTATGGCGTTGAATCCATCCTCCAAGAAACTCACCTGACATCCTAGCCTTTTGTGAAACTAACTTTGATCCTTTTATCTCTTCTTCTAAGCTCTACGTCCCTAGTTAACTTTCCCTCCTCAGGAAGGACTCCAATGTCCATATGCATGGGCTTAATGTTTATGTCAGTGAACACCTCCCTTTATATATCCCTAGGTCATTCTTAAATGTGGTTCTGTCTCTCCCAACAAAGCTCGGTTATCTATCTTTTCTATCTCTACCGCTCCCCCTAATCTCTCGACTGTTCGTACTTGACAACATCACCAATAATATTGATAAGACCACTCCTTCTCGTCTGTTTGTCCATATATTTACCCTACTTTAACACCCACCACGCAAAGTTGCTAGAAAACTCTGTCACAGATCTCACTAGTGCCCAAGCCATGGAATTTTTCAATCCCTCAGTCCCTAACGCAAGTGGTGGCGTTTCACACGCATTTCTCTAATAACCCTAATGGACCTGACTCAGTGCTAGTTCTCTGTTTCACTTCCATCACTGACACTTGCACGTAGCTCAACCCTCTCGGAAACTCTGACCCGCAGACAATGGTGCTACTACCAATTAGCAGATTGGAACTCGTTCCGTGATGTCCTGTGTGACGTCCCTTGGAACAAAGTTTTTAGTCTTCCCGTTGAAGACTGCGTATCTGAGGTCACCTCTTGGATTAAGGCTGACATCGATGCTTTTATCCCAGCCAGGTAGTTGCGACTCAAACCACATTTTTTCGGTTTTGTACGAGTCACGCATCGGATAATAACAGGCGCATTTTTGCCTCTGCTCGTAATGAGTGCAAGGTGATATTTAATTGCAGCCAGAAGGAAGGAGAGCATAGCATCCCTTAAGTTCGGCTGTAAAGACTACTGGAGGCTCTATAAAAGTGTACTCAATAACAGTAAGCCCTCAATCCCATCTCTAATGAATGAATTTGGATTCTTCACCTTCACTCTTCGCCGGACAAGACTGAGTGCTTTTCTCGCAGATTCTCCACCAACATGACAATAGACTCGTCTAGAGTATCTGTACCCGACTTTCCACCTAGAACTGAGACACAACTGAATGACGCCTACACTACTCCCTCTTGCTGGTCTCTAACATAATTTCAAAGCTTGACCACAATAGGAGGTGACGGAATCCAGATCATTGTCCTGAAGAAATGTGCCACTGAACTCTTCTGTTCCCTAAATTATATAACTACTGCCTCTCTGCTTTTTGCTTTCCTGTCTGCTGGAAGTCTTCCTCAGTGGTTTCTATATTTAAGAATACTGGAGAATCCTCCGACCCTTCTCTTTATCGCCCTAACAGCCTCCTACCGATTTTCGAAAAGTTTTTGAAGCCTTTTTCAATGCCGAGGTGGTTCAACATCTCACAGCCTACATTCTTTTCATTGACAAAGAGTATGGTTTTCGCTTTACCAGCATTATTGGTGATATGCTGATGACCATCACTGAGTATAGATATTAGGCTCTCGACAGGAATGGCGAAGTTCGAACTGATCCTCTGGGTATCTCCAAAACGTTTGACAGAGTCTGGCATGCTTACTTTCTACCCAAGCTGCAGAACCATGACTAGACAATTGCTTGACCTAATCCAGTCATTCCTTTCTAATCGCACAATGAAAGTAGTATTGAATGGACATGCCTCCCAATGCTATCATACGAACGCGGGTGTCCATCAAGGTTATATTCTAGTTCCTACGCTTTTCCTGATTTTCATGACTGATCTCCCCAATGTAATCAGATCCCAAGTAGATATATACGTTGACGACACACGGTTTGCTCTCGCCTCGATCAAAAACCTGCTAAGGCAGACAAAGCTAACCTCGCCGCTGAGCTTGAAAAGGGTTTCAAATCTGTCGTGTACTGGGGTAAGAAATGTCTCGTGAATTTTAATGCTACCAAAACGAAGCTGCTATCTGTGGACTATCAAAGAAAATCACTCCTACCCTCCATTAGCATGAAAGCAAACGACTGCGCCTCCTCTGGTTAACTCTTTCAGCAGACTTCAAGTGGAATGACTATATCCGCAGCTAAGAAGGTCGGTTCACTGGGTAGTGCCAGGAAGTTTTTCCCGTCTGAATCTATCGTGGACATATATAAATCTACCATCAGCCCGTGTATTGAATGCTGCTGTCATATTTGGTCGTGTGTCTCTGCTATACACCTCGGGGACCTTAACAAAATTCAGCAGATAATCTGTAATGTGATTGATCCCGACTTGACAGCTTAGATACATTCACTTTTTCACCATCGAGATGTGGCTTCCCTGTGTCTCTTTTACAAATACTTTCACGGCTTCTTCTCCGATGAACTTAGCACGCTGGTGCCCCCTATGTATTAATTAACTTGAGCTACGAGATTAGAAACTAGGTCCCAACAGTTTATGATGAAACACATAAATTATGACCGCAACTTCTACTCTGTCAACCTCTTATCTCGCACTTCCGTCCTCTGTAATTCGTTTCCGTATGCTTCCCCCGACAGATACAAAATCCAAGAATTTACGACCAATACTAATCTCCCATCTCACTGACTCGCATGCTTTCTCTTATGCTCTTTTCCCCTTTCGCTCCACACTCATCACACCAATATTCTCAGCCTTTTCTTAGCTACTTCCTGACATCAAATATAACCTGTCCTTCTTTATCATCACTTTCCTCTTATGTAACCCCCTGCGCACCAGTGGCGGGGAGGTTACCTTGCTTGGAGAGAAATGATTTTTAAAAATTAAAAAATATATATTTTTAATTAACACTCTACTGCTCTCTTTTTCTCTCTCTTTATATATATATATATATATATATATATATATATATATATATATATATATATATAAACTTATTTATAAATGAAACTGCGAGTGTTTTTAGCTAGGTTTTGTATCGAGGCCCCCACCCCCGATAAATTTCGAAAATCGATAATTAAAAAATCTGGTTATAGAAGTTAGTGGTCCGATTTTAATCAAATTTGATACACTCATAGACAAAGACATTAGAAACGATATGCAGAAGTTTCAAAGTTACAGTTCTTACAATAGTGCAGAAAATTTGATGTCGATACCAGAAAACCAAAATTTGACTTAAATCCATTCATTTTTCTTTCAGTCTACGGTTTTGCTTTAACTGGAAACAACTATTGCTTTTTAGTCTTTCATGCCATCGTCCAAAGTGTCTGAGCTCCAGAACCATGGGTTAGGTTTAAAATTTTTATTACAACCGAGCAACGCCGGGCTATACTGCTAATATATATATATATATATATATATATATATATATAGAGAGAGAGAGAGAGAGTGAGAGAAATTAACCAGTAGATAGTTATTTAGACAAGTGCTCAATGCACAATCAAAAGGAGTGAATATATGGTGCCAACAGCATATTAAAGAACAAAGTGGTTACCATATATTTGCTACCCAGTATCAACAGATAGTAAGACCAAATAGAATTTCTTAGCTCTTCTTTATTATGAATGAACGTTAGAAACTGTATCCGCGTGCATCCGTGTGCGCATGCGCGTGTCTATGTCTGTTGACTTTTGCCGACGTGTCATATGTTTGGCTTTCTAAAGCCAAAATGAAAAAGCTGTGTAAGGAAAATGCATTACGATTTCTTAGGTTACAAAGTGTAATTAATAACTAAGTCAGAGCCGATGAACTGAAACCGAAAAATTCTTTTTTCTTTATTGATGAGTATATACTTGAGTCATTGGCTTCTACTTGATATAAAATGCTAAATTATATACATCGGTGAAACATCCAGAAATAACAAATAAGATTATATGAACTGCAGAGACATGCTGCATAACAACATATTAAATGTACTAGTAATTCGCCGTAACCACTATGACCAAAATCCGACTTGATAAATGTCAGCCTGACCAGGAGAGACAAGTTCAACAACGGATGAAATTAATTGAAAATTCTCGACAAGAAATCTAAGAACAAAACTTTAAGAGGAATTGTTTTGTTTTGAAACATGAAAGTTTTTGGATAGTGATATTATGCTTTTAAAAACTATTGAAATAAAATTAATATATATATATATATATATATATATATATATATGAAATAAATAAAAATGTATAGCACCATTTATTGCAAAAGTTAGGTGTAATACATGAAGTAATGACATTTTAGTTCTTAACTGAAATCCAATATTAACCGAGATACACCAACTAAAATAAACTTAATATGCATTTCTCAATAATGTCATTATATCAACACTTCTTTTTTAGCCTAGAAACACAGCCAATTCACAATTCAGTATTGAAAATATTAGTCATATTGAAACATTCACGTAGGCACTCAATTTTACAATGTTATTCACTATGTTTGTTTAAATAATAAAATACCTGCTTATCCCGAAATGTTAGCAAATGGAAAGCAGTCTGCTCAGCCTCACTGGATGATGTCACTACCTACAAAGATTTAGACTCCTAAAAACCCGTTATTATATCATTGAGAAGAGAATCGACATGCGATAATTCTACATGTATCAAAAAATCTTCATGTTGCTGGGAATGCCATAAAAGTTAGTTTTCATCATTCAGTGTGTTCTCAAATTTCTAATCTATCCGGCAGTTTCTTCATAAATTTGCATATCTCGGATTTATTTTTCGAAAAGTACATCGAAATAAAACTAAATTCTTCCTTTAATATCTAGAAAATCTACCATGTTATTTTATTGGTAGATAAAGTGTTACACTCAGCATTGGACACTTGGTTGTGAGAGATTCAAAAATAAATCAGTCAATGTAGTAAAAGTAGAAGAAAACTAACCCTTAACTGTACAAGGAAAGAAAATCTTGTTGCCAACGAACCATTGTGGTAAAAGTGTGGGTTAAGTATTAAGGACATCAAAATCAAGTACTTACAATAGTTAAAATATGTGGGTTGTGTAGTAAGAAAGGAAGTGGAATAAAAATAAATTTAACTATTTTTGCTGAGGGATCATGAATCAAAATCCAACATTTGAGTTATAATTACTTCTCTAATGAAATATCTTTTCCTTTCTTATATTTTCGAAATGAATTCACTGGAGGTTCTCGTCTAATCATCTGCCCTTTCCGATAACTGATGTTTATTTTTGATGTTAACATTTATGATTTGTGAGTCAAGAAAATTTGAATGCGTAACATTTGAAGGAATGCTCGAGACAATTGATTCGGTGACATTTTCAAAAATAATAGAATTTATTCAGGAAAAATATAAATTTTAACAAAATTCATTAAATGATTTTACGGAAGATGAAAGAACATTTGCAAGCATTTCCTTTTCAGCGTGCGACAAATATAAAGAGTAAAATTAACAATTATATCCCACAAAATGTCTTTTATATATATATATATATATATATATATATATATATATATTGTATTATTTGTATAAAAACAGATTTATATATGATTAGATAATTTTTGAATTTTGATTTGTGCGTCTAATGAAACAATTTTTCTTTTGTAAATCCTGGATCATAAATTAAATAACAGTTGGAATGCTTTTGTTTAATGGCTGATATTATTTCCGTAGGTGATACACTATTTTATACATATATAATCAATATAGTCAGTGTAGAAAAAAATCTAACCCTCAACTGTAAAAGGAAAGATTATCTTGTTGTCAACAAACATTGTGGTAAAAGTGTTTGTTACGTATTAAGGACATCAAAATCAAGTACTTACAATAGGTACAATATGTGGGTTGTGTAATATGAAACGAAGTGAAATAAAAATAATTTTAACTATTTTTGCTGAGGGACGATGAATAGAGGCAACCTGATAAATATGCGTAAAGACATATGTTCTGAATACAGATAATAGACGTACAGATCGATCTAAAAGTCGAAAAATAGAAAGGTAGATAGAGAGAGATAGATATTGATTTATTTGTTTTTACAGCTCATCAACCTTTTGCAGATAATTGGAAGTCAAAAGATATTTTAGTCTGTAAGGACTTATTGTGAAAAATTTTGAATTTCTAATACTAGTTCGACTGATTAACTCTTAGGTAGGGACACATATGTTGGATTTAGAATTTTCTACAGAGAGCAAATTTAGATTCATTCCGTTCTCTAGAGTATATTTCCAAAGTGAATATGATGATCTACACTGTCGGGGGGGGGGGGTAAAAATTATTTATCGGATTTCCGGTTCCATGTTGTCATCCATTATACTCTCCGCACATTTATGCATACAGCCCCTGGTTCCAGTGGTCACCCATGTAGGCACTGACCAATTTCGACTTTACTTAAAAACATACGTACAGATAGATAGAAATACAGCAGCAGATAACTAATTAAAGTTTATACCCCCTCGCACGAATATATCATTGTAAAACTTCCGTTTTGAACAAATATGACTCTTTAAGTCGAAAATATGTATACCTTATTGCCTAACGATAGCGGGTTTAAGAAATATTTTTTCAACGTTTGTGACTGTGTGCATATATTTTCTGTCCATTATCTGATTTGCAATTTTTTGACAAAGATTTACATGGTTTCTCAGTAGTTAACGCTACTTCATAGTTGGTCGTGTCTCTTGTACGATAACTTCTCCTTTGAATTAAAAATAATTAAACGCTCGCTTGCAAAGATATATTGTACTCGTGTCATGCATGCAAGATGCGTTCCGAAGGTAAGTTATTCTGAATTTTACCTCAGTTTCCGCATCTTTTTTTTATAATCGTCTCACCCAAGCAAGGTAGAACTGCCACTGGTGCGAGTGGTTTACTTAATGGGAGAGTGAAAAGAAAAGAAGTAGATGTGGGAGAATAAGTAAGATAATCACGGAAATCCACTGGTGCCAGCATAGATAAGAGGAAAGTGTAAACGAAGAAGAAGGGAATCAAAGAGATAAGAGATTATATTTAACGTTACAATTAAACTCTTAGAGATTGTAACTATCAGGGAAACAAGAATACCGAAGGAAGTTCCACACGTTGCAAGTGCGAGAAAAGAAGCTTTTAGTGTAGAAGTTGTTACACTTGATGGTTTTCATTGTAAAAGTGTGGAACTTTTGTGCTAGTCTAGGAGCACGAGTAAATTTGTACAGAGAGGATACGAATGAGCTAAGCTAGTCGGAGCAGAATCTGTGAAAATATTTGTATAATAGACAGAGGGAAGCCGCGTCTTGTCGGTGAGAAAGAGACTGGAGTCGAACTGTCTTGCTGGGATCGACTACATTGCACATGCTCTTTGGATTTTGTCGGGAATCTCAAGATAAATGGAAAGGGCACCCGATCAGATATGCCAGCATCATTCAATGCGTCGTAGGATTTCATATTTTTATAAGTGCCTGATGTATTAATAAGAGAAAAATATACTGGCCGAAACAGTGACTCGACTTTCCTTGCAACAGATTTTGCTATTAATCCAATGTAGTCGTTCCACTTAAGGCCAGCTGAGAAAGTGAAGCCGAAAAGGTGCAGTGTATTGTTTTCAGGAAGACTAAAGAACTACAAATAAACTTTAAGAAAACTGAATGCATGGTCATCAGCAAAAAGTGCAACCCAAAATGCCAAATACAGGTGGGGGATACCAGAATCAAGCAAGTACAAAAAGTTAAACACCTAAGAAGTGTTCTAACAGGATATGCAAAGTGCGACATAGAGATCGGAAGGTGAATTGTCATGGCAAAGGACGCGTTCCAGAAAATTTCACTAGAAACAAAGAAAAGCGTGCTGGATTGCTATGTGATGTCAGTTCTTCAATACGGCAGTGAATGCTGGACAATATCATCGAAAATGAGGACAAAACTTGAAGCAGTAAAAATGTGGTTCTACAGAATGATGCTACGGATATCGTAGACTGAGCATGCAAGCAACGATGAGGTGTTGGAAAGAATGCCAACGAAAAGGAAATTAATACTGAGCATCAGGAAGAGACAACTGAAGTTCCTGGGACATGCAATAAGGAAGGAGAGGTTGGAGAACCTGATACTGACAGGCAAGATAGAAGGCAAAAGATACACAGGAAGGCAGCGGATAACATATTTGCAGGGCCTGATGACGTGGATGACGGAACGGGTTTTGCGAGGTGTATCAGGAGCAAACATACTAAGAGCCACAAGGTATAGGGAGACGGGGAGAACCATGATCGCCTCCGTCCTGAAGGGACAGGGCACATAGAAGTAGAAGAAGTGTAATCCATGCTGATGGCGGGTAGGAAAGATTGTTTATGGAGGTTAAATGATAGCAGCTTTATCTTGGAAACATTAAAATTTACGAGCCGTTTTTTACCCCAGTCCACACTGGCGCTTCTTTTCGATAGAAGCAGCAAGGTTTATTTTATAAGTATCTGTACATTTCTAAACGAGACGGGTGTAAATGGTGGTGTCGTCAGCGTAAATTTCTAGATTGGATTTGATTACATCAGGGAGATGGTTGATAAAATCAGAAAAAGTGTAAGACACAGGATAGAGCCTTTTGGAACACCCACCTACATATCATAGGATCTAGTAGAATGCCCGTTCCGTATGATCTTCATAAACAAGCGTCCAGATATACTATAAGCCTGTTGACGGATTAGAATATATCCAGGGCAACAGCTTGAGTTTAACCATTCATATCGGGATCCTGGTATATGTAATCGATGGTCGTTAGCATATGAGCAGTATACCTGAGAAAGGGAAAGACATAATCTGTTGGAGGATAAGCAGTGGGCTGAGTTGTTGAGCCAATTCGGCATTGATGATAGCCTCGAACAACTTGTCAAAAATCGGTAGGAGGCTTATAGGGCGAGAATTGGAGAGGTCTAAAGGTTCTCCAGAGTTTTTTAAAACAGGAACCACAGAAGACGAATTCCAGCATGCAGGAAAGCAAGTAGCAGGGAATTTTCTTTCGTTTCCGTGTGTCGTTTGGATAAAGGTCTCCTGAAATCAACGTGTATCAAAGTGGTAATTTTTTATTGAATCCATCCGTGCTAAAATAATTGAAGTCAAATTAATAAAGATCAGTTGAACGTCTGCACCCCAACGAAAAACAAAAAACACCAATATATGAAACGTTAGATATGATTAATGCCTTCACTAGTGGCAACAATAATTTATTTGAAAGTATGAAGAAGGTCCTTTCCAGATTACTAATCAACATGTCCAGACATGCCTACACTCTGTTTAAATTAGTGTTTCTCTTTTTTTGTTGGTGACCCAGCTTGTATCCTGATAAAAGTTTCCTGGTTATTGTTTTGGTATTTTCGTTGGTTTCATAGATCGATAAGACGAGTTGAAAATAAGGGTTAAAACCGGGAAAATGATTATATAATAAACCAGTATAAAAAGGATATTTAATTGAAAGAATGAAACAAATTCCTATTTATTCATGAATTAATCTCTCACAAACACACAGAGACGGCGACACACACAAGTACACACACATATATAATGTCTTAAACAAATATATATATACACATATATATATATATGTATGTCTGAATATATATATAATATCTTAAACACACATATATAAAATATCTTAAACAATATATATACAGACTTTCTTAGAATATATATATATATATATATATATATATATATATATGTTATGGAACCTATACATTGCAGAGGACTCTTTCTTGTGGCAGATTATGAAATAAATTAGTCAATATACTAAAGAAAATCCCGCAGACTAACCTTAAATTTAAGAAGAATATATGATTGGCAACATACCATTTAGGCCAAGGGGTGTATTATGCATTAAAGATGTCAAAATCAAGGACATATAAAAGTAAAAATATGTGGATTGTGTATATGAAATATATTTGTCAAAAACGATGCAAATATGAAAAGTAAAGGAAATAACACTAAAACAACGAAAGTAGTGCTAAATGTAATTGAATATCATTCTTTTGAAGAGTTTTGATAATAAGAAATACATTACGAAAACAATCTCGATACAAGTAATCTGAATAATACTAAATTTTTATCCCAGAAATTAAAAAATAATTATGGATGTAAAATTTTGAGTCTTCATACAGATGTAAAAAAAGAGACATGAATCGATAGAGATGTATGCTGAGTAAGTCACACACAGAAAATAACTTTTAAGGAAAATTAGAACTGCACGGATAAATGTTATTTACAATCAGAAATATATAATCGGCGTGTGGAAAGAAACTTTCGCGATATTGTACCGCACGTGTCTTGCCGAAGAAAAAAGAAACATGTGAAAACAGAAATAAACATTCTTAACGAGAGAATGAGAAATAAAAATTAAACATGTTATGGTCTATATTTAAAAAATGAAAGACATAAAGTGACGGATATTTATCATAGCCTAAATCATAAAATCAAATATAATATAACAGAAATAAAAGTGATTTAATATTTCATATTTTTTCTCGCATCCCGATCACTCCCACATTTTACGCTCTATTGATTACTTTTTTTATATAATCATAAACAATTCAAGATAAACCGTTGACACTGTATTGATGTCAAACACAAGAGCATTGCAGGATTTCTTAGAGACGATAGTAAAGAAAAGTTGGATATAACTTAACATCAGTTGTAATGACACACAATGTATGCTCTGAACTAAGAATAATTTTGAGATGCCACAATCAAGTGAGTAGAGATATTTAAGTTTTAAGGAAATACTTTACAGCACGATGAAAAATGTGACACAGAAACCTGAAGTCGTAGCCGAATAAAGAAAATTCTTATTAAAAGTTACACAATATATTATGAGCCCGAAAATATTTCAGAATAAAGAAAAACGTTTTTTATAATGATGTTCACTCTTTACAAGGCCAAAGAGCCACACGTAAAAGAGGGTTACAAATGAGAGGAACGATTTATGGGGATATATAGGGAAAATGATGGTTGAACCTAGACTTTAATAGGTCAAGATTGCAGTCATCGGGGAAGCAACCTCTTGGGAGTCAAATTCGCAATACTGTTTTCTTGGAAGAAGCTATTAAATACAAATTACATAACTGTAACGGAATACAAATAGAATGTGGGTAGTTTGCTCACATGTTTGCAGAATGGTAGCTCTTACCATTGAAGAATAGAAGAGATGCATCGAAGGAATGTAGCTTGATGAATTCTTTTCATGAAAACAGCGATAATGTAGCGAGAGTTTTGCGTCAGTGATAAAGTGGTTGTATGTAATATCCATTCCTTTGTATGCCAAGGAAAGCTGGACTTTAAGAAGTAGAGATCCGTTTCTACAGAAGTATGATGAGATTACCACAGACGCAACATAAGAGCAACTTATGCATTTTATGGAAAATAGTAGCAAAAAGTATAGTGTACAGTTTCTTAGACTCATAATGCGAAAAAAGATCTTGAAGTCTTTGATACTTGCAGGAAATACTGAAGAGAAGTTAAGCAATGAGTATCATTGAATAACTTTCACGGCGAGTTTTTGTAAACGGATGAGAAAACACAGGTTTGTAGAGAAAGTAAGGAGGTAACAATGTTGAGAGCTACAAAAAGGATGCCAAGTGTTTTATCACTATGTCTTCGTTACTATTGCCTATTCTTTATTCTAATTCTTCTGTCGTCACGGATCGTTGAAAACAAAAGATAAAGAAAAAATAATTTACATTCTTATAATTCACTGCAAACGATTTATTCCCTTTCGAAGTGCAGCATAGACAACTTTATTTCTCTCTATTTCCCTCCAATTTTTTCCTGCATTTATCCACGCATTTGACTTAATTTTATTTACGTTTGTAAATAACAAATCTTGATTTGGACATGATAATAAATTCGGATACCATGAAATTAGAGCCCCTGAGCTAATGTCAAGGAGGTTTACATCACTTTTCTGCTATTTAGATTAATTTTATCAAGTGCCTCAATCCAAACGATTCAAGCAAAAACCGTTTACGTTTATTCTTTGATTGGGTTAATGTAAACAAAAAGAGCCAAAAAGTAAATGAAAGAAAAATAGAAAATGTTAGCTCTGCTTCAAAACAATGCAAAATGAAATAAGGGTGTCCTCTTTAGTTTTCTAGTTTGACGTTTTCATTTCAGATATGATTGTGGGAGTGACGAGCATATAAAATATAGTTTAATTTCTCGTCGCTCTCTCTCTCGCTCTCTCTCTCTCTCTCAATATATATATATATATATATATATATATGTGTGTGTGTGTGTGTGTGTGTGTGTGTGTGTGTGTGTGTGTCTGTTTTAGCGTGTGTTTAGGTAACACATATGAACATATATCAATTTTAATTTTTCATAAATTTTAAAATTTCTATGTTTCTTACATGCGGTGAATATGCGCATTTGTATTCGTGTATGTTCCTGTTCGTGCTAGTAAAATTTTACATAAAAATTCTTATAAGAATTTCTTGATCCCCGATTGTAATTTTGCTGTTTCAGTTTAATATTTGAAAGGCATATTGTCATATTAATATGCGCTATTAAATGATCACATTTTCCGTATCACAGAATAATACTCATGCGGATAAATATCTAAAGCTATTTTATTGAGACATTCCCATTATGTAGTTTAAACCTTGCGTTGTTTTTTTTTTTACTGACGACCATGCATTCTGTTTCTTTACAATTCTAAGTTAGTAATTTCTTGCCATTTTTCATTGGATCATTGAAGATTACATCCATTGTTATATTTTCAATTATAACAGTAAAAAACTAATTTTTCACCTATTCAAATATTACAGGTTAATTCATTATGATAAATGGCAGTTGAAACAAATACTGAAAATGGGGGGGGGGTCAGATATCTATTCTTGTGGTCAAGAGCGATTGAATTTTCTTATAATGCTTATAACTTCCAAATATTCACGCACTTACGTCCCAAAATTTCATACACTGATATTGTCAATGACACGTGACCAAGTCTTAAAGAAAATGGCAACAGAAAGATCACTTACACTCGAAATCATGGAACAAGAGCTAAAATTCGTTAGATATATATAATGAAGAAGGGTTTTGAAAAGGTAACCCATACGGTTCATATCGAGGGATGGTAGTGGAAAGCGACTCATTAACCTCGTGTGAATATATGGTGGGCATGAGGGCGCCAGGCTTAACAAAGTGAGAAAACTGCTAACTGCAAAATATTGGAAGTCGTGGAAAGCCATGTTCCCCTATGACATGAACGAAGACACAACACTAAAGGGGATCACTTTATACAATATTATGCCCCATTCATAAAGCTTATTCACTGAAATATATTTTTTAAGAAACGAACACATTTCCCTCTATCATGTAGTAAACTTGTCAACAAAGTTTTCAGATACATTTAATGATGTGATCTTTAAGAAGAAACATTATCTGAGATTTGTGTTTTATTTTCTAGAAAGCTGACAAGTAGCTGATGGACGTAACAAGCAAGATTCCTGTCTATATAAAAACTGAAGAGATATTTAACAAGGAAAATTGGATGCAACAGGAAGCATATAAAATATATATTGATAATAGCAATGTGCAATGAAATATAATAGACGTTAAAAGTAGGTTTTACAAGATGGGAATTAGTTTTACACTTCAAATGATTCTTAGGATTTTCTAAAATATAAGAAAAATATTTGGTTTGATTTTCTGAAGAAGTATGTAGAAACAGTTTGAAATTTAAAGATGATGACAATGAAATGAGAAAAATATAGGAAACAAAATAAACAAAATAAACCAGTACAATAAATAAGAATAATTTCATCCGACCGATAAATCTTTAAAGCGGGTGAAAACGCGTCTCTGGAAAAATATTAAGTAAATAATCCATTTATATATTTATCACCTTGTTATATGTTTTGTATTCATAATTCTCGAAATTTGTAAGAAAAAAGTCATTATTACAATCTAATATGCTAAGGTTATAATGAATAAATATATTTAGAGGTAACCGATAGTCTTGACAGATATGTTATGCACTGATTGTTACAATTACTGAAAAATATATTTTCATATACGTGAGAGCAAGTTAAAAATAATGTTACTATATGCATAAATGCAAGACAAATTAAACCAAATTTACTGTTCTAAAAGAAATATAAAAAATAATACGTGTTATTAGCTTTTACACCTATATATACAGAGCATTAACGTTGTACAAGGTAAGATTGCATCCATCGCGAAATCAAATCCGTTTGGATATTGTTACATATGTAGAATGTAAAACACTGCTATTGCCTAGCCTTGAAAATACGTATTGGATAATGGGATCGCAATAGAGGGCATTGTGAGCAAAATGGTACAGCAAATTGATAATATTTGTTTGTGTTATAACGCATAGAGGACATAGTTTAGAACACTTGTATTCCATCTACATCTATATATTTAAACATTTCTGAACAACATTTCTATAAGTAATGCATTGTCTAAAACACAGCTGAAAACTTGACCTTGTCAGCACATTACGTACTCGCTATTATGAATTAACTTAAATAAATACCTAATAAAAACAAATTGCATTGAAGACTATTAGGCACAAACAAATGAGGAAACTCTTAATTCTCTTACATCAAGAATCTGTTCAAAAAGAATCAGATCTGGGCTCCGTTGAGAGTCAAAATCATAGTCAAACAGTGATTAACACCAAGTTCCATTAGAATGACACCCGCAGTACTGGAGCAGCTAATGAAGATTTGCACGCATAACACCTAATAAATATGTAGTAGATAATAAAAGGATTAGAAAAAGAGGATGCCAAATTACGCGGTGTTTTAAGCAGTGTTATATATTTTTCCACCTTGAAAATGATCGGCAATGAATATATATTATGTATGAATGGTTGCAAATTATATATTTATTTCTCTTTTAAAATTCCCGGGATTATATCCAAGCCGTCGTTCCCAATGACTGATTCGTCATACGCTAAGAAGATATGATTAAACAAAATCAGTATTTGAACCATAGTGGGCTGCATATTCAATTCTAGTGTGAAAAGGACATTTCCTTCTCTTACAAAAACTAACTATTCAGGAAATTTCTTTGTTGTCTCGATAATTGTATGGATGGAATAAATTCCGTATCCCCAAATCACCATTCTTAAAAAGTGATCAAAATATGATCAGGCGGACATTGTCCATGTTTGAAGGGGGTTAGATAGTTTTAAATCTTTAAAACGCTTCAACTTGAAATCAACATCACTTCATAAGACACAGGGAGTGCCGAAACAAAATAACTTTTTTCTAATATTTATAACATATTTATATATATATATATATATATATATATATATATATATATATACATATGTATATATATATATATATATATATATATATATATATATATTCTAAACATATGCTATTAAATATAAGAGACAATGAATGTCTATTATGTTTAATCATGAGCCGTTCTAAACGTCGTATTTTTGCTTTAATTACAGTTGAAAATAAAGACAAAAATTCTCCAACATTTGGATAATTATTTATTGGTTTTCTTCTAAGCTTTCGGCTCACATGAGCCATCTTCAGAGAGGTAGTTTAACCTGAAATATTATAAAATCCACCATCACCGACGATTTTATTTTGTGTTGACATAAAACTCCACTTGGCAACGGCAACAGTTACCAAAAATAATAAACGCAATTCTTAAGTTTGAGATACGGTTTTATGACGTCACACCGCGGGATAGCGCGAAATGACAGCAAAACCATGTAGTTAAATGCAATGTAATATGTTATTTCCTGTTTTTATATATATATATATATATATATATGTGTGTGTGTGTGTGTGTGTGTGTGTGTGTGTGTGTGTAATGTATATATATATATATATGTGTGTGTATAATGTATATATGTGTGTGTGTATGTGTGTGTGTATGTGTGTGTGTGTGTGTCTGCGTGTATAACAAAATGTTATATCACTATTAAAGCAGCTATTTTGTTTCGACACACCCTGTGCCTTATATATATATATATATATATATATATATATATGGGGGGGTGTCGGGCGTTTCATTGAAGACAGAAAAGCAATACTACTACGTCCCTTTCTACATGTATAATGCCAATATATATAAAAAAACTATCGGATGTCTAATCTTCAAACATAACTAACTAGGCAGAATATTTTCCGACAGTAGGTAGCCATTTCTATCGGCGGTCAACTGGCTGCCGAATAAGGCTATAGAACCAAATATGTCCTGCTATTCAACCCATAGCTGGAGGGAGAAGAAATGGATTCATAAATTTTCAAATGATAATTGCGCGTAAATGAATGCAAAGAATCCTCCCGCCCATCTTTCTTTAAAAAGAAGCTAGTTAATAACGGTTTTTCAAATTATCTCATAAATCACTACATTAGACTATTAAATTCTAAGGTAACTAATTACGAACATGAATATTCATATAAAATCAATAAAATTAACATTTTCTATAAATATGAAAAAACACTATGTATGAGCACGATTAATTATTTTAAAGAAATGTACATTCCTATCCTACAAAAACAAGAACCTTAAATTAATTATCTATTCAACATTTTCAAAAGAACTAACTACATAGTCAACAACAACAAGTCACTTGCAATTTCCAAATTACAGAGAACCAATATCAATTATGAATTCACATATTCTGATAAAACAAAATTACTGATTTGTTATGTTGGACTCACCAATAAATCTGCAAGATTCATGTTAAATCTCTCTGAACATAAACACACATGAAAATCTACCAAAAATTCTATTAACGTCATATTCATAGAAGATACAAATCTAATAACCTCATCTACATGAAAATGGCTAAACATAATAGAAGCAGCACTGACAATAGAAGAGAAAAGTAACAAAAATATTAACACGGTCACAATGTGCTGACGGTGTTTGAAACAAAAACAAAGATTTCCATGATATGAGATACGTTCAGAAAAGATACGTGCAGAAAATAACAAAATGTTCAGTTTAAAAAATAAAAATATGTCTTTCATAATGGATAAAAGAATAACCAAAATCGCTATGTAAAACGTTCTGACAGTATTTACACACATTATGTTTAGGAAAGTAATCACTTATATGAGCACTAGAATAATTGAATAAAAAGCTAAATCCCAGTAATTTCTAAATTGTCTTTAATGACACTTGTATAAAAAGGGATACTGCTCAAATATAGATAGATAGATAGATAGATAGATAGATAGATAGATAGATAGATAGATAGATAGATTTTCGTTTACGTGCCGTGCTCATTCAGGACGTAGGCGATCATAGAACTCCTTCGTTTTCTTTTTAGCATTTATTAAGCTTTGGCTTTTTATCTCTCACAAACCCTGTTCTTCCATTCCTTTGCTCAAATCTCATTAAGTATGTCTCAGGCCGTTTTCCCCTGTCCCTCCTTCCTTCTAGCTGTCCTGTGTGTATCAGATTCACCGAGTCCTTCTTCCTCACTAAAGATCAGAAATGCCAATTGCATCTTTCTCAGGTTACCTATTAGTTTCCTTTTTGTTTCTGTTCTCGCAAAGACATCGCTGTTGCTCACAGGTTTAGACCATTGTAACCTCAACAATATTCAGTAGAATGATATTTTTGCTACCTCGATTCATTTCTTCACCTTTGAGAAGGTTATCCAGCATTCGCTATCATACATGGGGACAAATATCACGTAACAAGTCAGTAATCATCTTTGCTGTTTCAATACAAAATTCTCTGCCTGCAAGTTTTCGAAATGCGTCTTTGTCCATCCTAATATATCTTCACATATCATTGTCGCAGATTCCTTCCACTGTTAGAACACTTCTAAGGTATTTAAGTTTTTGTATTGCTTTATTTTACTATCCCTAACCTGTAATTTTTCATTTTGATTTTGTTTTTGCTGTCTGCTTTCTTATTAATCCCATCCTTTTAATTTTCTGTGATAAAAAATTTTTTGTACCTCCGCCGGTAAAATATATTTGTTCATTTTGTCATTTGAAATAAAATCGTTGCTGATGACACGAGAAACTTCTCGTAGAAATGACCATTCAGCAAATTTGAACATCCGAATTTGTTTTATATATATATATATATATATATATATATATATTAGGTAGGTTGATTTTTCAATTTTTTTTAAATCTCAAAAAAAGGCATGAACCGAAAGTTGTGTATAAGTATATTAAGTACTCATACAAAAAATTAGATCAATTGTTTCAGCGGTTTTGTGAGCATTTTGGCATCAAAGATCGTAAACAACGAAATACTGAAAATTCCTGTTTTTCTGCATAATTTGACTTGAATATTTGTTTGAAAAACCAAATAATTTTACTATTTAAATTACAAAATGTCCTTTTATTATATAAAAATAATATTAATAAAAGAAAATGATAATTAATTTGAAATTGAAAATCTGCACCCCCCCCCCATTTTCAGTATTTGTTTTAACTGCCATTTAACATAATGAATTAACCTGTAATATTTGAATAGGTGAAAAATTAGTTTTTTACTGTTATAATTGAAAATATAACAAACAAACAAATAAGGATAAACAAACACTATTTTAATAAAGCTTAGTAAATAGAGTCAAACTGCTCCATATACGGGCCTTTGGACAAAAATGACGGTCTCAATTTTTGACTCAATAACTTTCCCGTTATCTCTTTATGTCTTGCCTCAAAACCATAAACACTCAGTGAGGCCTCTGTTGTTAACTTCACTGCCCGTTCCACACCCTGAGAATGTGAAGGCAAATCTGGCAAGTTCATTTTAGTTCCATTTAATAAACAATCCTGCAGTTCGGAATCAGAAAATTCCTCCGTCATTGGTGGTTCATAATTTCCACATAAAGTTAAATTTATTAACTGTGTCCAATGAGTGGCATCAAAATTTATAATTGGGATTCTTTCCAACTGTTTCCCGGTTTGTTCTGCATTCCTGAAAGAATATAAAAATTAAAGGATTGAATTATTAAAAAGATTCTAATCTTCACTGCTTTAATAATTATAGTGAAAATAGATAAAATGATTCTATAGATTAAAATAAATAATTAAATCAGTGATATGACTAAATATTTACTTACCTAATGGCCAGAATTCTTTTTAAAGCTTCTTCTCTTACTTCAACTTCCTCAGATTTGAGCATGGAATATAAAGAGTTTTCAGGCAGTAAACAAAATGCATTCCATTGAAGCTTTCTTAATGTGACCTTTTGGATTTCTTGAGGCTGTTTTTTAATCCTCTGGATCATATTAAAAATGTTTACTTGCTGGTTGTGTAATTTATTATATCTTTTAATTTCAAACCAGCAAGTGGCATACACATTTACAATAAAATTTATAAGACTCTGCAGTTTTGTTGTGAGTCTTTGTGGGTATGCACCACGAGTCCATAAACACATGAGCCTGATAGCCAAAGTTAACCACCTTGCTTGGTTTAACGGGCCAATTTTCCAGGAAGCATATCTACTGTCAACTTGACCCCTAGAAATGCTTACTGTGTATTCAAACAAAAGTCTTTGATCACAGCTGAGATCATTTATTAGATCAATTTTTACAATTGAATCCAGAGGACTGCTAATGGGGGAAAATGCTATTTGGGGTAAATCATGATAATCATTTGAGCATAATTTCCCCAGGGGATCACTGAAGGTTGTAGGGCCTTTTGCACAGCCATCTAGGTTTTTAAAAAGGGCTCTGAAGAGCAGTTCATTTTGATGCAAAGAGCAACCAATTGTATGTAGATTTTTTTAAAAATTTTTTTCTAAAATTGATATCATTCCACTTTCACAACCTGTGTTGGCATTGGTATTATCAGCAAGGATGGCCTTTATTGAGCTTTCACTATTGTATTCCTTTAGAACATCCAGCACTTGATCTGCGTGAACAGCACCTGTTGCACCAGTTTTAGGTAAAATTCTATGAGTCAGGTAATGACTTTCAGATGGTGTCTCCTTTGTAAAAGTCAAATGCCGTTCAGGGCCCCTAGTTTTTTTCACAGATTTTAGTCTATTTTCATCGACAACTTCTTTGTATTTTAATGTGTCCTTGTCAAGTCTCCCATCAACTCCAATACAGATGAGGTTCCCCACACTTTCTTCATGCTTTTGTTGAGCTGTTTCTTTCACTTTGGCTTTTGCTCTGTCAATTTTACATTTATCAATAATAATATTTTTTATATTAATATTATGTACCAGAAAGCCCATAGCCTTAAAATCCAAAAGCAAAGCATTAGCCAGGCTGGCTCCAACATTAGAAGATATGTCCCCTCTGACTATTTCGAGGGCATATCTGGGAAATTTTGTAAGGTTATAAGGCCCTTTTTCATCCATTTGTGGCTGGAAATATTTTTCTTCTTGTTCTTCACTTGGGGAAGATGAGGAGGAGGGGGAAGAAAATATCCTGGAGACTTGATGTTGAAGCCATTGGTGTTGGTAAATTTTTCTCAATCTTTCTAGATCCTTTTTGCTTTTCTTAATAGCACATTTATCGATGCGGCCAAGTTGAAAAGTACCCTTAGGCCCTATTTTGCACCTTTGATCCTTTAAATATTCCCGATCCTCAACTGGAACCTGAAAAATTAGATTATATTTATATTATATTGAATATAACTAAACAGATTAAGATAAAAATCAATATGCATGAAAATTAAAGTGGAAAAATTGTTTAAATATTTAAATAATTTTAAGATATGGAAATTAATTTCGATATAAGGTTGTCTCATAAAGAAATTCCAAAAACAAAAATAGAAAATAACTTTACCTTTTTTTGAAGGGGGCAAGTGCAAATAATGTGCTGACTGTGACAATTTTCTTTGTTGCATTTTACTCGATAATCCTCACAAGGTAGAACAGGTATTTCACAACAACAGGATGAAATGTCAAATAATGTATCCAGTTTTTCCATCAAAATTTTCACTTTCGAAGCAGGGAGAGATCTTCGATTTATTTGTTTGGATTTCTCGAAGCATAGTATATTCACCTTCTTTAAAACAGTCAGTTCTGTTAACAGAGGTAAACGTGGGTTAACTGCTTTCCATATATCCATTACCTCAGTTGTTATTAATTTATTAATAGCAAAATTTGAAAGGTGAGGATAAGTATTCATTAGTAACAATATTGAATAATTTGTCGGTAAATTGGGGGCTCCGTTTTATTTAATGGTGCAGGTGGACCTCCAAATTTCATAACATTTTTACTGCGAGTTGTTGAAATTGCAGATTTTCTGGAGATTTTAAATAAGAAACCTGGTAAAAAAATGTACTCTAAGAAATTAAAATGCAAAAATATATTTTGATGAATTTGAAAGAAATACATTAATCTTAAAAAGTAATGTTTTGTTTACACTTACCTTAAAAGTAGAATTCCTTCGGAGTTCAGCACGTAAACAAGCTTTTTAATGATTAAACACTAACTTTAAAAATATAAACAAATAAGAATATTTAAAAATGTTATATTCTTTAATAGTTAATAATTTTTTTTTGTTTAATTGAAAAAAAAAACAACTGATATTTGTTATAATTTAAAGTGTACACAAAACCACGAGGACAATAACAATTGTCAGGGAGAAGTAACTTCGACCGGTAAATAGTGTAATATTAACCCATAAATAAAACGATATATGTAAACAGATACTTGTACATTAAATTAACAATTATAGTATTTTTATTTCTTTGTAATTTTGATATTTTCATTTAATTTATGAAAAATATAGATATACTAAACTTGAAAATATTTATTATTAAGTGTTTTGTATGATTTCAGTTTTGTTAAAACACGGATTTTATTTAAGCCGCACATATTGCGATGAACACCAATATTGTACTAAGTATCGCGATTTATTTAGTATTTAAAGTGAAATGCTCAAATAAAAACAAAATTTTGAAGAAAAATATTTCTTGTGGTGACTTTTGACATTATTTTACAACTTTCTATATGTTGCATTATTTAAACTTCCAAACTCGACCTACCCTAATATATATATATATATATATATATATTACTCAAATTTTTTTATTCCTCCAGTATTCCGGTTTTGAAAAATATTTTTCCCAGTTGGCTGTTATTATGAGTTAGGGTAGAAAGAAGAGAATATAATTTATTCTTTTCAGGTTTGAAACTAGTATATTTCTCAATACTCATACTTTGTAAATGTATTTTCATAGACCCTGGTCATTCTCGACCAAAAAATAAATAAATAAAAATAAATAGATTAATAATGTGGCCTTAATCAATTAATATTTACACTTGTAAATTTGTTATAAGTACGGAAGTAAACAGATGCATACACTCATATACTTTCAAGCAAAGATGGAAAGACATTGCAAAATTTAAGTATTAAAAAATTCTATAAAATATTCATAAAATATTACATTACATTCGAAAGTTAATAAATACTCTCATTTGAAAAGTGGCATGTCTGTATTTCGCGAGATTTGATCAAAACTGAAGATTCCTTAGACATTTAAAAATAAACGCTATAGCGGTGGAATAACAATGAATTCATGAAATGATTTGTTTAACGATTTAGTGAGTATGTATAGATACACATGTGTTACGTAATGAATATAACTACGGCATTATCAATTTCGTCACTTTCCATGACATTATTATCATTATTATTATTATTTTTATTATTAGGAGTAGCAGTATTTGCATTGAAATTTTTTGTAAACAGAACACCAGAATTTTTGTAAACAGAACACCAGAATTTTCTCGGGATTAATGTGATCAGGTGTTTTACAATTATGAGAATAGTACTACTACTACTACTACTACTACTATTAATAATAATAATAATAATAATTTTTCTTCCCATGTATTTCAGATGGCATTTTTTTGTATCTTGATGAGATTCTAACCTGAGACCTTATGACCCAAATAAACCATCTCATACATTTTACTGAGACATTTCGTCAGAACCTTCTATATACAGATTTATTATTAAACATTTCTAGTTGGTGAAGTATAACTGTATGCGATATTTTTAGATGCGATCAATTCATTTTACCCTGCGATTTTGGTGGAAACTGTTTCATCTTAAAAAATTATTTAGCATCTCGTTTGCAATATTGTTGCCTTCTTAGCTATATTTCCTGAAGCTTTTATCTTTTACCCCCGAATTCTAACAACATAATTCATTGTCAATCATAATGTGATTTGAAGTTGCTGAACTGACCTGGTGGAATTTCAAAGTGTTGGCACGGTGAACACATTAAGAGTGTGCGATTCGTAGCATGAACTGACACAAAAGTAACATATAAACTTGAGTGGCAAGAAGAAAATGGTGACATATTTTAAGACGGCATGAAACTTGTGAGAATATCATATGGACGTAGAAGGGCAAGAAACAGAGATGAAATTGCAGGAGGTGTTTGAGAAAGGCATCATCAATTATATCAACTTATTAAGGTGCAGGGACTTAATTAGCTGGTTTAGAATGAGTGAATCAGCGAGGAAGTTGTCAAGCTGAAAGACGGAAACAAAATAATAAAAGAAAGTAAAGAAATTTTTCGGTGTTAATGATGTTTCAGGGAGAACACTAGTGGATAAAGAGAAAGAAAGAAAAAAAGATTAGCAGTGTTATAGCTGCGAAGTGAAGTAGAGGACCGCCCCCAAAATGGTTTTGAGACAAGGAATGTATTACATTCGTTTTATTACATTAGGAACTCCGTGGTGTGACCATCACGTGTAATGGGTGGTTCCTGATACTGAACATCAGTGATGAATTTCGCCTGCTGGCTCGACTCCGAAATGACTACTTCAATTATTTCTATTATCCTTTGACGTTTACACCAGCATACTTTCTTCTTTATCGACACAACGAGAAGAAATGGCCGCGAAAGAAAAAAATACTGAAATGTCGACAGGGAATAGGAATTATTTTAAAAAGATATGTGAGAATAAAACGAAAAAATAAGTTCATTTTTCTTTTATGGTTTTATTGATACATTTTCATGGATAATCTTGGATCTCAGTTTGTTCAGGTTGCAACATGAAGAAAAAATGTAGTATGGTGGGTAAAGGTTAGCAAATAATGCATATCTTGTCATGGTTGGTTTTTGAGGTGATGCATTTTGATTCCACGCAAGTCTGATGCGAAGAACATACTTTACGAATAGATATTAGCTTCTCTGCAACACAATGAGAATTCGCAAATGAGATCTACTGATAGTCGCCAAACAAGTACAAATAGGAATATAAGAGGAAGGACAGATATCCACTTTAATCAGAATTTACATACATGCACACACGATTGCTCATATATATATATATATATATATATATATATATATATATATATATAGTGATACAGAGAGAGAGAGAGAGTGGAATTGAATGAAAATATGTATGTATGATAGATAGATAGATAGATAGATAGATAGATAGATAGATAGATAGATAGATGACGTGGGATCCAGGTAGATTTACAAAGATACAAAGATACAAACATATTGAAATAGACTGGAATAGATTGACCTAAATATAGATAGATAGATAGATAGATAGATAGATAGATAGATAGATAGATAGATAGATAGATAAAGGCAAAAACTTTAATAAAGATTCATAATGATTATCTTCATAACACATTATTGAAATCAATGCAACGAAACGCGTCGATACATATATAAGAAAAATAGATCAGAAAAGAGTGACAAAGAAAGAAAGAAAGAATAAATGAATGAATGAATGAATGAATGAAAAGGGGGCATATGGTCTTTGAAAGAGACACATTAATTTCGCTTGTAGGTTGGCAGAAGGAATTAGCTTTTAAGATGAGCGATTTTTCTCTTCCTTATTTCTAGTTTACATGGTTCTGAAGCCGAGATCCTATGAACTTCTTCTCATTTACTTTCTTCGACTTGATTTATTTCATTTATTAAAGAAATAACCGTAGAAAAATTGATGTGAGGCAACATTCCAGGGAAGGCTAAGTTACATAATTGATTGAGACTGTTGCGAAAATGAAACATAATAAAATATATCTAATGATGTGTATGTTGAAAATGATAGCTATTGTGCTATTACATGAGTGGATGCATATATCTATCTATCTATCTATCTATCTATCTATCTATCTATCTATCTATCTATCAAAAGATATATATCAGCATCAAAAAAAGAGGATAAACAAACAAATATTAAAAAAATAGAAAACAGATAGACAGATACTTAGATAAATATAAAGATTGATAGATAGATAATTGTCTTGAAACAATATGTTCGCAATTAAATCCTGTCTCTATACATATAATGCCTTAGTATATGATATCAACATAAAAAACGAAATAGAGTAATGTACCCTACACTCTCCCAAACATTTGTTTGCTTTTTTCTTTTGAAACAAACAAAATTCATCTAGAGTAAACAACGTTGTATTCGTTAAAAAAGTTACCTACTGCCGTATTGCACTCTATTAATATTCAACGCGTTTGATGAATAATCAAGTTGTAATTCTGTATGTGACGAGAATAAATAATTAACCTCTGCGTTTGGAAACTGAACGTTACACACTTTGATAAAATATTTTCCGTGACAAAACGAAGTAAAAAGACAGATGAGTATACATCACAGTTAAGTGTCAGCCTCTGAATCCAGATAAATGTCATGCTACGACTGCAGAATTTTAGGTTACATATTATACTGGTTTGTGATAAATTAGATTATTTCAGTGTTTTTTTTATCTAGCTAATAAACGCTTATCTTCTGCTCGACTTATGCACTGTAATATTTGCTTATGATATAGAGTGGTGTTGGAGGTGCGTTCTAATCAGTCAGCTATGCAAAATTATATATCAGCGATTTCTTTCTATCAACATATGTAAGACAGTAGTTGACAGTATTATCTAGGAAAAGAAAGAAAATATAACGGAATGCAGAAGCAATAATAACATGACCGAAAATACAAGCCAATGACGCCAGAACAAATGTTCATGTTTTATATTGCGTGAAAAGATCGGATTTAAAAATATATTGCGTCCAAATACTCAGTAAAAAAAAAGATTGAATTGCGTTCATTCGTCCATAATATTAATTGATAATATATATTTTATGTCTTTAAGAGAAATATTTGTTTTATCATTTTTCCAATTCACTTTGTTTCTAATTACCTTGTATAGGATATCTGGTGCTTTTACACTTATTGGAAAGTAAAAACGTCAAACGGAGTTCAAATCCCACCCTTTTATCTCTAATTCATAAAATCGTAAAGCTATCTGGTCTTACTTCAAAGCTATACATAGAATAACATAGTAATGATTGCTCTCTAATCTTGAATAATAAACATTTTAAGCGAACTCATCCATGTGTGAAAAGAAACAAGAAATTGTTCTACTATACTTTTTAAGGAAGCATAGCAGTTAATTGATTGCATACGTCCTGAAATATCGTGTTTTAGATAAAGTTATTTAATCAAAACATTATGCAGAGCATATTTCTGAATAAAGACTTCATTCTGTGCTTTCTTTTGACTATGACAACATTTTAGTGTATAAATATATAAAATACTTCATGCGTACAAGAAGTAAGAATAAAGATATGGGCATTAAACCAAATTAGTAAGAAATTGTTGCTATAGATAGAGTGTCTCGTTTCATTCTCAAAACATCAATTTCAGAAATTCTAGTAGGATAAATAACACAAGTTTATAAATGAAGATGGCTTCAAAAACAAACGCATCGCTACTAAAACCAACACTGAAATTACTTCCGCAATTTTTATATTCTTCTTAATCGTCAATGAAGTTCTTCTTCCTCCTCGTTTCTGGATACCATTTGTTGGATATAAACCTTCATCAAATTCATGGAGAGGAATAAGTCATTACCAATACCTCGGCTGTTAAAAAAAAATACATCACCTGACGTCTTTCAACGGTATCAAGAATGTCTTTGAAAACAATTATTCGAAAAACATTTATTCGAACTGTGTCCTCATGGATACATGAACCAGAGAATAAAAGCGTTGTTCCGATCCAGTGACTTGACTCAATGTGTTTGAGTTTAATACCTGGCTACCGAAACAAAAGCTCTTAGAGAGTTGAGTTAAAAGGGAAACATCTGTACGAACCAGTACACTTAGTTTGAAAGCATTCTAACCTGTTGATAGATATAAAGGATTCAGTTCAAAATTTCAATTTTCTGAAGAAGGCCGAAGCATACAACGGCTAAAAAGTCCAACATATAGCAACGACGATGAGAAAAACAGCCTGAAAAATATAAATAATTACAATACCGCATCTCAGAAATATATATATATATATATGTATATGTGTGTGTGTGTGTGTGCGTGTATGTGTGCGTGTGTAACTCTTTTGCATGCATAATTTTGATTTTTGTAACATTTGTTGTTTTTTTTAGTTTTATTCTATTATTTATCTTTTTTAAACGTTGTCGTCAGTAACCGTTTTGTAAACGCTAAGCAGAAATTCATCACAGAAATTCGTTTACTGAAAGAAATCTCATTTATGTATTAAGGTCTGTCACCATTAGTGATTTTTAAGGTTTTTCTTCTGCTATATTGTTTGGTTTGTGAAACACTTGGTGACATTAGAAAACGTTGGTGACATTAGAAAACTGCTATAAATAGAGAAAATCAAACAAAATAAACTGTACATGTTAAGTGCATGTGTGTTGTACATATTTTAGGCAATTAGTGAGATTGATATTGCGATGAACGTAGAGACCAGTCGATATTAAGCCCATTAGATGTACAATAAACATATTGTTGATAAAATCTATAAGTAATGTTTCTTAAACTAAAGTATCACTCGAAAATCTTTACTTGTATCATCAATCATATATAGAGCCGTCTTTTGAAGCTTTAATAATCTGGAAATACATGTATAAAGCAAAGGAATGTCATCTTCTTTTTGATGTTGTGAAAATATTTTTACAGGGATATAGTTACGTGCAATGTAGAATGGATTTCAATGATAACATAAAATGCAATACATGTCTGAATAGTTTAATTCGGAATTTTTTATGCTAAATTAACATTATTAAATACCTTTAGATTCTGGCTACTCATGTGAGTTAGTATAAGATATATTTGGTTAACTGCACCGCGTTTAATCCTTGTGTCAGATATTTAAGAGAAGTCATGTTCAGTGAATTGTCAGACGACACAAAATGTGAATAGATAAAATATATAGAACAGTATACATAGAACAACACAGATTAAAATATTTAATAGAGTAAATCAGCAATATGCATGTCAAATAAATCCTTCTTTATCAACACAAGTTAACTAAGTGTCTGGAATCTAAAAATTGTACTGGAAGTATAAAATATTAATAAATTAGTATTTTCATTTTATGTTCTCTTCTTAATTACATTCTCTGAATTTCGAGAAGATTTTGTAAGCAAATAACGATTATAATTATTCGTCTATAATCTAAATATTACGTAGTAATAGATAATGTTAACGTCTTTTTAATATCAGAAATAAGTTTCATTATAACACTTCCAAATGGAGTGATTACCTCAAAATCACATAGTGAAATAAACCCCTAGAAACTGGAGTATTATCATTTAATTAAAAAGGAAACAATAGCAGAAGGGAACGTAAAGGTTTTCTGGCAAATTCAATGAGAATGTAGGCCACAGGGCTGTCAAAAGACCGTTACGATTATAATTCCACAACTCATTCAGTACTTTTTGCATGTATACTGTAAGGGATCATTTGCTTACGATCAATTTGAAATTACTTTAAAAAAAGCTTAAAATATACTGATGTCACTCCATCATGATAAATAATAAACTAAATTTAATATGATTTATTAACATTTAGAAAAGATTTTCAAAACTGACATCACTTTATTATTTATTAATACATACACTTATCGAATTTTTTAAAACCAATATGTCGCTTGTAACTATGAATGGCTTTCTAGAAAACACATTATTTATTACTTTTATATAAATAACTATGATTTTTGTCTTTTTACCAAATGTTTTCAATTGTTTTTTTTTTATTTTTCCAATTCGTTTTTCTCTCAAATTTAAATTTAATTATTTTTATATTATGGTTATTTAAAATTACTGTTTTTTTTAACAAAAAGAAAGGTGAATAAAGATAAAAGAATATAATTACCATAAGGATAACTATAAAATATGAGTTTTGACCCGGAAAAATTTCACTTTTCTCTATTTTAAATTTCCTATAAATATTAATTCTTTAGTTAATGACTTAAAATATCTATAGAAATTCCGTTATCACAAAGTTAAATATTCGCAATAAAAATAAAAAAATAGAATGATTAGAAAAGCTCGACGTGTTGTGATGTTTGACAGGCTTTTCTTGCTAAAATAACTACAACAAAGTAATGAGTTATTGCTGGATACTTCAGATATTTTCGTTTGCCACATCTAAGCTACGATAAGAAAGTCACCATAAATATGAATGCTTGTCGTTATTTTATGAAGTAAGGAGGTAAAAAGGAAATATTTTAAATCAAAAACCCTTTTAATTTCATTAAAACAAAAGTTAAACTGTTCTACATTGCTTTCCTTCTTTCATTTTCATATTGAAAATAAATAGCGTGTCTTATATGCCTTTTGTCTTCTCTGGCGATCATTATTTATTAAGTGTTGGCACGACGGAACGGTTGTGCGAACTAACAAGAGTACAATATGATTTCCGTGTTTTTTCTTTGCTGTGTTTAAAATATATTGGTTAAAATAAAATGTTAAATTATTATTTTTAATTTTTTTCATTTTGCTTTTCACATTCTCGTGGATAAACCAGCTACTCTGTAAATTCCAGCAAATGTCAAGACAAACGATTTCTTTTGGGCGCTTTGTCTTTCTCTAAATATGAGCGAGCTTATCTCACATATTAATATTATTTATAAACCTAGGCGTGGTAAATAAAATTTTATTGCAGATAATTTATTTTAAATATATATTTAAACTTCCTTACACAGCGTATATTCAGCTTTCTCTTTGCATGATTTTTTATCATGGATAATCAATCTAAAATGTTTTCAATTAGGTGGCAAGAATATCCACAAAAATTCTTTAATATATTGCTATTCTTAAATACTTTTTGAAACCTGACGTATTCATCAATTAACGTCTATTTATCTTTAAACTACCAGAACGCCCTCTAAAATTCATACAAAAAGAAAGTTGTATATATCCCGGTGAAGGACATTCAAATTTATATTTAATATAAATTAATAGTAATAATATGTTATTTTCCACGTCTTGTTAACCATTCCATAAATATGCAAATTTTGAGTGAGGTGTGTAAGAAATATTAATATGTGAGATACGCTCGCTCATAGTTAGAGAACGATGAAGCGCCTAAACGATATAGTTAGTGCATGGAAACTGCAATAGGAATGTCTATGTCTTAATCTCCAATGCCAATTAAGATATCCAATATATAAACGAGATTTTCTAAAGATTTTATTTACTTTTATTCTATACTACTGGTTAATTAATAAAGTTAATTGCTCAAGAACTTTTGCATTCAGAAATATTAATTCTTTCATTAGACATGGTTATAGTAAAAAAGAATTCAAATTCCCATAATATAAAATCGTAAACATAATTAATTATCCGTCAATGGCATTATTATAATAGCACAAAGGCTTCCATTGTGAATAGGAAAAAGTTATCAATGATTAATCTCATAAAATATCATGTAAGAAGGAATATTGCGAATTAAATTTACAAAATATATATTAAACTAACTGTTCCTGATTTTTGGCAACCAACTCTGATCATTTTGCAAATTAATCTTCTGTTTACTCTTTAGAAAATACACATAATCTCCATTATTTCTACGATGCTTAAAAATGGTCAAGACAAGGTATTCAATTAAGTACATCTTACCTTGTTCACATATGAAAACAAAATTGATAAACAAACTTAGGCAGGTAGCATGGATTTAATGAGTAAATCGCTTGCAAAAGAACATTTCATCAGATAATATTAGTATCTAAGCGATACATATGATAAGATTTATATACAACTTCAATAAACATTTTTTGATTTAGAAGATCAACTTATGATTAATGCATGATTCGCTATCCAAAATTATTCATATTTGTATGCACATCAGTTAAACTTTATAAATATATTAAATCGAAATGTTCTTTGCTGAAAAGTTATCAGCCCAACCGATTTAGTAGAATCATTAAGGACTAAACATCAGAATTGATTTTTGAATAATTTTTCAACACGATTTTTATAGTTTTCTATACACTCTCGTAATTAACAATATCAATAGTTTAATATTTGTCCTTTTAACAAAACCACTTGCCTTAAGATTTTTATAGCGTCCATAAGTAAAATTACATTAAAATTCCTTCATACAGACTACATGGAATTTCCCATCAACGAATTTGTTTAATTGTGGTCATTAATCAAATAAAGAAATTGATAGAACTAATCCAGAAAATGATTACGATCTTGAAAAACCTGAAGATTAACCGTTGAAACGAAAGGAAATATTTTCTACTCAATTACTTAAAATCTGACTTATGAGACAGGATGGAAAAAGAAGCAAACTTCTCAGATTTCTATCGGAAATATCTAAAATAGAATAATTATTTTTGCCAATAAATTTCGAACAACATAAATTAAAACGTTGCGATTAACTTATTTTACTGCTATATTGGTGGATAACTGTATATATTATACGGGTAATATAAATACAAATAGAATATTGATGTCAGTTAATACTTTTTCAGAGATACTTAGTTCGCTTTACTGATTCATAAACATATTTTCATTTTATATATTCAGAAACATTAATAAATGATAATGAATCGTTAACATGAGTGAAATGGTTGTCAAAATAATTGATAAGAATAATAATCACAAATACTAAATCACAATTAACATAGGTTGCACATTAGTCAATATTCAAAACAGCAGCTGATTATCGAAGACAGTCCCAAGTGAAGTGGAGAAATTGTGTCCTTTTCAACAATATCTGAGTATGAGTTAAAAACAAACTGAAAATAGACAGACATAGAATGAAGTTCCGGCGTCCTTAATTGTTTCGTCGGGTTAAATCAATTTGAAAATGATTTAAATGTGGCCAAAGGATAATTGTAGAGAATTAAATTAAATTGCGTAAAATGTGTAGGGATGCAACATTGTTTTATATCCGTATCATTAACAACAACTGTCTGCTTATATAAATAGAGGTTATAATCTTCATTATTGTTAAGAATATATATTATGTTTCACACACACACACACACACACACACACACACACACACATATATATATATATATATATATATATATATATATATATAGGTATAGTTTTCAATCCGTAAACGGTGAGGATAATCCAACAATATTTCCTTAATATAAATTATTAATAGGTAAATCCATATAGAGAGCTCCATGGGTGTTAACCAGAGCGATATGAAGTTTATAAAGGAAAACTCAGCACGTCATATTAGTTATAAACTATATTTCATTTCAATGAGCTTAACTAGCTCATATCATCAGATTATTTTACAATATTTGCCGGATTCTGGCAGAAATTTTATGCCAGACTGAGGAAATATTGTAAAAGAGTATGATGATATGAGCTAGTTAAGCTCATTGAAATGAACTATAGTTTATAACTAATATGACGTGTTGAGTTTTCCTTTATAAACTATATATATATATATATATATATATATATATAGTAGATATGTATAAGAGTGTGTGAAGTTAAAGTTTTTGCCATGGGTGGGATACTGGTAGAAAGTCATTTAAAGTAAAGAGATATTGTTATAAATTGTTCTATATCAAATATAGAGCATTAATACAAAAATATAAGTCAAGTGTTGTACTTAGCTTATTGTTTTTGCTTTCAGCAAGATGTCTTCAGAGTTTGAAAGACGGATATTTTACGTCCACTCTTCAGGGGTATTTCGCAAGTTACTGTTATTATTTCTAAATTGTCGCTTTTTATATTGTTGTAATTTATTCATGTTTGTTTGTGTTTGTTTGTGCGCGAGCGCGTGCGTGATGAGGTACACTCGTGTGCGTATTTCCTGATTTTGCGTTGTCATAAAAATTTGAAAACAATTTTTAGATTTTTTCAAGTTTTCTTTTTTTCACTTTTCATTTTTTCGGAATTTGCTATGTGTTAAATTATTGTTATTTTTTTAGAAGATATACCATCGTTTCAAGTGTTTGAATGTTGCATATACTAGTGTGCAAGTGTGTGTATGTGTGTGTGTTATTGTGTGTGTATCCTTTTATAGGGTGTAAAATAATATTCGAAACAAAAGCAAAGATGATGAGAAAAATTAAAAATGTATTTACGTCGGGTTTCGCTGGAAAGCAGAAGATCCTCATTTTAGAATAATAATAAAAAAAAGACAAAACTGTTTTTGACCAGAATAGCTTGGTGTTTCTTTGGATTACGGTGAAGTTAAATTATAAAAAAAAAAAAACAAACAAAGAAATAGTTGGGCAGACACTCTAAAATTCTGGAGATTGGTATGTGATAATCGAAGGTAATCTAATGGTACTTATGATTCGCATTTATCTTTAGAGAATCTAAGTTATTTGTCTTACTTATATATATATATATATATATATATATATATATATATATATATATATATATATGAAGTGGTTTAATTAAGGCATATTTTAATTTACTTCTTTAAAAGTTATTTTTAATGAACACTCACATATGATAAGATGCTGTATTTTTATGAAACTGTCTATTTATTAAGCACGTTTTCAATGGAACGATGCTTGCCAGGCTGCTTTTGATAATCTAAAGTCAAAGCTGCCAAATATGGTAATACTAGCCTATCCCAACCCAAATAAGGACTATAGATGTTATACAGACTAAATACTAAATAATTGTTTCCAATCAATTGATTGACACATGTTTATAGCAATTGGTTTATGATAAAATAAATAAGAATGATGTAGAGAAATCAATTTATATAAGTTAAGTAACACGCAACCAAGATAGTCAACTATAGAGAAGGAAAATTATGTGATGCACTATGCACTTCAAAAACTGAATTTCTAGCTGTATAGTACAGCATTCACAATCTACACACATCATAAACTACTACAGTATTTACTGGCTTCGCCCATACAAAATAAAAATATAGACTTTGACTCTGAGCATGGCTGGCTACAATTGCAGCATACAGTGTATAATACATAAAGATAATATCTGAGCAGATCTCTTATTGCCTGTTGTTTATGGAAATGAGGACAATGTTGATTGTCTTGTAGATACAGACGATGTGAATTAGATAATTAGTACGATTAATTTAAAACTTAATAAATTCAAGTAATTTGCATCCTATGAAAATGTCAAAGATTCAACAGTAACACCCAAACGTCCCTCTTTGCAGGGGATATGCATAATTAAGGAGCAATAGTCAAATAAGTAGATTCTACACCTGAAAACTAGATTAAAAAGTATTAGGGTTACCAAGGCAGAACTGAAAACGTGCAGATTAATCGATGAGATATTGTATTATTTGTCTCAGCTTGACGATGAACATCTCATCAGGGTGTATGTTCCATCGAATCTTAAAAATGTGCGCTGGTTCAATAACATGATGACAATTGACAAAACATTCCATTAAAAACGGATGTATTTCTAGCTCTGTTTGTTAAGAGGGATCAATAAGTTTGTATGTAAACACCAGACAAAGAATATGAAGAAGCAACAACTCCATATGCCGGAGTGCAATTTTATCCCCCTTTTCCCTTCGCAAAGCTAGCTTTGGATATATCTGGAGCGTACTAAAAACTTCATTGGGGTAACGAATGCATAGTTGCATTTATAGATATGTATCGGTCTAAAGATTTCGCTGTTTCTAACAAGAAGACAAAAACAGTTGTGCATCTTTTAATAAATGCATTTTCCCTATATTTTTTCCCAGATTGGGTTAACACTGTAGATTTTGACCCACAATGGACTGGAGAATATCAACAAAATCATTGAAAATCATTTGAAAACCTAAATGTTCACGATAAGACAATGTCATTTTATCACCCTCAAACCAATGGTACGGTTGAAAGATTTCATAGAACAATACATAATGATCTAGCCAAGAAAATTAGTAACAATGAACAATCATGGGATATTTACATGAACCAGATGTTAGCAGATGTCCGGTTTTAGGTAAGCGAGACCAGAAAATTTTGCCGTATTATTTACTCTATAATAGGGATGTTATTTTACTCTTGGATAATATACAGAGGCCTTGTCGCATATAGTATGGTGATAAACCTGTTGCAATATCCTTACAGGAAGTGCTTCGTAGTTTGACTTTAGTTAAGAATAACATACAAAAGGTAAAGAAAGCCGCGACAGACAGATCCCGTATTAAGAATCAGGATGTAGAAATCGAGCTTGGGGATTTGTTTTACTATACGAACAGCCATAAGAAAGAGAATTTGGACATGCGCTGGTGGCTATATTATGTGACGTTTGAAAAGCTTGACCCCGTCTCTTATAGAATTAGAGATCAGTTCACTGGCTTAATCACTAAGATGCATGCCGAGCTTCTTTGGGCGGCATCCATTGATGAATAGAAAATTTCTACTACACAGATTCTGACAGCGAATCAGACAAAGGACAGGCCGTATCAGTTTTTTTTTTACCCAATGTGCGTTTCTCCCACTTGGACAACGTTGCTTATCTCGCACCCAGGTGAGCTATCACAAACTTCTTCATCTACATAAGTACACTCCGAATCCCCGTTTAGGCAATAATATTTAAGAGTGGTTGAATAACTGGTCATGCCTGTCATTCCAAACTATTTATCAACAACTGACACGCTCTTTCGCATCTTGTCCTGATACAGCGCTCCATAAATGGGGCATCCCATTTATCGTCTATTTTCTCACGTTCGTCTCGGCGCTTGCGCTATAGAAATCGGGCTGTTCATAGTCGGATTCAGTGTCAGAATCTCAGTAGAAATTTCCTGTACAGACATCGGCAATAAGTATTGGATTGTCATCCTTGCAATTAATCTGTTGAAATTTTACTCAATTTTTCTAATCATCTTACAGTTTTACTTTTATTAGAACCAAGAGATTATGTCCATAAAGATTATTGCCCCAAGCGCATTCGAACATTAGCTATTTAACTAAGGAAACCAGTATAACGATTATCGATATAAGTTCATGAAATCACACTTATGTAAAATTATAGTGATATAAATCTAAGGGAAATTAAAGCAAAACGAATTTAACCTTCTGTCTCACTCTCTTGCATTCTCAGTCATTGTAATTTATCGCCCTTTTTAATTTTTACTTTCATTTCTTTCCCTATGAAATAAAGAAAAATCCAAAAATATATTTTTAAAAAACGTTCGTTAGTTGTTTAATTCGAATGGTATGCGGTTGTAATATAACAGTTATTTCCCTTAGTTCACTAGCTCTTGTTGTTTTTATTAGTTTTTGTGAGGGTTTCTTACAATGTCTACAATTATTATTTTCTCTTTGTCAGTATTTCTGAGATGAGGTAGTACTTACAGCATTTACATTTTTCTTCTTCTTTTATGTTCCCTGTCCTTTCAGGACGTAGGCTTTCCACATCTCCCTATCCCTGGTGGCTCTGAGTACGTTTTCTCCTGTTACTTCACGCAACCCCCGTTCTGCCTTCCACTTGCTCAGGCCCTTCAAATATTTTATACGCTACTTTCCTCTGTCTCATTTTCTTTCTATCTGGCCTGTCAGTATCAGGTTCTCTAAGCCCTCTTTCCTCATTGAATGTCCCAGGAACTTCAGTTGTCTCTTCCTGATGCTCACTATTAATTTTCTTTTCATTGCCATTTTTTCGAACACCTCATCATTGTTCACCGCTCGGACCATGATATCCGCAGAATCTTCTTGTAGAACCACATTTCCGCTGCTTCAAGTTTTTCCTTCATTTTTGATGATATTGTCCAACATTCACTTCCGTATTGAAGAAGGCATTTACATTATTCGGACAATTGTCCTAATCTGTGTTGCAATTTGTACGACGCTTCCTAACCCCTGAAGAAAGCCAGAGTGTACAACGGCCAATACGTCGTATAACTGACAAATAAAATGAAGAAAATAGTACGAATGATGAACATACTGTACTATATTCTCGTATTATGTTCTACGGCAGTTTTACGTTGTTTAAATTTAAACTTTGAGTGATTGTTCCGGTCTGCTATTAAAATATTATTTTTATATTTATATGGTGTCTCGCGTCACTATCATTATTCGTAGTAACATCTCAGCCATACTCTCGAGGCTATCATTATAACATTATCTATTATTATTCTTAGTATTATTACTACTACTATCTGTTGTACTTTTCCTTAGCAGGTGAAGATACTAAATATTTGCATTTAGTAGCAAATTTACTGATTATAAGAGATACATAATTTGTACTGTGTCTATATTTCATTCATCTAGATAATGCTCTGGTGGGTAGAGAAGGGCAACTCGACGTAGTGTAATGGTTAGCAAGCTTGTTTTGAGAGAATCATTCGATTTTCAGTTACTCACTGTGTTCCCTATACATTTGTTCTTGTACCACATCTAAGCTGCACTTAGAAGATTACTTATTGAGCAACTCGATATAGCGTAATGGTTAACAAGCTTGTCCCGCTAGAACCTATTGCAACTGAGTAGTGCGATCTATCCTCACTGTGTACGCTATACTATCGGCCTTGTGCTACATGTAAGCGGCGCTTAGAGAATCAACACTTCTGTCTAGAAGAACAACTCCACACAGTTCATTTTTTGAATTTCTTGTTATCAGGTCTCGACCAAAATTTGGTTCTATATTTTTTTGATGTGCATTTTTATTACTTTTATGTTAATTCTGTGTTCATTTAGAAATGTATTATTCTTTTCATGAGTAATATATTTTATTTGCATATAGATTAATACATTTAGTATTTGACCCGATGTGAACTCTAAATAGTTTCCTTTTTATATCAACTTTTTGTAGATCAACCTAAATTCGATTTAGCAAAAACCGCGATTACCTCTGGAAATCTGGTAATTTTAATCGTAATATAAGCCATTTCTCTACAATAAACGTTTGATATTTTTTACTGAGTAGCCAATACTTCTTTTAGTTGAAATTTTAAAAATCTTTCCATAACACAATTGTGAATTCATTTGTCATGAAGAATGCAATATAAGATTTCAAATAATTAAAAAGCATATCCTTATTTTGTGATACATGTTCTTCAAAGGAGCCTAATATTATTTCAAAACGACCGAAAGTCTCCGATGAAAAAAGAAAATTAACTGAAAAGAAAACTATGAAAAACACGAACAATTAATTAATATTGGGTTAAATAATGTGAAATATAAATTGCGAAAACATTATCAAAAAACTTTCCTATATTTAGTAATATTGATTTGTAAAGCTGTTTTAATTAACAATTAAAAAGAGAAACGAAAGAAAAAAGCAAACGATTTTTTTAGAATGTTTTTCCGTTCCACAAATTTGTGGTTTTTTTTTTGTTCATAATGGAAAAGATATTGAAATTGGATATGAATTATATGAATAAGAATCGGTTTGTTTTGAAGTGATCAGATAATTTTGATGAATTGTGTGTAATCATACGAGGTCCTCGGACGGGTTGGCAGTTGGTAATTAAATCATTAAATCGAAGCAGACCCAAGAAATTAATGCAGCTGATTGTATTAAGATCAGTGGAGCCTCATTAATTTGGCGCATACTCAATACTGGCCAATATCGAGTAACGGAGGAACAATGTGATAAGATGCTCTTCTTCATTTTTCTATCTGAGCGAGCTACTTTTATTTTTCTTCGGTTCTTTCAGTATGATAAAGACTAAAATGATCATATACTTAAGAAATATGGCGCACATCATCCTTTATAATATATTATTAAGAAGAATACATTCATTTCAGATTGGCCTGAATAAATGTTATCTGAATCTTAGACATCATATATAACCATTATCCTAGGAATTATTTTATTTTTTAACATTTTTTGTTTGTCCAAACAAAAATATTATGAATAGCATTGGCAATGAGGTAGCTTCTGGTTCTCAGTCAACGCACGGAGCAATATTTTAAAGATCCATTTTTTCTTCATCTTGTTAAAATATTACAGATTGTATTAGTATTGGTTTAAATAATTGAAATGAAATGAATTTGAGGTGAATCGTAGAAGCGTGCTTAAATTAGTGTGAGTCATTATTCATTATAACGATTTTTAGATCATACATCATAAAATAGAAAATTATTTCATGTTTTTACAGTGTTCTCCAAAATTAAACAATACTTTAAGATTTTCATATAATCTGACAACTGGATCCCTCTATGAGGATGAAAACCTTTAGATGTAATAAAAATATTCATTTAAATCTATAGGAAAACTTTTATCCATTGTCACTATTATTCTATACACACAATAAATAAAATAATATCAGAACTACAGTAAGTATTTCCTTATTTCTATCAATTATATTTAGTATTTCTTACAGTAGACAATTATGTTATCCCCCACTGTGGTACAAACACATGATATAAATTTATTTGTAATATATAAACTTTGTTCGAATTTGTCTAACTTTATTGTACATTCTACTGGTCTTCTTTGACATAAAATATCTTATCCAGATATGGTGCATCGTCGTTCTTCACAACTGCTTGTCCTTTGTTAGATGAACTAATGTTTATCTGTTTAGCTTTCCTGCTTGAACTACGATGGGAACAATTTACATATACTCCTTAGGAAATCTACAAACTGTTTGCATCTGTCTTTTAGCTATGTGTTAAAATCATACACAGGTTCCTTCCTCCTTATATGTTCAAGAAATTGCAACTGTCCGTCCCTGATTATGAGTTGTTACTTTTGTTTTTTAACCCTCATCCTTGCTCTCATGTCCAGAGTCCATGTTATTTCTCAGTTAAGTTGCGTATTCGAAATATGTTTCCTTCCTTCCGTGAATATAGGTTCTACAGTTCAAATGCCGATGTGATGCCGTATACATAGAATGAAACAATCTGAAGTTTAAATCACGAGTAGCGCAGCACATCTCACCAAATCTACGTTCGGGCAGTCAAGACGGACTTTAAGAAAAATAAAGCTGCTCATGATACAGCCATTGAACAACACTTACTTAACAATCAAGACTTTGCCGCTGAATAAAAGAACACATGGTTAAGATTTACGTCTTTTGGAGGCTGTATACTTGAATACCAATCAACCTAGTCTGTGCAAATAAAAGAGCACTTCCTTTGCTTCTTACGTTTGTTGGACTGTTTGTATTTACATCTTATTCTATTTTATTGCGCTTGTAGAAGTTTCTGATTATATCCCTATTTACTAGTTTTGATTAAAATTTTGTTTTTAAACGAGTTCCAACTTTCCCTCTATAAGTAATTTTTATGTCCTTTTGATTATTAACACTAGTGTCAACGGGAACTTTTGATAATGTGATGGCTGAATAGGTCCTACGTTCTTGCATTATGACGTCAACTTTATTTAAATCCATATATATATATATATATATATATATAAAAGCAGGTATCCAGGAACAAAAATCTGAATATATTCACACACCAAACCCCAGTGATCTTAAATTCAGAACAATTGTACCAGTGCCAGACTGCCCAACAATCCGATTGCACAAACTAATAGACTAAAATAATATAACAATACACCACCAAAAAAAAAAAAAAACTACTTCAGAGAAAGCATATATTTTCTAAGTTTCATACAACAAAAAGTAGAGCCAGGTACACTTATAGGATAATTTGACGTGAACTGCCAGTACAGCAACATGTCCCATGAATTAGGTAAACAGGCCATTACATTTTGGAATAAGAATCACCCAGAAATGCTTCACGCTCATTTCACAAAATAATCTATAATACAAATTATAAAAATAATTTAAGACAAGAATTCATTCCAATTAACGACCAAAATTATACTGAAATCTGGTACAGCGATAGGGACAAAAATAGCATCAACTTATGCAACTCTCACACTAGTATATCTAGAAGAAAAAATATACAACAAAATAGGACACAAATATGGGGAAGACATAAAAGTAGAATTCGGTAAATTATGGAAGAGATATCAAATGATTGTTTTATCTTTTCGAGATCAACATGGGAGACATAAATAAATCTTTACATTCTACGCCAACACTTCCACCCCAAAATTAAGTTCACACTACAATTTAACTATAATGAATTGCCATACCTAGACACACACATAAAGGTAAAAACGATTACATCATCACAGACATCTACCATAAAATCACAGACACCAAACAATAACTCTATTTCAAGAGTCCCTGCACTAAAAGTTGTATAAAATCGATCCCATACTCCCTAGCCCGACGAATTTGCACAATAGTAGCTGACGAAACTCTTCATAAAATATACCTAGAGGAACTACGATAAAGACAACGAATAAGAGAATACCCCATTCCACTAATAAACAAGGGTATCAAACCCGCAGAATAAATACCATTAGTATCTCTCCGGTATTCAAAAATAACAAAAAACAACATGAAAAAACAACATGAAAAAACAACATGAAAAAGGAAAAGACATTCTCGCATATGACTTCACACACAACGAAAGCAACCCAGAATTGTTTACAAAGATCAAGCAACACATAGAATTACTAAAAAAAAGACAAAATAAAGACAGATTTTAAGAAAACTAAAATAATTAAAAGGAAACGCCATCCTCAAAATTTCAAAGCGTGATTTATTTTTATTTTTACTTGCATTTTGTATGATATATTCAGTGTCCATAATATATTTGTGTCGTAACACGTGTTTCGAGTATAAAGTTGAGTCTCTTTAGGGGATTAAATTTGGGATATTACCTATTGTGTTTTGTTTGTTTATCTAATGGCTAAAATAACGTGTATATATAAATAAGTGATGATTAGATCATAAAGTTCATATACGTACGTGTTTGTTTGTCGTCGTTTTTCTTTTTTTTTTTTTTTCACACTCACACGGTAAATCTCTTCCGTTTTGGAAGACTTTCACTTTATTTAGACATTAAATAATTTTTACATTACCTGGAAATTTGATTTCGTTTTTATTCTTTAAAAATATTTTCAGCGAATTTGATTCTGTTATACACTACAGGCCATCTACATCTTTTTGTGGTTTTGGAAGACTATGTTTTACAATGGTTCGCGATTTTTTTTTTTTTAGCGCGTTTGAATTTAGTGCGCCTGTGTGTGTCTAGTAGAATTTTCCTATTGGTTTGTTGAATGAAGTCTTCTATGTTTTAATAAATATTTCTTTCTTTGAGCGTGTCATAATCTGCATTTTGGTAGATAGGAATTACTCTGAATTTATCTCCACTACATTAGTGTAAATGTTTAGAAACGTACAATTTTCTGTTATTGGCTAGTTTAATATTGCTTCTGTGCAGGGCTATACTTTTATTCAGGCCTTGTGTTGTCTCCATGTATATTTTTTGTATTCATCACATTTTAGAGCATAAATTACGTTTTTAGATTTGCAGCTCATATTTGTTTTTATTTCGATTCTAGATGTGTTTTTGAACTTGGAGCGATTTCTACATATATATGCCAAGCCCCATACGGATCGCATACAGTTATGTTTGTGCCAGCAACGGTGGGCGGGCTCGCGCGTGTGTGTGTGTATATCTTTGCGCACGGTAATGGATGTACAAATATGTATATATGTCTGCGTTTATCAACCGACAAATTTTCATCCCAATTTTCTGCTAACTTCCACCAAAATACACTAATATACGCAGCCCCTACATATTTTTAAAAACTTAATCAGTTTGGCTGACGATCGCATGAGCGTGAAACCCAGGGTCACAAACTCACACCTATCTATATCAATAAGTCAGCTCTATCACTGAAATTATGCTCTTTAAAATAAGTACCACGCATATATTTTATATAAATAATATAATATATATATAAAAAATGGCATATATATATATATATATATATATATATATATATACACATACACATTCCACATATATATATATATATATATATATATATATATATATAATAACTACTATGAATAGATAGATAGATAGATAGATAGATAGATAGATAGATAGATAGATAGATAGATAGTTTTAAATGGTATATTTTTATTTTCATATAGAATCGTGAAGAATGTGCAAGAATTTAACAATACATTTAGAGAATGAATGAAGAAATATTAATAACATTGTGTCCTAGAATAATTGTGCCTGCGACGAAAACAAAGAAACTAATGAGTCTCATTTAAAATTAAAATAAAAATAAAAAATAATATAAAATAAATAAAGACAGGAAGAGGGAAAGGAGACAAAAATAAAAAAAACATCCAGAATAGTTGTATTGATGGAAGAAAAAGAGAAAAATGATAAAAGTTGTAATTGTCAGAAAAGGAAAAAGAGAAGAAGAAAACTGAAGAGGTGTAGAAACTTCTTATTTAATGAAAAACTTCTGAATAAAAATAGAAGAAACAAAATGATAAAAGGTAAGAAAAGAAGAAGCAGAAAAAACTAAAATTAAATGCGCTTTTAGAAGCAGAATAAGAAATTTTTAAATACAAATGGAGATAAAAAGGCTAAAACAAAAACAAAAAATTAAAAAAAAACACTTTCCTTGAAAACATTATACAACTGACATTAACTAAAGTGAAAATAGGAATTTATTATTCAAGTAAATAAAATAATCTATTGCGAGATTTTTGCCTTGGTCTTTCTGGACTAATATACCCCCCTTATTTTCTAAGCCTATATATATATATATATATATATATATATATATATATATATATATATATATATACATTTCACGCACATATACGAATATATATTTAATTGGAGTAGATAGACTAAACTATCGCCCGGTTGACAATCCACCCACATCTATTGAACAGGTGAAGAGGCTCATACCTTGTTTCCTGTTTTGGATGTAGCTTCCGGTTCTCTCTTTTCTAATCTTTTCTAATCGTGAATATTGCAACAGTGATTCGCACAATAGCCCGAACAATGAAAATAGTAAAAATTTGCGTTAAATCCGAAGGCAAATGTAATATGCACACACAACGCAAATTTGAAAATGATAAAAGTTGTAATTTTCAGAAAAGGAAAAAGAGAAGAAGAAAACTGAAGAGGTGTAGACTCTTATGTAGCCCCCTGCACATCTGTGGCGTTACGGCCTTGCCTTGTCGGGGTGATATGATTAATATATATATATATATATATATATATATATATATATATAAGAACTACTATGAAAAGATAGATAGATAGATAGATAGATAGATAGATAGATAGATAGATTGTTTTAAATGGTATATTTTTATTTTCATATAGAATCGTTGAGAATGTGCAACAATTGAGCATATTAATCAGAAAAATTAGATTTGTTCTTCCTTTTATTCACCAAATACCAGACCCAAGCGTATAGTGTTACTAAATGAGCATACTGTAAGAGAGTACATTGTGGGGCGAAGAGGATATGTAGGGTATATATTTTTGTCTTTGAAGTCCATTCAACTATTCAGAAGTTCAGTGTAAAAATCTACCGGAGTGAATATTCTTCCTCAGCACAGGAATACAACGGTGTCAACTCAATGTAAGTGTCATATAGAGTATTATCTTTGAATGCCAATACTTGTGAAACCAAAGAATTTAGCTCGCTTATTGATAGGATGGATTTTATATAATTTATTTTATGTTTACTGGTACATTTGTTCCGCAAAATTAAAATTCAATCATACAACTTCCATTTCCATTAATTTCTGCTGCAGTCCGGAATATTTTTTCCATTTGATTTTATGTTTGACAATAAGAGTCAAAGTTTAGTTGCCATCTTTGTGTTTTGTTTTCTAGTGGTAGATTTAAAGAAACTTTTTTGTGTGACAGTTATAGCAGAGATTTGAAAAGGAAATAAGGGAGTAAAAACTCAGGCGTAACTGAGATTGAGAGAAAGAAAAGGTCAAATATGAAAAGTAGAGATTAAGTGAACGTTACTCACCTGTTGAGCGAGTCAAGAAGTAGTAATTTCTGTATTTTTTCGCCCGTGTTGAATGTTTCGAAAACATGTGCTGATTTACTGTTTCGTCCTCTATGGCGCACCCTTTTGAAATTTAATTGAAAAGAAAGGAATAATGCATTTCTAGGATCTTTCACAGATTCTCCTTTCACCTATACTTCATCTTGGCATTGTTTTCCTCTTCCAACCGCATTTTTCTGTACGATTTTGATTAGGAATTTTGAACTGAACCCTTTATTACAATCACTGGAGTATATCATTCTCATCACTTTCGTAGTAGTCCCTCTTTTGGAAGTTGTGAGTTATCTCCCTTTAACCCTGTAAGTTACTTCTTCAACACTGCTGTAGCCTGGTATTGAACTCACAACTTTTTGGATCAAGTCACAAGAACTAACCAACATCTATATCCACTGGGCCATGTGTCCTTAAGTGTTGTGAGTTCCCTACCAGGCTACAACAGTGGTGCACAGAAGTAACTTACAGTGTTAGAGGGAGATAACTCATGACTACCAATAAGAGGCTCTACGCAAAAGGGATGGAGATGATATACCCCAGTGAGTGTAATAAAGGTTTCCGTTCAAAATTATTAGCACCTGAATAAGGCCGGAGCGTACAAAGACCGAATCATCGAGCAAATGGCAACAAAAATGAGGACAATATTCCCATTAATGTAAAAATGTAAATACTACCTCATCTCAGAAATATAGACAAATACTTAACAAACTTCATCATACACCCCAAAAATAGATTCATATTACTACACACCAAAGCAACTGACCTAATCTGTGGAAGAATAGAAATCGGTTACACGTTGTTACCCAGTGGGTTTAAAACTGTCCGTATGGTAAAAAAAAAGGGAACTAAAGCAGTCGTTTCTATTAATTTGCACAAGGTTGTTGATACTATATCATGTACATATGCTTTGGCATTTTCAAATTTGCGTTGTGTGTGCATATTACATTTGCCTTCGGATTTAACGCAAATTTTTACTATTTTCATTGTTCGGGCTATTGTGCGAATCACTGTTGCAATATTCACGACATTTTAGCTATTATACACTCCAACTTACTACATTCCCTTTACGTGTTCTGCTAATCATATACGCAAGTTCGTTAGATAGGACATGCGCTGTTTTCCTATGTACTTCCTGCCTTCAATATACCCTATGTTTATCAAATCGTTTAAACTTTTTTGCCATGTTTTCTCTAGCAATTTAAAATTGCTGATTCTGATGCTAAATGTAAGTGTTCTTGATATTTAATTCTTTCCTGAAACTTCGTTGCTGCTCACCGTGTCCAGTATTTGGTATGTATAGCAACATTCTCTTGTCTATAGTCATTTTTCCTTCTTAGAGATCTTGCAGCATTCATTCCTATATAGAAATATTGATATTACATAATAAGACTTTTTTATTATAATTAATTTTCCAGTTTCTTTATATGTTGCTTAGATTTTGGTATACACTATTTTCTATTCTAATGTATCTTCGCATTTTCATGCCGCATTTTCTATATTCGTTAAAACAATTTTCAGATATTTACATGGTTTCATTTTGGTATTTCCAATTTATAATCGTATGTTGGGCTATTTCCTGTGCTTACAATCGTACATTGTCTTCATTCTTCTCGGTTTCCTTTATAGTAAATGTCATCTACTTTCCTTTCATAGATTACGTTGTTAAGATTGTGGCTGCCAAGATCTGAGCATTACTACATTTTAAAGGGAAAATAAGTCTGGTGATGAAACACATCTTTGTATCAGTGTCATTCACAGAATTCATTTTCTATCCTTACGCATTGGGTTTAAAATGTATAATTTTGAGATTATTCTAATATGCTCCCCAAATATACCATGGATATTTAGAAATTCCAATAGTTCTTTGTGTCATAACTTGTTAAATATTTTTGCATAAATTATAAAATATCAGAATACACCACTTTGTATTTGTATTTTTCTTTCTGATATCATTCCGAGCATGAATATCGCATCTATTGTTCCAGTGTATTTAACTATATCGCGCTGTTCATTTTCTCATTCTAATTCTATTTAGCTGTACTCTTAGTTCACCAGTATACAAAAGATAAGCTTTTTATGTGGTTCACTTGACTGATGGCTTGATAGTGTTTTCATTCTCGTCTCCACAGAATTCCTTCTATGGCATCGTCCATTTCACAACTCGCATAACACCTAGTAAGGTGAAAAACACATAATGCTCAGTGTCACTTAACGACGGAACTTCATTGCTACAAATAGAAACAGAGTCAAGGAAAAAGAACATTCCGTGCAACATGTAAACCATGAGATGTTCAACGAACATACACAACGGGTCTCTGGATTTTAAGTGAAAGAAAGCGTCAGACAGAGTCTACATCACCGACTCAGCACAGTAGACGTGTTTGGCGAACTACCCAAACCTGCTCAGTACTAGTGAGGCATTTAAACCCAGATGCTCTAGTTCATATTGAGCGACCCACCTGCTTGGCCAGACCGAGCTGTTCAATCAGATCATCTTGAACGCCCCCTCACTTTCTTGGCAATGGAGCGACCCAAATGAAAATCGCAGCGAATCGTCTTTCCTTTCACAACGCAAGTCTGCTCAGGGCTAATCACACTTGCGAGGACGTCCTGTAAATGTTGGCTAAGATCTTGGCTAAAATCTTCAACTGTGAATTTAACATCTTGAAAGGCTGAAAGCTACATTTCTTATCCCAAACGTCCTTTGCTTTTGCACACAAAATCAATCCCACCCCTGGTGAAGCGTTGCGATATAGACTCTTTCTTCATAAAATGGTTGTAAATCAGTGCCAGAAAATAAACAAGAACGGGTGACTGCTTTCGGTACAGTTCATAAGAAAGACCATAGAATCGAAGTTTCGTCCTGTCCAACCAGCTTCAGTGCTTCACAAATCTTAGACTACATAATGGGCCCCCTCGCACCAAGCTGTTTTAACCGCCACGTGGCGAGGGACTTCCTGGTGAACAATTCTTGAAAGTAGTCAGGAAAATCCTCACAAAACCACACGGGCCGCTTTTCCATTAATTCAACACGCGCGATATACTTATTGCTACCATTACTCCTTTCCTTTGCTTACAGTTCAGCGGTCATATTCGCGACTTCCGGACACATTTTTAACTACGAGAAATTCATTCTTTGTAATAAGCAAGGAAGCCAGCTCCACCAAAGCCACGGCTACTTCACAACTAGAATGGGATTTAATGGCCTGAACAACTTTCGCTTCACATGCCGTTTGATCACGTATTTAGATTGAGTTGAGGACTATACTAAGCAGCAAACATCCTGATTTTAGATTTCAATAAATCCCACCACTTATTCCTAAACACAGCCCCTATAAATTCTCTTTGTAGCATCACTACCTGCTAGTCCTGCAAATCTTTCTCATCAAATAATGATGCGTTCAAATTCTAGTAGACTAACCTACTCTTAGATTTATCTAAATTTAGACAAATCCGGACGAACCTATGATCTGAGTAAACTATCGAATGATAACGTAAGAGAAAACCTGAGAGCACTACATTGATTTTTTTAAAACTAGAACTCAGTTGATGTTGCTAGAACGCTCACCGAATCCAAGCCGCCCCTATGAGTTCAGGTTCATACTATATCTCTGGGTGCTCATTTCGATACTTATCGACAAAATCATACTTGTTGATAAAGTCACAAAATGGTTTCCCATCCGGTTTGTTAGTGTTCATTATTTGCCTTATTGGAACTACGGCGTGATCAAGAACGGCATCCCAATCGCCTGCTAGAACTATCCCACGAAATATCATAAAAAACGGTTCGAAACAAACCGCCCCCACAGACATTAGGCACATAAACCCCAATGAAATTAAGAGATTTATCTATTATGGTATCATGCAGCACGCAAAACCTTCCCACCGGATCTGCGAAGGCAGAAGCACACGCTACATCCAAACACTTTTCAATATCCACAAAACACCACATGTGCGTCCACCAAAACATACTGAATTGAGGACAAGCCTCCTAGACATTTTAAATTAACGGTGTTTGGCTAAAGAACGGGTCTTCTGAAAATGAAAAGCGTTTAATACGTTGTTTTACATACAATCAAAATAAAAAATAAAAACAATAAGCAAGAAAAAGACTAATAAAATAGTGCAACGAAAATAACAAAGTTTAATATGAAACTATAAAGATGAAGGTAAATAAGAAAAACTATAAAACATATAACAAACTGAAAAAGAATAAAGAAAAATGGCAAAAATTTGAACTTGAATGAATGTATAATCAACTTAAATTATATTTGAGTCTTAAACAAGAAAACGAAATATATTCTCCCCCAAACGTATAAAGTTAAAACCAGTCTTAAAAAAAGTCAAAAGTGGTCCAGAGTTTTGGTAAACTACTATTTATAAGCAAATATAAAAAGGAAGTAACTTAAATTTGGGTCTTAAAAAAGAAAACAAAATATGTACACACTCAAATCAAAGCCGGTCTTTGAAACATGACAGAAGTGGTTCTAAGCTTTAATTTGAATTGTGAATATCAACAGAGTTCTACTGAATCTATATTTTCGAAACAAATCCATTTGTGGAAGAAATAGATCATACTACATTCTTCTCGGTCTTATTCTTGCAGAGGAAGAAATCCATAAATACATTACACATTATTTGCTCAGTAAGGCTCTGGCGGATTGTAAGAACATGATAATGCTCTTTCACTTTCTAGTTACAAATTTAATCCTGTTTCGTTTTTGTAATCCAGAAATGACTTGTTCATACTCGGAATATCGGTAGGTGGGTGTATTCTCTTTTGTGAGATCGGTTCGTCGCCACTCGAGTAACCAGAGCACAAAGGTTTCTAGAAATCTTCAGAAGGAGAACATATTTATGTTTTATCAAAAAGTGTGAGCTGGGACCCACAAGAGTAAGCGCTGGACAGCTCTCTTTTTTTATTGTGGACCCGATACGTTTTCTGCTGGAGTAAACTATCTCAGTAAATCGTGGTAACAGACACGTGCATACTGGTGGTTGTCGTCTAGAAGCTTCGCTTGATCCACTAGTAGTTCATTTTTACTTAGCTACGTATTTCTCTTTAGTAATATTACTCTTGGTTTCTAAATTGTTCCATTAGACCTCTCTTACTGGCCATTGCCTTTTCTAGGAATCGCTGTACACGTTCGGACATAAATGAAGCTTCTCTATTGAAATGAATATGTTCGGTTAGCTCAAAGACTGCAAAAACTGATTAAAATAACAGCCACTAGAGGATAATAGGTATCGAGGGTGCATAGGGGCAGGGTATTATGAAAGTAAACCGCGAATATTCGTCAGTTATTGTCAGCATGCATTTATTAGACTTTCTTAACGGAAGAATAACTTTCAGAGTCAATGCGATTCTTTCCTAGGGTTGCGTGGCTTTTATGACCGTGCTGGTAATAGGGCGTTGAAACATCGGTTTATTTTCAGTGCAAGTTTTACACGACTCTATAAACTCTTTCACATACTTTACTGAGCAGAGAAGGTTTTTCAGTTCCCTCATATAAACCATGCTAGTTACAACTGGGTGGCACAACTCTCTATATAGTTTATTTATCAATCTATAAAAGCAGCCGAGTTACATACATATGAGAGAGAGAGGGGGGGAGGGAGAGAATCCACAGCTGCGTATTTGTTACCGGATTGTACGTTATGTCGAACGAGTAAAGGTAGAGTTTGTTCCCTTATCTGTTTAACTCATCTTTACCATTTGTAATTTTAGTGGGCATATTGTCTTGCTGCTGCAGAAAAAAACATTCAGTTTAAGCTAATATTTTTGTTTCTTACAACATGAAGTGGTAAAATAGATACAGATGCCTCTAACCTTACTTTAAATCTAACGTAATCTTTAGCATTTTGTTTTACAAAATCTAGTACATTTGTCTACTCGTCGGCCACCATTAAATTCAAGTTGTTATTTTCGAGTATTTTTTTTTCAAATATCCGTGGACATCGATATTATTTCGGTTACTATGAAACCACTGAAGACAATTTAGTGAATTGAATCCAAAGATTGCTGACGCACGTGTCAAACATTTTTTTTTATTATTTTACAAGCCCTCTCTTAAGAACATGCCTCTGCTCAATTCTCGTAAACTTAGTAAGATACTAGAGCTTATTACATTTTTCGGTGGTGTATGTACTGTAACTTTTTATGAAGTTACTTCTCCAGTGACGATATTCTAGTATGGCGTCAGACGCGTTAGCGTCAATAATACTCTGGACCGAGTAAAACAGCCATTACCAAAATAGTAACAATTAATAGTTCACTGAATTGCAGTAGAATTTTTTGAGACAATTCGAATTGGCTTAACAATAGGCGTTAATGAACTAAATCTTTTTTTGTAAAAGTACAAAAATGTGTCACAATACTAAAGGGATGGTCATCATCTGTTTTATCTTAAACTTAGCTAGCCACAATAACTCACCCATAACTATACAATATTCCTTGCACCTAATTACCACATAATTATTTACCTTACTTACTATATTGTGAGGCACTTACAAAAAGCAAGAATAAGATGGTCTGATCAGGTTATTAAAAGGAAGAAATTCTCAGTTAAAAATTCCCAGTAGGAAAGAGATAATCCCCATATTTGGACATTTGCAGGGAAAGCTCTGGTTGTTTGTTTAGGGAACGTTAGCATTCCCAGAGCACATTATATCCCACTCTTGCTGGATGAGGAAACCCATATAAGCTGGATATTTGGAACAACAAAGTTGAGAGAACGCAGTCAAGAAAGAAACTGGTGTAGATCAGAGGACAGAGGTAGACCAAAGAAGAAAAACGAGAGGCGCTTCATCTGATCCGATGTGATTCACCGCCTTGAAGAAAAAACAAGAAATCAAACACTCTGTCACGATAATCAAGAAAGGTCGATAGTCATTGCATGGAGAAAATAGACATGGCTGAGTCATCAATAACTGTACTAACAAATTATTTATCAAGGAATTTCATATATATTTTCTTATGCAAGTTGGTTATTTTTTTTATTCTTTTCGTGTTAATTTATTCTGACTGGACCAAAAGAAGTCATTAATTTTACACAATCATTAGGCACAAGCCCGTCGTGCAATCAATCATCACAACTTGGGGCGAGACAAGGACTTGTGTCGAAGCGATCAACACAATGATCGGCAGAGGAACAAGCTTGAATACGAACAGGCCGCGGAATAAAAAGCATAGAAAAAGCTATCACCCAGCACTACGACCGACTCGCTGCAGCGGATGCAATTGGGATTATTTCCAAATACTTCAAAAGAAAGTTCTATGACAACTCAAATAGCCTTTCTCATCATGAGCAAGTTGAGTAATACCTCATTGTTAGCCAGGTTTTTCAACCAGGTACCCACATACATATCAATATATATCCATTTCGTTAGATAGAGCCTTTCAATAAAAAAAATCCTGAACGGATCCCCTTACTAATAAGGATAACGCCTCTGCGTCATAGAAGCCATTCCTCGCCCGTAAAGGAAATTGAATGCTAAGCGGCATTCAAAACAGGAGCTCTTTCCTTGACAGAAACTCCTTTCTAAATTCGCCATTCACATCCGCTTCCAAGCATATTCAACCGAGGAACGGGATTTTATGTGTATATTGACGAGTTTCAGCGCTAGACATAACCATAACAAATTCCACGTAGAGCCGGATTAATCTTTAATTTGCAAAGAGAAGGCTTCAGTGCAAGGCTTTAATTCAAAGGCGACAGCGGACTAGCTTACCGAAAGGAGCAAGACAACATGAAAGGCTCTTCACTTTCACAAGTGCACCGTTGAACGCGTACAAAAGTTGGATCCAAGTGAGAAAGTATTACGCAAAACCAGAGGCCTCCAGAAAACTACTTCCAAGACTATCCATTGCTTTGAACTGATCGAATCTGATAAGCGTAGCTTCACTGTTGAGTTGCTCAATGATCAAGCGTATCTAATGAAGGACGTCATGAACCGTCCTACCCTTCAGAGAACAAGTCTTCTCAGGATCAGTCGGACTAGACAGTTCTGCCAGCAAATGGCTGACTAAGATTTCGCCAAAACTATCAAATCTGGATTTAACATCATCAAAGGCCGAAAGTTATCTATCACATTCTCAATATTCTTGTTGTGGCTTAGTAACTTGTTCGTGTGAAGCGTTTAGGTATGGATGACTGCCTCCTCTAGTTGTTTTAAATCAGTTCCAGCAAGGGAACAAGAACAAGAGACTGTCTTAATTACAGTTAATAGGAAAGCCATCTGTTCTTAGAGTTTTGTATCGGTCATCTAGCTTATCAAACTCTGTAACAGGACCATCACACACAACCGGTTTAGATGCTTTAGACCGGGGAATATCGACAAAATAGGCATCAAAATGAGCAGCTTTCAAATCGGGTAAAAAGATTCCGAAAATCGTCGCGGTCCGATTGTCTGGCAATGTAATGCACTCGATATATTAATTGAATGCATTTAGATTTCTGCTGCACGCAGTTCAGTCATATGTTTGTCTCCAGAGACATTCTTTTTAACATAGCTTTAACTACATTAGCTTGATCCTTCTTGATAAATAAGGAGGCTAGCTATGACCTAGCTAGATCTCCACCATTTAATCGCGCACTCAAATTTTGCTTTGTAAGCTGTTTGCGCTGCTAATGTAACTAGACTTAATCGTAGAATATAACCAACAGCAAACGATCTAACGTTTGACTTTAATATATCCCACCACCTGTTCCCAACCATAAAGCCCGTCATTTCCTGCTGTAGCATTAGTGCTGTATATCTTACTCACCAAATAATGATGCATTTACTTCTCAGTGGACAGGCACCCTAAACACGAATCCGGTCGAGCATGTAATCCGAGTAAGCTATAGATGAAAAACTGGACAACCTATGCGCTCTACATTGATTCTCTGAACTAGGACAGGGTCGAGGTAACTAAAATACATCGCAGTAGTCATCCTTCATCTATTCGTCCAAGTTAAACTTACCTTCTGAGGGTGATCATTTCGACACTTATCGAAAGAGTGAAATTGCTAATAAAATCACAAAAACCTTTCACATCGAGGTTGTTAGCACCTGATCTTGCTCCTAGACGATCTATATCAGTGTTACAGACGGTAATCGTATCGCCTGAGAGGACCACAGGTCGAAGTGTTTTCAAAACTAGCTTTACCACTCAAAAAAAAATCAGGCCGCTCCACATGTTCATAGGGGGTATAAAACTCCAAATGAGTTGAAGTGACTAATCCTTTATGTTAATATCCAGTACGCAAAGCTTTCTCAGATCAGCGCAGATAAAATGACACGCTGCATTTAAAGACCTTCTCACTAGCCAGCACTCGATTCTATTAACTGACTCTGACAGAGGGCAATCTTCGTAGATAAAATGCAAAATCGCGAGTGACACTCTTCCTGCGACAATTTGACTTGATTCCTCTGTCATTCAGACTAGCAAACCAGCGTTCCATTATCAGCCAGATTATGGTTGGGGGTCGGCATTAATCATGGCCGGGTTGAGAACACCAATTGACCTACGGCCAATCACACTCTTGAAGGTTTATCAAGACATAGGTCTATATCAAAATGTAATGTTAAATTTCTAGGTCAATAAAGGAAGTGTTGAACAAAAATGATTTAACAGTTTAATATTGTCGACTTCAAAAAAAGTTAGTGGCGGGTTTGTGGAAATTGCATCGTTTGCTTTCACTAACTTCGCCCAAAACTTTTGAGATCTTTGTCCGGATCTTGTTTGTTTGGGAAAATTTAACAGATCTCAACGACTTTTCTGTTGATTTTTTAAGGTTTAGAAAAACTTTTATGTCATTAATTCTTCTTGACGTTGTAATGTTTTATTTGCCTATCCAAGTGTCACTCAGCACATGATTGTAAGTAGTATTGTAAAGGGTTTCGATTTTTGTTGCGCTTATATCTTTTCAGTTTCGTCGGTCAGTTCATGGGTATGGTTGAAGGGGATGAATTAGAAGGACATACAGAAGTTGTCGTTTTTCTCTGTTAATTCCACATACGCAAGATGGTACTTTTGTCTGTTTATACCAGATGAGGTCTTGCTGAAAAGCAGAATCTCTGCTGGTTTCCACTCCACACAAAATCAGAGTATCTGACAAGGATAATGGTTTCATTCAGTCTGTATTTAAAGGAGCCTCCCTACATTGGCGGTATGTAGTACAAGGCTGATTTTAAGTCAGGACATTCCGAGCATGTATTCTCGGGCAAAAATTCTCCGTAGACCACGCATGCGAGGGACCGGGCTCTTGTTTATTTACAACAGACGAGACTCTTCCCTTTAAACTATTTTATTTTCTTGAAGAAACGAAGGAGAAATTCAAATCAAACTCGGAAATATAGTCGAGTTCTATGTGTTAGCTTTTGAAAATGAAAATCAGTGTCCAGACTGGGTCGGAGTTAGTAGGTCTCCGAATACGGTGATTGTTATCGCTTCTTCCCTACCAGACTCGAATTATCATAACCCGACTTACCCAAGTACACGAACGATAATTTAAAATAGATTGAAGAAGGTACGTGATGTTTGCGAGGTTTAGATAAATTTTTTTTTTCATCACTTTTGTATTGCATCAACGCCAATTTTCACTCTGAAATCTTGTAATTGATTTGTATACTTCGGAATTAGAACCTCAATTTTTATTTATTTATCTTTTTTTTTTGAGATCTGCGCCTCGACTTTATATTTTCTTTGAATCCCATTTTTATAGCAAACTGAAATTGTTAATCTCAAGACAGTATACGCAATGAATGATGGAAATAGGTTATATTAAACACTTAAGTGACTAAAACATGTTGAAAAATTATATTATCAAAATCCAAAAATTAAAAATGACAATCATATAGTTTGTGTAATGGAAAGAAACTAAAAACAAAAAAACAGTGTTTCTAAAAACGTGTATTTTTCTGTAAACTGAAATTAGGGGAAGTTGTTAAGAAGAGATGGATCGATGATGAGGAGTATTAAATAGTACGTTTTACTGAGGTATCTATATTCAGTTGCATCTGAAACCGAATAATATTCGCAATTTCAACGATTCTGGATTAGTTATTAAGGGATATCTCTTCCATTAGAAATGTGCATATCCTTTTCCATACAATGGTTATACTTAGAATTTCTCATTTGAAATTGGAAAAGGCTTTTTAATTTTACTCTAGTTAGTATTCTGTCTGAGGATAAACATAATTCAATATATTGTGTGTTGAATATTCTTTTCGCTGGCGGACACTGTCAAATTACAAAAAGTAAACTGCAGATATTATTTTTTTTAGATGGCATAAAGTGGCATAAAAGTATAAATTGAAATGGATTTAATATAACTGCCTTTCAACAAACTACTTGTATTTATTATCTCTGTATTGCAAAACGTTTTGACGAAGGAGAAAATTAATTTTCTGTTAAATTGTCTGCTTTTCATCATAAAATCAGTTTGTTTCTTTGTTTTTAAAGAGGGTGCGCACCCTACCATGCGTTTTAACCCATTACTAGGACAATGCTTACATTTTCATAGGGTATCTTTTCCGAAAGTGAATATAACAAATTTAGGCGGTTTTTTTTTTTTAGAGTTCAAACTCGGTTTGTCAAATTCATTTTTCGCTTCTATGTGTACAATATTATATGCATATTCATCTGTTTAACATTTTCGCCTCTACTCTTATTCCATGTTCTTTTAGAGTGTGGACAATTTATTCAAGATTTTATCCTTTGCAATTTTACACATTTATGAAAATCTTGGCAGGTAGTGTAAACCTTTGGTTTTTCTCTCTTGCTTTTGCCTTTGAAAGTATTGTAAATGTTAAATTCCCCAAGTCCTCTTTCTATTCTCGCCTCAAAATTACAACAGTTTCTGATTATGTACTATATCCTTTTTGTTTATATATTCCCTAAAATCACTAGTTTATATTCTGTTTAAGCTCATGTAATAGCTTATCGGACGGTGTATTTGCATGGCCAATGACGCACTCCAGAAACTGAGGACAGTTTTACGTGACAGGAAAATTTCGCTGAAATGAAAGTGTAGTGTACTAGATTGTTATGTCTGTTCTTCAATATGGCAGTGAATGTTGGACAATCTTATCAAAGATGAAGTAGAGATTTGAAACAACAGAAATGTGGTTCTGTAAAATGATGTTGAGAATATAATAGACGGAACAAGTGACCAACGACGAGTTTTTAAGGGGATGGGCACAGGAAGAAAACTGATACATAAGATCAGAAAAAGTCAGCTGAAGACTTTGGGATATGTACTGAGTAAGGAGACCTTGGAGAAGCTGGTGCCCACGGGACGTACATAGGGGAAGCAACGTATGACATAATTGAAGGACTTGAGTAAATGGACAGTAAAGCAGTGATTGAGTTGGTTAAACTGAGAAGTGTTATTAAGAGCGATAAGGGATCGGAAGTTATAGAAGGCCATGATCGCCAAAGTTCTGAAGAGACACGTCATATTGTAAAAAAAGAAAAACAAAACCTGCTTGATTTTCAGATCTACAGTTTGAGGCACGCCTCTTTGGCTCTTACTCTTACCAGCAACAACCCATTTTTTATATCATTTAGTCCTTTGTTACCACATCCCTTTACTGCCTACTTAATATTTTCTCCTCTTTACTTTCTCCGTTTGCAAGCAACACAATGTTGTATGCATAACTTCCGATCTGATGTCTGTGTCTAGTACTAATAAATCCTGGGAAGTCTTCGGCAGCGAATAGGAGAGCGTTTTATAATATTCCTTTCGCTATATCATATATTTTTCAGTTAGTCAATAGCATTTTTATCAGCAATGAATAAGAGAGTAAAAACAAATCAGCAACAATATCAAAGGTTTTAAAATATTCATAAAACCTTCAAGAATTGGACACAAACTCGAGGATATTGAACTTTCCTCCTTTCAACATCGAATTTGTTTCGATTCTGTTTTAATAGAAACCAAAATATTACCATTATAATAGAGATTTCTTTTGAATCTTTTCTGTCCTATAATGGCTACAATTTGCCTGTACGTGAAGAGACGCTTAAAATAACCTACTTTAGAAACACTTGAATTTATTATTATCGACAAAATGGAAATTTCACTGGCTGAAATTGAATATATTTGGGTGTCGTGCCCAATTAATTAATAATTTGAAACCGGGTGTCAAATCAAAAAGCGATGACAACCATTTGAACTTGGGGTGAGTAACAAAGTGATATTCACTCGAAAATTGCAATATGCTCTTAGGAAGTCTTATATTATAACCTTATTACATTATAAAATTGAGATATAAATCTTTGTTTAAAACTTAACTGATTATAGCAATACAAAACGTTTTATATAATTTTTTTCGATATAACGTTTTCATTATTTACATTCAGACTAATGTCCTCATCATTGTTGTTTTTATGACAATATTTGGATTGTTAGGCACTCTGGCTTTCATTAGGTTGTAGTCGAACCGATTAAAGTAATGCAATCTGTCCGATTAATAAATAATTTCTTCTTCAGAAAATGTCTATATATTTGTTTAAAGTCCTTTTATAGTGAGCCATGTTTCTACATTTCACATTTTTATAGTTACTCTTCTTAGCGTAAAAACAGAAATGTGGAAATAGAAAATTTGAAAAATATTGAAAAATATTGCGATACCTTTTACTTTTCAATGTAGACAATGTTAATGTCATCTCATAATTAAATTAGGGGCGCCTTCAGCTATGCTTTTCATGTTAAGTAAAGAATACATAACTCTAAGAATTAATGGGGATTCAAGAATCAATTCAGAATTCTGATAAAAACCCATAAGCCTGAAACGGGACTAAACAATATATTTGAGCATTTATTATAGAAAATTCAGATATGTTTTAAAGGTTCAAATTTCAAGCACCTACAGGGAAACATGCAAGTAGATATAAACTGTGGATAAGCGCAAGCTTTTAAATGTTTCTCATGAATTCATTCCTTGGTTCTCCTATGGAAATCCAATTTACGTTAGTCGCATGAAAAGGAAAATCGATCTCTCAAGGCAGAACTATGATAATAGTCATCATCAAACATGATCCTAGAGAACTCCATCGGGTACAACGGTAATTTTTGTGACAGTAACCACCTCAGTCCGAAAAAATCAATGTATAATAATGATAATATATAATCACAAATAAAGAAGAAAAACATTTCTTTCTGTAGGAATAATCGAAATATATTCAAGTCGAAAAAAAGAGTAATTTTGTAAATTTAGACCAGAAATTTGAGGAGTGGGTCTAGCCGAGAAGAGAAAGGAAATCGGTTCGTATTCTTTACGTTATTGTAGGACATTATTGAACATACAAAATTTATACACTGAAAATCTTGCAATTACGTTCTCCGTAGCTTGATCATCTATAGGTTTACAACTGTGTTCAAAAACAGAAGATAGTCAGTATATACATACTGATTTTGAATCAAGAACTCGCATTGTTAATTGAAGTATTCTATCACAGTAGACATTTTGTGGATTTGAAACAGGGCTTTTTATCATTCAATTGTGCTTCCTCAGAATTATTTCCAAGAATCCTTTCGTAATATACACCTAACTTAAGTGTCGGTATCACCACCTTTTCATAAAAGCTTTAATAATTCTTGTTTGTACACGATGTTTGAAATGCTTAAGTCTTCAATTCCTAAATGATACAAACTAACAACTGATAGAGTTACAATATTTTAGTTAAGGCAGATAGATTGACATGACACCTTCAGCAAAGCTTTTTATTTTTTGCTCTAAAAATAATGAATCTTTTCTACAAAAGGCCCCCGAAACAAATTTTTGATGGCATGAAAATATTTCCAAGAGAGAGTAAACCGACTTGAATTACTCGGAAAAATAGGAAAGAAGGAAGCACCTAGGGATTACCCTAATGATTAGAATTTCACAAGCCGAAAAAACAACGTCATCCTCTAAGTAATATTAGACATCTAGCTATATAAGTACACACGTATATTTAGGTATCTACACACATAAAGAGATGTGGTTAATGATATCGATGAGTATTTGAACAGATATTTAGAAACTATGATCCGTATGCGTGGTTGTGTCTCTGGATGTGTGTCTGTGGACGTGTTTACACTTGCGTCACATACTCTATATAAAGGAGTGCCAAGAATTTTTGTATTTTGTCCGCATCTAGTAAAGAAAAAACTTCAAGTTCTGCCATAATGAGAACAGACGGAAATCATATACATTTTATTAGTCCGATCCAATTTCTGATTCCTGATTTATTTTTCACATTCTCTTGTATTAATATATTCACATTATATATATATATATCCAACGTCTTTAGCATTACTAGGAGGGAGGTTAATGTGCTATGCCGTCATCAATTAAATATTAGGCACTAACCGTTTCTAGATTTAGAGATTATGAAATCTATGAACATGCCTTTCATAATATGCACTTGATTATTCCATGTATGATATTTTGAGTCTTGCTATATAGGTACAAAAATCTATATTTTTAATATACATACTTAATAGCGATTATTATTACATTGAGAAATGTTCTGTTAACTCTAGAATAATATTTATATATATGTGTGTACCTGCGCCTATACCAATGAGTATATTTTCTCATATATATATATATATATATATATATATATATATATATATATTGTAGAATTGTAGAATATCTAAAAAAAATTCTAGACTATATATATATATATATATAGTTTTGGAAATTTTTTTAGATATTCTACAACTTCATGGGTAATACGTATTTTGCCACTGACCTTTCGGCTCGTCAGCCCCAAATGATACAACAGTTAATCTTCAAAATATTCCAGAATATCATTACACGCAGACGCTCATGTGTCCATAATGAGAATAGACATTTGTAACGTTAATCTTCAAAAAACAATTCCTCGCTCATTCAAAAATCCCCGAAGAGAAAAAGAAAAAGACAAACATAGACAATAGATAGAAACAAGAGAAAGAAGAAGGAAAGAAATAGAAATAGAAAGTGAAGGAACAGTATATGGAGAAATTAAAGTAAACGTCATAGATCGACACAGAGTCTATCGCAACCCATCTGCTTTCTTAGGAAGATAAGACAGAAATTTAACATTTAGTTCTAAATATGATGAAATATATTACGGTAAAAAATAAATTGTAAATCATAATTTCTAATACAAGTAAAAATATTACCACTATAAGTATTATATTATAAATACAGTTGAAATAATTAAGCCTCATAAAAGAAAACAAACATTATAATTAAATATAGAAAAAAATAGAAAAATAATAATCGGAAAAAAGAGAAAGAAAAGGAAAGAAATATGAGAATATTATTGATAGAAAAGAAGTTAAAATAAACGTCTTATATTGGCATCAGCGTCTATCACAATTATCTGCTTTCTTAGAAAAACATGACATGGAAATTTAATATTAAATTTTGTTATACCTCCAAAGGGATATATTTACAGTAAAAAAATTGGAAAACATATTTTCTAATACAAATTAAAATATAACCACTATTACTAAAATATTATAAATATAGTTAAAATAATAAACACTTTATAAGAAGAAGATAAATAAAATATTAAAAAAAAACTATCTTAAAAATATCTTAAATACAAGAAAGAAATTATATATATTATTTATTATCCCCTATCTATATTATTAACAATAATATAGATAGTGGATTGATTACTTTTTTGGTGTGGTTTAAATATATTATTATATAAGTTAAAGGTAATATCTAAAAAATTAATAATTTTTACATTGGATGAAATTTCAGTTTTGAAGCCTAAAATTTTAAATGATCTAATAATTTTTTTCGAAATTCCAGATGTAAGATAACTATTACTGTTATGGATATACATAAGGCCATCTCGGTAGATACCAACTCGATTGGTATCAACAATTCTACCGAGAGTATATAATATATATATATATATATATATATATATATATATATATATATATATATATATCCCTATCAGATCAGCAATTTGAACTGAATCATAAGCTCCCATTGGGACATCAAAACTATTTTAAATCGCCTGAAGACATCACACGGTAGAAACCTATCTTATAACATTTAATGTATTATTTTGGCAAATTACTCTTACTATATAATCTTTCTTCGTATGGTATTCTATGTTTAACATATTTTCTATTACAAATTTTGATCTAATAGTGCCTTAAGTGTTTTTATTGCATTCGATAATTATTGTTAGTATGTTTAGCCATCTATTAGCTCATTCTACTTTTATTTTTATTTGTTGTTTTTAGTATTTATTATTTTATTTTTATTTTTAATAATTATTATGCTTTTAATATTTTGTTATATATTTTATATGTATTAGTATTATATTGTTTTAACAGTATTTTTTAATTTTTTTATTTTATTTATTATTTATATAATATTGTTTTTGTTTTATATTTATTCAATTATATTTTAGGCGTAGAAAGAACAACAGCAACAGGGCAGAAAGCAGCAGAAGCCACATCAGCAACAATCTCTAGAGCTGAAGCACAAATAGCATTAACCACAACAGCAGCAGCTACAGCAACCGCATTAACAACAAACACCACAGTACAACAGATATAACAGCTCTAAAAGCAGGACCAACAACAGCAACATCTCCAATAGGAACAGCAGCATTAGGCACACATTCATGTTATGGAGGTAGAGGATTTGCTTCCAAGTTAATCTTCTTTGAAAAAAGAGAAGGAGGAGAAAAAGGTCAAAAACTTGTAAACGTAGAAAGGTCTAGCAGAAGTTGGACGCCATGAAGTTCCAATCCTTCCCTACATTTCCAAGAAAGAAAAATCTTATGCCGGTGAGGCTAAAAGCCTCCTTACTCCCCCGACTAAATATTCGCAATTTCCCTCTCCTATACCAAACTCTAATCCCACTCCTTGCATGAAAAAGAATTGACTCCCTCAAGAGTAAGATATCTATCAAATACACTTGAGAGTGAACTTTCTTCACAGAGAAATGATTTTTTAATTTTTCTTTTAATTTTCACTGATGGTTAGCTAGATTTTTACATCTTAAGTCTTTCTAACTTGAATGATAATTTGTTATTATAATATCGATTTTTAATAATGCATTCAATAGACACTACTTATACTTTGATCCGTCTATTTAACACATCAGTTGATAAATCGCGGTCCTAATCAATAAAACAAAATCATTTAGGCAAATAACATCAATATAGCCTTCTTCTAGAGTAATACGCTGATTTCAACGCTACTCTAACAATATGATAACTTTTTGTAGAAAGATTTCTCTTTGGCCTCAAAATACGCTTCAGTTTCCGTTCTTATTTCTTGATTAGAACCAAATCTCTTTGCTTGGAATAACTTTTGAGGTATGCAAACAGCCAGTAGTTACTGGCAGCCAGATCTGAAGAATAGGATTGATGCGGAAGCAATACGAAATGCAATTCATGTAGTTTTGTCATCCTTGCAATCGACTTGTGACACGGTGCGTTGTGTTGGTGAAAGATCACATTTTCCTTCTTCATTTTTTGCCGATTTTGGCTATTTCTTCCATCAAACGCACCAGTAATGCTATTTAATATCAGCTATTGATTGTTCTTTTCTTCTCAATGTAATCGATGAACAAAATACCTTGCGCATCCCAGAATACGGAGGAAAAAACTTGTCTGCATCTATGGTCAATTTGGACTGCTTTCACCTGCTGAGTGAAGTGGTGGATCCAAGTTTCATCCAATGTCACATATTTGCGCAAACAACTTTTTGTTGCGTTGAAAGATTGACTCTGAGCAAAACGGCACCCACTTTAAAGATAGCTTTCTCATTGAAAAATATTCATACAAAGTGATGAATACATTGCTTCTGATATGTTTAAATCCTTTGCTATCTTACGCAACATAAATTTACGTTTAGCCAAAAAAAACCTTGAGGATTTTTAGGTGTTTTCCGGGACAACTGCTAATTTTGCGCGACGTTAACATTCTGCCTAATTTGTCTCTGTACGACCGCCTTTAAAGTCAGCACACCACCATTTAACCATTGTTTCTGACGGAGCAGAGTCTGGTTTACAATTATCACGTCATTGCTTTGTTTGAACAGTAATTTGTTCTCATCAGAAAGCAATGCTTTATCAACACACGAAATTCAGGTTTTTCCATTGTTTTCAAAATTTTGCAAGAGTAGCTTCACTCAAATAATACGACTGGGCCAAAATTTTGTCACTTGCTATATCAAGATGGGTACTTCATAAAAATCATATGGAGTTTTTTTTTTATTAGTGGCGCCATCTATATGTCAGACACAGGATATATTGAATCATCTCTTAGTGAGATAAAAAGACAAATAGATATATAGATAGTTTTCTCAAAATAAATACTACATTGTCCTTTGAAAAACCCCTCAAAGAAGGAAATGCGATTTAATAAATTATTTTCCTTACTTATATATATATATTTTAAAGGTTTAATACTTAAAACGATACTCTCATTACTTCAGACATTGTTATAAGGAACAGATCCTATTTGAAATACACGTCCCATTTTCTGTAACGATTAATGATAAAAATTTGTACACGAACAGGTTTCAAACCTGATTGCCTCGATATGACCGAGATCAAGTTCCTCAAAACAATTACCATGAAATTATATATATAAATGGCTCAGGGAATTTACACTACGTCGGTGAGAAAGGGAATAGAACCAAGGTCATGACCTATGACATTAGATATCCTCATTTGTATTTGTGTCACTAAATATATAGCAAGAAATTCAAGAGTGTCAGAACATGTAACGTTAATATTCAAAACTTTGACGAATAGCAGAATTATGTGAAAAAGTGATATATTTATAGATATTAATGATTTATTATAGACAGAGTTAATATTTGAATAAAAAAATGGATTTCAGATGCCTAGTAATTTCACTTTTTCACTCGGAACACACGTATACAAAGCATATAGTGTATCAGCAATCGACCAAAAAAATACAAGTAATTTTCTCGTATAAATAGACCAGTTATTCTTAGACATGTGGTGTGGAACAAAAGCAATGTACACCCGTAGATAACTAAAATTTTCGGAGGTGTTCTTGTAAATTATCGGCTGATATCTTTTTTATTTCACTATTTTTTAATAAGTGGCATGTAAGGTGTCTATTCAAAAAGTTGTAGTATAGCCAATATAGTTAAACGATTTATAACAAAAAGCATAATACATAAAATTTTATAAATTATTCATGTTCTCGAGGAATTGCATCAGAAATATGGTGTTTAATAATGTTTCTTGTAGCAAACTTAGTTTGAAAAAAACTATTTTATGCAACATCAAAGGCACGTCGATATCAGAGACAAAAAAACTATATTGAAGAATTTTCTTCTACTATCAAGCTATATTTATTTTATAGTTGAAATGGAATTTTGAAATTTTTTTTAAAGACAGTCGCCTACGCAATGCCGAACATTGCATTAAAACGTTCATTTTCAAAAACACAAATATTAGTAAAAACAATGAAGACATAAGGATAAAATAAGATCCTGATAAATGGCCAACACAGAGGCTGAAAGCTCTTGGAAATAAATAATTATGGAACATATGCGACATCTCTTAGTGTAACACTCCCGGCCTGGCGTAGACGAGTACGGATGCCGAATGACGATGTTCACTGTAGCTATGTGCAGAGTAGCTGGTTCTCAAGACGTCTATTACAACAACAAACGTCTATTACAACGTTTATTACAACAACAAACTCACTGCCAACGCTGTGTTCTTTGATCTCAAAAAGTCACGTTGAGAAAACCCGTTAGACGTATTTCCACCATATCCAGACCGGACACTTGTGTACACTTGTGCTAAAATAAAATAATTACGGCACCAAAAAACAAAAAATAAAATAAAATAAATAAGTTCGATGACACCTCAATGAGTTACGAAAAAGAGTTTTTATAAAAAAAATAATCAATTACAAAAGCAGAAAATACAATTGTCGAAATTCAACGGAGAGAGGATTCGTTTAAAAAAATCTCAGAGCTTTGTAATTTTCAAATAAAAATAAGCCCTTCCGACGTTTCATTAAAAATATCAGAGCTTTTCAATCTTGAAATAAAAATAAGTTCTTCCGAAGTTTCGTTAAAAGTAATCAGAGCTTTCAATTTTAAAAACTAATCAGGCTGTCAATTCTTCACATCAAAATACGTCTTTTCGGCCTTTATCAAATTTGCAGACACAGTCCGATAACAATGTGACGTGGCGGCGGCGGTGTGAGGGTCGTTTGGTCTTTGTCGCCTGAAAATCTCTATCCAAATCTTAAAAATTTAAACATTTTTATAAATGGAACTTTGTGTGTGTGTATGTGTGTGTGTCTGTGTATGTGTGTGTGTCCGTTACCTATAAACTCCGAAACAGCAGAATCGATTTTCTTGAAAATTTACATAGTTTTACTTTAATCATCTGCGAGTGTTCTTAGCTAGGTTTTGTGTCGAGGTACCCCCGATAAATATCAAAAATCGATAATCGAAAAAATCCCGTTATAGAAGGATTGGTCCGATTTTAATCAAATTTGATACACTCATAGACAGAGACGTAAGAAACGATATTAAGAAGTTTCAAGGTTGCAGTTCTTACAATAGTGCAGAAAATCGATAATATATATATATATTTATAAAAGGCAAGATGTTTGTGTGTGTGTCTGTTTATCTGCCTGTATGTCTGTATTTTTTCAGCCCTTTTATTTTAGTTTTTGCTTCAGGTTTGGCTCTAAGTAGTTATAATTGTAGTTCTTAGTCTCAGCCATGATACCATTTACCCAGAGGACTTATTTAGCCTTCAAAATTCAGTTTACGACGAAAAAAACTTATTTGGTATCGATATCAGGAAATCAAAATTTGACTTACATCCATTCATTTTTCTTTCAGACTACGGTTTCGCTTTGACTGGAGACAACTATTTTTTTTTAGTCTTTCGTGCCAACGTCCAAAGTGTCTGAGCTCCAGGACCATGGATTAGTTTTAAAGCTTTTATTATACCCGAGCAATGACGGGTTATACTGCTAGTACCTTTCATAAGAGTGCAAACCTTTCGTCAAGAATAATCAGAGCTTTCAATTCTCCAAATAACTTTCAAAGGAATAGAGTTCTTTCGGGGTTTTTATTGGAGGCGCGTTATTCGACATTATCTATATTCGTAATGAGTGTAACAGGACCTTTTATGAGGTTAAGTTGTTGTTTACTGAAAGAATGGGGCAGCGTGTAGCTGCTCGCAAGTTCGGCTCCAAAGACCATTGGCGGCTCTGCAAACGTGTGCTGTAAAACAACAAATCCTCTATCCCTCTATTACGCAAAAATCTGAAGTCCTCATGGCATCTATGGACAAGGCAAAGTGCTTTGCTCGCAGATTTTCTTCCAAATCTATATTTGACTCGTTAGGCGTATCCGCACCAGACTTCCACAACTTAGAACTGTGTCTCAACTGAGGGATTTTCACGTACCCCACCCTCTGGTATCTAAGATAATTTCAAAACTTGATCCACATAAGGCGAACGGAGGCGACGGAATCCCGTCCATTGTTTTGAAAAAATGTGCACCTGAACTCTCCTCTGTCCTCACTAAACTCTATAATTACTGCCTCTCTGCTTCCGGTTTTTCTACCTGCTGGAAGACTTCTTCTGTGGTTTCTGTTTTTAAGAACTCAGTGGAACCATCGGACCCATCCAATTATCCCTAACCCGGAATAGTGTTCGAGGCTATTATCAATGCTGAAATAGTTTCATTTCTTACTGCGCATTAACTATTCTCAGACAAACAAAACTTCTTTCAATTTGCCAGGTCTACTTCCAATATGCTAACGACCATCACTGAGTACACATACCAAGCCCCCCACAAAAGTCCGACGAAGCTGGAGTTGTTGGCCTGGATAACTCCAAATTACTGCGTAAACTACGGGGTTAAAGTATCAGTGGTCAATTGCTTGGTTTGATCCAATTTTTCCTATCAAATCGCATAACGAAATCGTCTTGAACGGGCATGAACGCTGGTGTCTCCCAGGGCTATCTTCTAGGTCCGACTCCATTTCTGATCTTCATAATTGATCTAACTGACGTGACCAACTCCAAATTAGGTATCTACGCTGATGACACCACAATTTAATCCCGCATCTGTAAGAAATCTGGCTAGGCAGAAAAACATATCCTCGCTGCTGATCTTGAGACTGTGATAGAAATGGCAAAGAAATGGCTTGTAAATTTCAATGCTTCCGAAACTAAGCTGCTATCTGTTAAACATCACAGGCAGTCTCTCCTAGCACCCATAAGCATGGACCAAGCGAGTCTCCTTGACATCAATACACTGCGCCTCCTCGGCCTCAGCCTCTCTTCCGACCTCTAATGGAGCCATTACATTTAATCAATAGCTAAATTCACTGCTAGGAGGTTTGAGTCACTTTGTCGGGTCAGGAATTTTTTTCCGCCTCAGTTTATTTGCACATGTGACAAATCAACCATCCGACCGTGCATAGAATAATGTTGCCATATCATGTCCGGCACCCCTACAATTCATCTAAGGGTTCTCAATAAACTTCAAAAGAAAATCAGTAATTTGATTTGTCCCGACCTGGCATCTCGACTCTTACCCTTTTCTCACCGGAGGAATGTGGCTTCACTGTGTCTTCTCTACAAATACTCTCATGGATTCTGCTCCGACGAGCTGAGGTCACTGGTGCCCCCTCCACAAGAATTTACTCGAGTAACCACATTGGCAACAAAGTCCCACACTTTTACAATGAAATCTACTAAATGCAGTCGACACCTGTATTCAACCAGATTCTTTTCTCGCACTTCGCAACTGTGGAATTCAGTTCTATATACTTGCTTTCCTGGCGGCTACAACATTCAGGAATTTAAATGCAATGTCAATTCCTATCTCTTATTCACTTGTCTCCATCCCTTCCCTAGTCCGTTCTGCATCACACCGTGTATCTTGTTCTTTTCTTTCTAGTTCTACCTTCGCAACAGTCATCACAGCTGTATTCCCATCCTTCTCTTGCCTTTTCTCGGACACCTCTTATAACTGGTTCTTTCTCTTTGCTCTCATTCTGCTTAAATTTTTACTCTTATGTGTAGACCTCTGTGCATCTGTGGCGGTATCGCATTGTTTGGTGTGAATCACTATTTTTAAAAAATTACTTAATACAAATATAGCTCATAATATTTATTTAGAATTCATAACATAAATATGTAATAATATCACTCCAAAAATGGGCATTTTATTTCGAAACTATCTCTGTTTTATCATGTGATATACGAGTTGAAGTGTTTTAAAGGTTCAAAATTAGCGAAATGCCCTTGATCCGGAAGATATAGATACGTAGACAGTAGTGACCAATCAGAATAAAAGTAAATTTTAATGTGAAGAACAGACACTAAAAAAAATCTATTTCGGCATTAATAGTATTATTTAATCAAAAAAGTAACCATCATAAATGATCGACAATTAGTTTCACTTTGCAATAAAAAATAAAATGTAATTAAATACACACACACACACACACACACACATATATATATATATATATACATATATATATATATATATATATTTACATATATATATATATATATATATAATTAATGTTTGAAACTACGAATATTAAATTCTAAATTTAACAAATCATTAGATTTAGATTACTTCAATATAATAGAAATATGAAACGAAATGAAACAAGAAAAAGAGACGCAGACATATCTACATATATAGACATCCAAATATGAACCAGTAAAGATGAAAAATATATGTTGTATACATTCATATGTAAGGATACATATAGGCATATATAAATACTTAGAGGAATTTTTTAACATTTGTTTTTATCGACTTGGTAAATTTTAATGCCATGTTTGCAAAGAATAATATTAGATACTCGAATTCTTAAGAAGACATGTGTCTATTATAAACAAGGTTAAAACAGACATTGTCAAATTTCATTACATAAACATAAACATAATTAAATAAATACGCAGGCAAATACACAAGCAAAAATCTAAACACGTACGCGACTAAAACTCAACAAAGCGAAATATCCAGAATAAAAAAAACACGAATATACTTACATACGCATATATACCTGCATCAAGGATTTTGAGTTTCAGTTTATTTAATCCTGGAAGCAATCTACATTAAACAACTTAAACCTGGTTTGCATACGATCAATTTTGATATTTGCACTAGCATACTCAAATGCCTGTAATCGGATCAGGGACGACAACGCCACTATTTTGTCAATGTCTTCGGCCATCCGCCACGGTAGGGATGGACCTGTATCTTCAATTTAATTCTCTGTATTGTTAATAACTTAAACGTTCTATGTTTACTGTGTGTTAATATTTATTCTTTGATAATGGCTTATGTGAGCTGAAAGCTTAGACCCGATTAAAAAATCAACAATTACTATGATTTTTTGTTGTCCTTCAACGATATCATCATTAAGTATATCAGACGGTAGGAACGGATAATACACAAAATTAATAGACAAAACGTGTGTATATTATTCAATGAAACTTGCATAAATGAAAAAATGCTGCCAAAATACACGCAATTTATATATATATATATATATATATATATATATATATATATATATATATACACTTGCCACTGGTATTCGAGGATATCCGTCTAGCAGGGTGGCTTTCTAAACTCCATTGTAGGCAAACTTGTGTTCAGCACTCACCGAGAACATCTGTAATTTATACTATGTTGAGATAAACTTAGTTACAGTTTCTGGGAGAGATCGCGTTATCTAGCGTGAACAACAGTCTGAACAAAGCCAGGACGCTGAAACCCTCCGTCACGATGACATGTAACTTTGATATAGCCCAACCAATGACGACTTCTCAAAGGTAGCCGTATACCCACTTTCACTCAAACGGCATGGGTCAAATATATACCTATATAGACATACACACGTGAATGAATCTATCTATCTATCTATCTATCTATCTATCTGTATATATATATATATATATATATATATATATATATATATATATATATTCATTGGCACGTGAAACAAATGTCATATGTCTATGGCTTTGATGCGCTTAACACACATACTTTTCACTTCCATACACTTAAATTCATAATAAATATATAATGTTTTTGTTACGCACTTAACACGCACTTGAGACGCACTTAAGCAGACACAAGTTTTTATTCTACAATTGATATTCATCAATTGCTTTTCTTCACACGTGACACTTATCTGACTCTTGGATTTTTAAAATCATTCGTTTTTAATAGATCTATGATGAAGCTTGTTAAAATGAAACATGTTAGATTAAGACACTTTCGTCCTATTTGTTCTTTACTAATTGTATTCATATTTTTTTCTTTTCTATCTTTGCTTATGCTTCAGTGTGAATGTTCTTGGGTTTATCTTCGTGTATTTATGCCAAAATGTGTATGTAAATAGATCCATGTCTGTGTTATTCTTCTGTATATGATGCTTTATAGAGTTTTAGTCGCGTTTAGTTACTCTTTTTTGCTTATGTATTTGCCTGTGTATATATTTAATTATGTATATTTGTTTAAGCAGCAACAGATGCCTGTTTTGATCTTGTTTCTAACAGACCCATGCCATCTTAGGAATCGTTCTTAATTGTATGTAATATTGTAGCGATTGCAGACATTTTCCAAACATGACATTAAATTTTAACGGATAATTTAAAACGTCGATAATAACAAATGTTAAAAAAAATCTGTATGTTTTTATGTGCGATATGCATCCGTAAAAGTGTATGTTTATTTGTCCATATATGGATATGATGATATGTGTGCGTTCATATCTTTTCTTCGTTTCATGTTTGTATTAATTTACAATAAATTGAATCTAATGGTTTGTTAAATTTAGAATTTACATTCGTGATTTCTAACATTAATCTTAATATATATATATATATATATATATATATATATATATATATATATATTCATTCACTAATGAATTAGAGCGCTCTAACTACTGGCGTCTGATATATCATACGCTAAAACTCTGCCTCATTAATTTAATCAAATGTTAACATAATTGGTTCAATAATTTTTTTGAATCTGTTTTATGTTGTTGAAATAAAAAAGATTCTTTATTCTGATTGGTCAGCACTGAATACAAAACAATACTTCCCACAGTAAAGAGATTTTGCTAATTTTGAACATTTTAAAACTCTTCAACTTAAATTCAACATGATTACTTGATACTTGATCATGTAATTATGAATTAATTGTGCATTGCGACACGAAAATTTCTATGTTTCGAGATAGATTCTCTTCATCAGGCAATGTTGGATGTTGGTTGTGCAAATGATTTACATTTTAATACAAGAAATCTTAGATTTACTGTTTATGTATGTGGTAAGATATAAGATTTATGTGTGTGTTCCTTTTAACTAATCAGAGACAAGATTCATTTTGGAATTTGGCACGTAGTTTTGAAAGAATACATGCTATCTTTTTCTCTTTCTCTCCTCCATTTTTTCTTTCCCTCCCTTTCCTCCTTTCTTCTTTTTCCTCCCTAACAGTCAAGATGTCAACCTGCTTTTAACCTAATTCCCCTTCTCATATTTATTTTTCTTGCTTTTCACTTAGTTTTATTATCTTTGATGTGATATGCCTCTTTAGTACCAAGACTGTCCTTTTTGCTTTCTTATCATTTTGGTCTCCTCTCCTAGAGAACAGAAGAGGAGTGAAGAAAGAGAAGATCTGTTTACATCTTACCATTGGTTTTCTAGTTCTAATTCTAATTTTTTGAAATCTCATATTTATGAATAACATTTTTACTTTGTCCAGATTTACTTTCTGCTATCTTTATTCCATCTTTCTAATATCTATTTATTTATTGTGAAACTTTTTTTTCAAATTTTATAAACACTTTTATATACCAATTTATTTTATTTTGATATTTCGTCAGTTATTATTTTCCTGAAGAGACTTATTGGTTATATGCATGTTATTTCATTTAGAGTTTTTTTTTTAATCCATATTCTAATGTGAACATTTTGCATTATCTACATATGACATTTGTCTCATTGCGTTCTTTAATAAATTTTTATTTAGGAATAAATGCGTGATAGTGTTCATTTTTATTTAGGAATAAGTTTGAGATAGTGTTAGTTATTCTGTCTATTGTTGATCTGCAGGTGGAGTTTAGCTATTATTAACGACTCTTTTATGCGTAAGTTCCCTTGTTTCCGTTCTCCTGCTTCAATATTGACAATTATGTTTTTGTCTGACTTTTTGCATATATATATATATATATATATATATATATATATATATATATATATATGCAAAATTTTATTGTAGATTTTCCTACATTTTATTTAGTTTTTCCTACATTTTTATATTTTTTCCGTTTGGTGGTATTAAGAGAGAGGCATATTGCTCATTTTCCGAAATCACTTTCGGCCACTTTTAGGTGTTGTCATATTTTTAAGGTTTCTTGAAAATTGTGGGTAGATTTGTGTCTTTTCTAACAAGTAATACCTGAGCTTTATACTCAAGGATGTAGTAGTATTCCCGATATATGTAGTTGTTTTTATTACAATAAACACAATCTTGTATAGAGCAATGAAAGGGATAAACAATATTGGTCAACGCTAGTTTAGATTGATGGGGATATTTTGATTAGTGACAGCAAGATTTACGGTTTCCCATTTTTAGTAACATATTATAAGGTTTACAGTTATTTTCGAAAATTACGGTAGAAAAATGGTGTCTTATAATTTTTCGTATAGATAATATTTCATGCTTATAATTATTATGCATCTGATTGCAGTAAAAATATGTTGACATTTTGTCATGTGGTATTCATATTATTGGGGTACTGTATTTTTGTTAGAATATTATTTGTTTATGAATGATATGGCTGGGAAAACTTTAACTGACAAATGTTTGTTTTATGTGTTTTACTTAACTCAGAAATATTATTTACATTTTCTTTCTCTTATAGGGCCCTCGGTGATGCTTGATAAATTGGCCTTATGCGAAACACGGCCGAAGTCCCCACAATTTAAATATCAGAAAGACGAAGTTTGGATGTTGAAATGTGGAAGGATAAAAATATCTCGTTTGTACATTAAAGTAAATATTTATTAACCAAATGACAACACTGTATGAAGAAAAATATAAGTGAAATGTTGTTAACTAAACACTATAACATATTTGGGAGAAGGAAGATTCTCATAGAGAAAATACATGTAGTTTTGTAGCTAAATTGTTCAAAGAGAAATATAAGTATTTAAAATGTCACACAGAAATTTAGAGATAGTAGCAGAATGTAAATCTAATGTTTATTTCCCTTTTTCGTCAAGTTAACGACAGGGTGAAGGTAAGTTGGTAAAACAAATAAAGAAATTCTACTTAGAGTATCCTGTTGTTGCTGTTGTATTAGTCTTTGTTTTTTTTTAGCGGTGTGTAGTGAAAATAAAGGAAAAAAATGGACGAAGAGATAGAATGGATATGTGACGCACACTTAAGTCTAGGTCGGCTTCTTGAATTATCTTTTGTTACATTGCCACAAGATCCGTCAGTTAACTGCTCCCATGCTAGACTAAATTTAACCGGTCAAGAGATGCCATTTAATTTCTAGCAGGCATTTTCTTCTTTAGGTTTGAGATTTTTGACTGACGTCTTGTACCTATTCAGTAAAGACCTAGAATGTTGTTTTTCACATTGACATGGGAAATTTGCCTTGGTCTGTTTTTTCCGAAATGTTTTTAGTCGTCTTGATCCACTTTTGCGGGTGTGAAATTTTAATTTTCACACTGACTTGTGAAATTTGGCTTGATCTGGGTTTTTCCCAAAATGATATTAATCATTTGAATCCGATTTTGCAAGTATGGAATTTTTCTTTCTGTGTTTTAGTTAACTGCTGGATGATATAGGATTTGTGTCCAATATTCTCTCTCTTTCTTTCTCTGTCTGTCTGTCTGTCTGTCTCTCTCTCTCTCTCTATATATATATATATATGTGTGTGTGTGTCTGTGTGTGTGTGTGTGTGCGTGCGCGCGCGCGTGTGTGTGTGTGTGTGTGTGGTGCGTATCTGGGCAATATATATATATATATATATATATATATATATACGTCTGTTTATAAAATAATTTTTTAGACACTGCTGATAAAGTACACAATGTAACGTATAAAAGATACAAAAGGACAAAGTAAACATAAACTATATTAGAAAACGTAAAAAGTAGCATATTACTCAAAATAGAATCTTTTTATGTGAATTATATGAAAAAAATAAACGAAAATCTAATACGTAATGTTTAACGACTCATCTATGAAGAACTTCTCATTTAAATGTGAGAATAGAATTCTGATACTAAAATCAGAAAAGTTTATATGTCAACAATCAAATGAACACACACTCTATTTTAATAGGCTTACTCTAAGGTGAAAGCCTAAAAACTTACATATTTAACGCAAACTCACCACTGTGATATTTATAAATACAACTAAAAAACTAAGAAAATAAAAGCGATAATAATACATTTAGGCCCAAGACAAAATTAACACGGCTGTTATATTAAATAAAATAAGCAACAAATCAAAATTTATATCAAGCATAAAAAATGAATAGGAGAAAAATATATAATATAATATAAATTGAACTGTAAATCTTTGTAGTAAATAAATAAAAACAAATATTTTAAAAAGTATCATAGCTAACAGCGCCGAAATAATATACCTGTAACTGGAAATCTCATTGGGGAAATCAAACCAAGATAAAGCTATAGAAGAATAATACTACGTGATATAAATGACACTCTGTGCCAAAACATCACGCACTTCTTCCAGATATCTCACCGATCAATAAAACAAAACATCAAACTATAGTTAACAATGAAATACAAGAAAAAACTCCACATTGATTGATTTGAACTCATTAATCAATATATTAGCAAGATTATTAGACGCATCTTTATTCCCTACAATTAAACAAAACGCATCATAATACTTATAAACTTTCAATTTTATCTAACTTCAAAAACAAACGTTTTCAAGAAAGTACAATAATCTACACTAATTTGTGATAAATTAGGTTATGTACTAGCAGGATAGGAGGTTATATTGTAGTCCAATCAGAGTATCGACGTTAAGATTCATTTAACTGAAATGGCATAAGAGCATCAGAAATTATCCGTATATTGGTGACGTTTACATTCACTTGAACTAGACAAACGCCAATATTTGTAGTTATCCTAAAATATAAGTGGTAATAGAGTATACCGTGAATAAACAGTAAAACAATAGGATTATTGATATGGTTTCTCTCATATTCTATTGAGTAATAAATTTATATATTATTTATTTTAAAACTACATCGAATACATGCTGCTGAAACATTTTTGAAGGCCTAATAGGCCTACTGATAGCAAGGCTCGACGATGTCAATGATGCCATTCAGCAGAAAACATCGCTTTTCTATGCTGGAATTAGTTCAGGAACATGAAAGAGACTTGAATGAATTTGTTCTGGGTACCAAACTTCAAAGATCTGATATTATATGGCGAATTTATGGTAAGCGTTTAACATACTCTTCATAATGTGTTGTACATGAACGTTATGTTAAAACCATGTCAGAAAAATAAAACGTTTTCTAATATCCACGCCTGATATTTTAGTTTCTTTTTAGCTTAATATGATGACCCGACACTTTATCGGGCAGGAGAATATAGTACTTTGCTCTATGGTATGCATAAAATAAAGCTGATGAGAATTTTTAAAATTTATATACTGTGATGAAATAAAAATAGTGATCATCAACATCAAGCTGCTGATTAATAGCGACTTTCTATGAATAGTATAATCTATTAATGTCATTAGCACCGAATTAAGCCTACTTAAACTCGACTACATATTTCGGGGACAGATTTAGATTCACTTTGTCCGATCGCTGTAGCCAGCAACATAATCTCACTTCAGACGCGTGAGTGCGAATCGTTGCGAATTTATGGCAGTTCGGGATTAATTTCTTCGACGTTTGATGAAGTACAACATTGATTACAGGAAGATAAAATCAGTGAGATGGCAAATCGAATGGGTCGTATTTCCGTCTGATATTCGCCGAGCAAAAAATAAATAAATAAATAAATAAAACGAAGAGCGATGCAATTAAAGATGTAAAAAATAAGCCAAATGATTCATGCTGTAAAAAAGTAAAAAGAAAAGAACAAATTGAACACTGAAACAAATGAAAGGCATTAAAGGGAAAAACTGAGATGAAAATATGCCAATTACACTACCTGAACGATAAAGTGAAGATGTTTCATACCTATATATTATATCTGAAAAATCTATCTTTATATGTACCGTTTTCCTTTAGGGCGCAGGCGATCATGGATACCCAATCCATGTCTCTCGTTGCTCTTAATATTTTTCTCTTGGTATCTCTCATAAACTCCGCCCCACCCTCCCTTTACTCAAGACTATCAAATATGTCTCATTCCTTCCTTCTATCAGATTCTTCAAATTTACTTTTCGTTTCATTCCTTTTCAAAACCTCACCATTGCTCGCATGCACAATCCATAATATACGCAGCATCCATCTGTAGAACCACATTTCAGTTGCTTAAAACTTTTCCTTCATCCCTGATGATATTGTCCAGCATTCACTGCCATATTGGAAAACTGACATCACATAGCAATCTAGTGCTCTTATATTTGTTTGTAGCAAAATTTTCCTGTCTCTTAATACTTTACACGTTCTTGACCATGCCAATTCGTTTTCGGGTATCTGTGTCGCAATCCCCGTCTTCTTTTTGAACAATTATCCCCAGGTATTTAAATTGTTGGACCTACTACATTTAAGTATCACCCACATGTATTTGACATTTTGGGCTGATCTTTGTGCTGGTGGCTATGCATTCAGTTTTCTTGAAGTTTATTTTATTCCTTTCTCATCACTCTCTTCAGCTACCATCTGTAGCAGGCCTTGCAGTTTCCTTTCCTTGAAAAAACACATCCTTGTTTTACGCTCTTTTCTATCTTTGTATATCTGCTGAATTCGTTATTTGTCCGTATGCAGGTAGTCTGCTTCCAGTAGAGATTCTTGATTACTCTTATGTTTCCCAAATATGTCGATGCTGCTGAGCATCTCCATCAGTTCTATGTGGCGTATTTTGTCGAACGCCATTGAATAATCTATAAAACACATGTACAATTCCTTCTTCATTTTTATTGCACTTTCGGCGATCACCCTAGCTATGAATATGGCATTCCTTGTTCCAATGTCTTTGACGAACTTTTCTTGCCCTATCTGTGGCCTGAAACATTACATTAAATATCTAAAAATACTAAAGATTTTTAATCATTTCACCTCATTTTGCTGCCACTGTTACGCAGGGGAGTACATAGGGGAAAGTAATGAGAAATGTCATGTGGACGGATGAGAATACCGGTGTAATGGGGGTGGAGTGGATGGAGAAAAGAGTTTGAGAAAAGACCTTGGGAAAATCGATGCAAGTTAGTGAGATAGATGTCTATTGACCTTACATTTAAATTCCTGGAGATTGTAGCTGTAGGGGAAGCAAGTATCTGGAAGGGAATTCTACAAGCGGGAAGTGCGAGGAAACAAGCTGTTAGAGTAGAAATTGTGGTTACATTTTATCGGTTTTACAGTAAAAGGGTGGGACCTTGTTGCTGCTATAGTAGCTCGTGTAAATTCATACCTGGGGGCACCAGTGTGCTAAGTTCATTGGAACAGAAGCCGCAAAATATTTGTAGAAGAGGAACATGGAAGCCACGTCACGCTAGTAAGAGAGCGACAGCATCTGGGCTGCCAAGTCGGCATCGATGATATTACAAATTTCTCCGTTTGTGAATAGCAGCGACACCCGACTAGATTGGGCAATAGTCTTCAATACACGGGCGGATGGTAGATTTATATATGGTCAGGATGGATTCAGGCGGGAAAAACTTCCTGGCCCTGCACAGTGAACTGACTTTCTTAGCAGCGGATCTAGCTATGGATTAAATATATTCATTTCACTTCAGGTTAACTAGGTGTTTTAGGAGGTGTAGTGTTTTGCTCTAAGGGAGGCTAGCCTGATCAATGCAAATGGAGGGTAGGGGCGATTGCCTATGATGGTTAATAGATTGCAGGTACGTTTTGGAAGCATTAAAATTTAATAGCAATTTCTTAACCCAGTCCACCATAGATTAGAGGTCCTTCTCAAACTTGGCAGATTTATTATCGAGGCGAGAGTAAACGGTGCTGTCGTCAGCGTATATGCCTACTTGGGATCTTATTGCATCGGGGAAATCGTTAACGTAGATCAGGAAAAGTGTAGGACCTAGCGTAGTGTAATCTTTCTTTAATAACTTCGCCATTGACTTCAACAATGGCCTCAAGACAATTTTTAAATCTCTTTCAACTTCTGTGCATGTTAATGAAAGCTGGCATAATGTTTGCCTTTACTTAATCTTAGGTGTTAGAAAGAGTTTTGTTGTCCTCTCGCTCAATTGGCCAACACATAATAATCAAGGTTGTTTCAGCCTGGAGAGTAAAATAGATGTAACGAGTGATGGGGTTGCAGAATTATCTGATTGATATGAATGGGCCCTTCTGCTACTGATGCATGGTACAGAGTGTAAGCTATTCAGGAAACTAACCACTTGAGCAATGGAAGCAAAATCTCATGGCACTTTCTGTGAGCCTCCGTACTGTGACTGATCAACTGTGCGATGATGACTGGAAGCATAACTTGGTCATCAATAGTGATCGCTCTAAACACCTTCGTAATAACTATTAGACTCATTGAAATGTTTCTGAATTCTTTGCACTGTCTTCAGAATGACTCCCAAACACAGTGGTTGAACTTTTACAAGACATGATGTTCAACTGTCCCTACCGTGTAGTCGAAATTAAAAAAAAACGCACATGCAAGAAATAAATATTGACAATAATTTACAAATCGCTATATATATATATATATATATATATATATATATATTCTTTGCGTATTTCTTCATCATTTTTTTCATTAATGCATGTTTCATTATTTTTTTATATAAACAAGTTTATATATAGTTTGTCTGTTTATTTTATGTAAAGTTATTTTTTTATTGTCTGATACGCGTAATAGCTTTATCATTAAATGAAGAATGAAAATTACAAAATTATTTTTGTATAACGTATATTTTTATAATCCAATCTAACCTTTCGACTTATATAAGCTATTTTCGAAGATGTCAAATTACATTATAGCATAAAAATTCGCGGATAATAATGACAATAATGACTGTCTGTTTTAGGTGACAAGGAAAATTTACAAGCAACGACACACTCGTGCATACAAGACGCTGGAAGCGAATATCGTCAAACATGATCACGCAAGAGTGAATATATACTTATATATATATATACGTGTGTGTAAGTGGTGCTGCACATATATACATTTCTGTGCACACACATACACACATATGTACACACACATACACATATATATATATGTGTGTGTGTGTGTGTGTGTGTGTGTGTGTGTGTGTGTGTGTGTGTGTGTGTGTGTGTGTGTGTGTACAATTCTGGCTAGAAACAATAGGATATCTAATCATACTGATGAGTTGTGATTCAGCGAACAAATCTGTCTGCGGATGACTAATTATGTTCCCATACCATGATTGAGCACTATGAAAGAATGGTAGACTTCCGCATCTACGCATCGTTCATTCAGTAATTAATTTGAACACTACTGTGGTGTGTTTACATTGTATATAACAAGCTAAAGTCCGCCTTCCAATACCGAGCGCCCATAGCTCCGAGGTAAAATCGTCGACTGATGTCAATTAGGTCGGGTTTCAATCCTGGCTAGAATCCATCTGATGTCTAAATATACTGATGATCTGTGATACAGCAAAACAGATCTCTCTGCAGATGACTTTATATATATATATACGCACCCACATATATGGGTGTGTTCAAAATGATATATATATATATATATATATATCAAATGGCTGAAACGATATATATATATATATATATATATATTAGTCATCCACAAAAAATATGGAACGCTTCACGAAATTTCGTATATATATATATATATATATATATATATATATACGCACAATACTGAACCATCATAAATTTACTAAATCTCGTTATATATACATATATATATATATATGTGTGGGGGTATTTCATATACTTATTTTGTGTCTACAACTATTTGTATATGTCCTAGAGTCTTCGAACATCTGCATTTCTCTCTCGCAGTTCATCTATTTTTAACCTGTTTCACTGGTTATATTTTTGTACTCGATTTTATCTCTGTCTCTTAATACTTCTGGTCCCTTTTACATAGCCGCTATCTATATGTACATATATATCTATATATTTATACGTGTGAGCGAACATATATATATATACATATACGCGATTGTGTATCTGTCTACTGATGATATGTGTGTGTGTGACTTAGGCTGCCACCAGAACAATATAACACTTTTGGGAACAATAAAGATAAGCGATTTATCTATGAATATTTTTTCTTTGTTTTTGTTGTTGATTTTTTTTTCGTTATGTCTTTTTCTTTTGCTCTGTGAATTCGAGAGGAGCTATCTTTTGGAATGTTCAACCTGTTGGGCAAATGAGAATCCTATCAAATACCTAGACCCATAACACCGAAAATCGTTAAAACGAAATTCGTTTGCTCAATTTGTTCATGAATGGCCAGTACACAAATTGTAAAATGCACCTTTGACACTATTTAGTTTCTCAAAAGGATTTTGTATGTATTTTATATAACAATTATTAGAATAAATGAAATATATTTTCATAATTCGATGAGATTTCTCATTTAGTGGTTGTATTTAATTTTATAATGGCTATATTTATATTATTTGTCTTCAAGTTCGTCATTATCTTCGAACAATACGAAAGTACATAAATAACTCTATAAAATGAATATGTAAAAACATTTTTTAGTATTCATAAAAAATATTTTACAAAATACACTCCTCATTATCAAAGCTGTTAAATACATTTTCTCTTTTCCTTATATAGATAGTATATTTTGCGTAGTTGAACAGAATAGTAGAAAGATCGTATAAGCTCTTATAATTCTTGTCAACCGAAATACTTGCATGGGCAAATATCATAGGTGCGTAACCTAAGGCACTTTGATTTTATGTAATGGATAGCAGCCTTATTTTGCTAGATCACATATGACTGAATAGTGAAATGAATCTTCACTGAGTGATCAATACTTCCGGTCTTTTGCCTCATATAACATAGAAAATCGCTGGGAACTTTGGTAAGCTTGTCGCTCTCGATCTATTACGACTGAACAGTGAGATCGATCCTCACTGAGTGTTTCTTGCTGTGCTTTTTTTCCAAATTGTTAGCCAATATTTGTACTTGACACAAGTTTGACAATAACGTGTCAAAATATCGAGTCATATTTTAACTCCAAATATCAAAATATCACTCTAGTTAATTTTACTTGGTTTAATTTTGTCTCGTCCAAAGAGAGAGGAATTAAAAATCTAGTATATATCATATCGCTCTTTAAAGCATATTTTGCAATTAAGATGAATGTTTTCCTGTGCTTAGATTTACGTGTCAGAAACTCAGTTAATTACCATCCATGATATATATGTCGTTTCACTCATGAATGAGTAGATTTTCTATCTGCGGTAGATTAGTTGTCACTCACGGCTATGAGACACGCACAATCTTGCTATTCAACCCATAACTGGCGGAGAAGACGCACGTTCATACATTTTCTTAAGGAACTTGTGTATGACAAATTTAAGTGAAAGTATCAAATTTGAATAAAATCCTAAGTTGCCTGTTTTATTTATTATCAAAATTTCGATATCCATTACATAGCAAAGCATAATATTTACTACACCTGCATGAATTGAGTACAATTATAATATAATAATCGAATTCATTAGAATAGGAGGCGGCTTCGAAAAAACTTTCGTACTGGTATAGTGGCTCTTCTTTTTTACAAAACTTTGAAAAATAAAAACAAATTTGACTGAATTCCTGTGACGTGGTGTTATCATGATTAAAACTCTTTCTATCCGGTCTATTGTCGGTATCTTTGTTATTTTTTTCCATATCAATTTGGCCGTTGTACTCTTGTGCCAATTGACCTTCCTCAATATATTACCGCTTACATCTGATCAACTTTCAACAGGCTGAAACCACTTTGATTATAATATGTTGGCGCAGTTGAGCGAAAGGACAACGAAACTCCTTCTAACACCTCAGATGAAGTGAAGGCAAGGTTTATGTCAGCATTTAGTAAATTACAGAAAAGATGTCAGGTGGCCGCGATTAAAGCCAATGGCAATTTTATTAAAAAAAAATTAATCTTTAGTTTTTTAAGTTATTTTGGTCTAATTTTGGTAAATGTACTGGTTCAAATGAAATTTACATATTTTCGTAATTTAGACAACAAATAATTATTAATATCACCAATATAGTAAAACACGAAACTAATAAACGAAACATGCCTACGTGATATGTATATATCGACATGAGTAACCTCCAGTGAACACTGCACTGAGCATTTTATTTAATCTATGAGGATATATTTTTTTCTAGTTCAACTGATCCTTTCTAGGGATATTACCTCGAGTTCTTATTTTTTTAGTAAATTTCAGTTATAGCATGACCATTTCCACTGAGTGTAATTACAAACTGCTTGACACAGGAATAGACCATACAATCAATCTGTCAACATATTCACAAACAAACGCTTTTATCTTATGTTATTTTCCATTTACAGTGGAAATAGAACTGTTTATCTCCATAGATTAAATAAACCGTTCAGATGGCATTACACAGATTGATATAAACCTGAAGAATGTCAGAGAGAACAACGTCCTAACCACAAAAATAGCAAAGATAAGGACGATAGTCCTAATGTAAATATTGTAAACAAGACCTATTTCTATTTGATAACATTTCTCATATATATTGTATTGAAAATAATGTGCCCTCCTGCAAAGAATCTTGTAATTTGGAATGCTAACTACCATCAACCCCTTTCAATACCCAACATGAAAAGTATGCGTTTTTACTTTTTTATCAAAACTTGAATATTAGCAAAAATTAGTAGATCCGCAGCTGCATATATGTTATTTTTATCTCGATGACGTCTTTCAGCATATGATTTTATACCGGTCTACTTATTTTTTGCGACATGGCTATGTAGTGGTTTTCAAATGAATTTTTTAAAAATATTTTTACTGCACTTTATTTGAATTATTTCTCACATATTTTGCCCAACCTTTTTTTTTTTTGTTTTTATTAGCGAAATCCGTGCAATCGTTATTAAGAGATACTAAAAAGTAGCAAATTTTTCCTCGCCTCAATATTCTAAGAATGTTATTTTTAGTCTCTGTTTTTAACTGTTTTCTTTTATCTTGTAATAATTTTGTACAAGTTGCAGCAACTTTCTTAATCATTTTACCGGAAAGTAATGACGTAATAGGGCGACAAAGGAGTTCGCAATATCTTTAATAAAAATATAAAAATACAAGAGCGAATTAGCGTCACATGGAATTTGCGTTTATTGAGATTTAAACGCGCTAAATGCACTGATGAAAAAAGGGCGGTCAGTGACTTGCGATGCCACGGCGAAAATTCAGATAGAGACGCCCACGTCCTGGTTAGAAATCAGTCGAAGGAAATCAAAGAAAAGCTAATTTTATTGATTTTGCTCGGTCAGTCATTCACAGTTGATTATTAAAAAAAACAAGGGTAAAAATTACAAACGAGAGGAGTTTAATAAAATGATATTAATGATAATAACTGGTCGGAAAGAAATAACTTTAGATTAGTTAATCAAGTTATAAAAATAAACAAACTCATTACAGAGCATCGCCACCTTTTATGTTATACTGGATTTAATGCATCGTACTGCACCACTGACAAAATATTGAGTAATATGTGTGTATCTCTGTGCGTTAGCATGAATGTAAACGTGTAAGTGGCATTCTGCGAGTATTTCGTTAGTGCCGTTATGCGCATGAGAAAAATTGCATGTGTGTGTTTCTTCATATATATATATATATATATATATATATATAGGGTACAGTGACGGCTAAAAGAATAATAATTAGACGGGGCTGAATTATTTTTCATATACGTAAATGGACTGCTCTACTAAAGAGTAGGTAATAAATATCGATGTTTAAATTTTACAATTGTTACTTTTCAATCCGACCCTAACCATTCCATCATGCATAAAACCCATAATTAATCACACACACGCATATATATATATATATATATATATATATATATATATATATATATATACATGCATAGTTCATTCAGTAATGAATTTGAACAATCTCGACTACATTGTGTATATAACACGCGGAAGTCTTCCTGCACCGAGCGCCCATAGCTTAGAGGTAGAATCACCGAATGATGTCAATGTGTTAATGTTTCAATCCTGCTTAGAATTAAGCGGGTGTCTGACTGTACTGATGAGAAGTCAAACCGCGAAACAGGAGTGTCTGAAGATCTCTCTTTCTCTCTCTCTCTCTATATATATATATATCAATTATTTCTTTATGTTGAACATTATTATTTTTTATTAGTGTGTACTCGTATTTGAGTGAATAGTCCTTTTTTCTCTATAATTAAACAGCCAGTCAGTCAAGTACGATACGTGATACACGCTTGGGTGATCATGACTCTTACGACCTGGCAAAATATCATCCTTGCCATTACTTTCTGCGGTAGACTGGTTGCTAGCCAAGGCTGTAGAACCAAACCTGCCCTGTTATTTAACTCATAACTTGGCAGAATAGACAGAGTAATACCTTTCCCACGGGTATTTGCGTGTATGTGAATGCAAGCGTTTCCACTGGAATCCGAACTCCGTTGCCCGATTTCTCTTTCTGAACAGATATCTACTGCACCACAAAGCACATCCTAGAAATTAAACAGAGCACTGGCTTTAATATTCAAGAAATCTTGTTTGGAAAACATCTATCTTATAGCAGGATTCGAACTTGCAACTCCCTTACACCGGGGAAATGTAGTTATTAGATCTAATGATTACACAGTAGACTTCATCGTAATCAAAATCCGCACTAAGCCATATAAATACATATTCTCATGATTTCTTTATAATATTCATTTTTTCTCTGCATCGTTTCCTAATGTAAGCAAACCTAATCGAAGACAGTATTCTGAAATCTTACGAAATTGGTATCAACCGACATATTTATTTAGATTTATTTGTTTTGAACATTATTTTAATGGATACATGTATTTGACTGGATAGTCTGAGTTTTTCTATAAATAAAAATATATAGATGTTTGATAACAAGTATGTGTCTACGCGTTACTTTTATATTTGTCTTAATCCAAGAAAATGTTTATGTATCCATGTTACCCTGATTTCTTTAAGCATAAACGTGCGCAGAAAAAAGAAATGCGTGAAGAAATGCTTGTGTCTTGGTTTAGATGCAAACATTATTTTCTTTCGTGAGTTGGATATATAAATTTGACTTAACAATATACTTATGAAAAAGTGAAAAAGAATAGGGGTATATTTTGCGTATATTTAGTAATATTTATATGCAAGTATATTTATACCAAGTCACCGCAAGATAACTACTGGTATCACGCGACCCAGCATTTTCTGTCTCGAATGGCTGAGTAATTTGGAACTAAATTGGTTCCTATATAAACTACAGGACCACAAAAATCCTGTCAAACGACTATATAAGAAAACGTAATATAAATGTGCATAGTGGGCTTCATAGCTATATATATATATATATATATATATATATATATATATATATATATATATATATATGTGAAACCAGTGAGGTGATGTAATGGCATTGCCAAGAAGAGGGCCTCCTTCATTGATATTGACGGCCATTGTGGAGAATTCCCCCGATGTAATCAATGTTTTCGTGACCAAAGCTAACGTTAAGCTCTTGTTGTTTGATTTATGACCCGCCAAATGCTTGCATAATCGTGCTTAGATAAAGTCAATCATTTCCTCGTATCTTTACCAATATTCACACAAAACTGGATATTAATTCACTGTACTACATTCATTTAATTCAATTTCTGACAACAATATGAACCTGACCATTTTAATCTCTTGTTCAGCAACAAAATTCTAGTCTATTCTGTGTTTCAATAAAGCGGAAGTTAGGAGATATTTGGACGTACTTGAGTAAAGATCTTTGGCCACTCTCAACAACTGACAACGACCATTAAGGAAATTAACTGAAAAACATCGTATCTTTTTGAAGAGCATGTTTAGACAATATTTTGTAGGATTTCCTCTTTGATATCATGTTTCATAAGTGTCAGTAAATTACCGTCATTTATAATTACAAACTGTACCTTATGTACTGTGTGCATGTTTGTGAATAAAGGAATTTTTCAGTAATTTTCTTTACAAATATTACATACTTGCTGTATATGAGAGCTGAATTCTAAGTTAGGCATCCTTGAGAACAGTTTTCAGTATTTTTCAAAATATTCACCGAGATGATCTGCTACTTATAAATATCATGATAAAATCTCGTGTCATATTCTTACATACCATTGTCGAATATATAATCTCATCCAACTCACTTGAAAATATCTAAATTCTCACCAGTATAGAGAAATTTTCTCAGATTAATAGATAAAATGTCTTCTTTGTTAAAAAGAAGACAACCCTTCGTTAGATCTTGTACAATGGCGATGTGGTGTCACTTAACAACAAGAAAAGGCACATAACATATAGACTTCCTACAGCTGGAATAATGGAAATGTATTTTTAAGAAAAAGATTGGAAAGGAAACTGGCATCAACCAAGAACCATAATTCTTATGAAGCCTATTTGCACTCATAATTTTTTTTTCAGATAAAGATTTTAAACATTTTGACCGATAGTACAATGAATACTGAAAATGACCTTTGTAGATATCGTTAAATATATTCAATATGTGTGTGTGTGTGTGTGCGCGCGCGTCTGTTGATTTTAGATGGGATATTGTAAAATGTAACTTGACCGAAAGAGTTGTGAGTTCAATACCTGGCAACAACATAGGTAACAAAATGAGAGCATTAAGATACTAAAAGGAATTAACTGATATTGTCGCATCCAAAAAAGACATGGTACAATGAGCAATCTATACCGGTGGATTAAGTATAGGGTCTAGTTCAAAATTGCGATATATATTACTAGCAGAAAGCCGAAACGTTCAACATCCGAAACATTGTTAATATGTCTACAGATCGTTAGACAGTTATCTTAATTCACAGATTTTAAATCTGCGTAATATAAGGAGAAGAGGCCGGTCATTTAATTAGAGAACTGACTTTCAATCTTTTTTTATTTAGAGTATTACTAATTTTCTTACCTTTTATTATAAAATATTTCATACATAAAACTCAAGCTCTTTGGATATTTTCTTGAACACCAATTCGTGCGTAACTTCTAAAAATCAATGTGAGTTTTATCTTACTGCATTTGGTAGATTTAACTGTGTTAGTTACATTTTTCTTGTAGAACGCAATAAGGAGAGAACGAATGTCAACAGGTTGCCTTAACTGCATATCACAGTATCTTATTAAAGCATCTGGAATCAGAAGACGCTAGATTTTTGTCACTGTACTGATTATTTTCGGGCCTTTTTCGGTTTTAAATTAACACAGAGACAATTTTCAGAATTCCACATCCATAAGGTATAAATAATTCCCACATATTTGGGGATGTTATATTTCTTATCAGCATTACCGAATTTGGTCAACTCTACGCATTCTGTCACAAAATATTTTCCGAGTGTTATTATATCGACTCGTTCGCATTAAAAGTTCATTTTGCATCTACATCATATCGGCATAATCCTCAATTCTTACTTCCAAATCAAACATTCTTGGCACACACCGCATTCATTAAATCTCTAATCTCGGTGACACGTTTGATTTTTATTAACTAAACCCAATTTCATTATTTCCCGAGTTCATAAGCGCGATTTTCACAAGTAACCCGAAAGCCTTTGCTCTCTATTCGTCTGAAATCTCTCTCCTCTCAAAAGAACGATCGGAAAAGATCTGTGGTGGCTACATATTTAATTTGACGATTCCTTATGAATGGCTGACAAATTAATGACCTCAACCGAATCACTTGTACGTTTCAAATTTTACTTGCTGCCATAGAGCTTAAAAATTTCATTAGAAAAAAATCTCTAGATAGTTTCGATAATTTTCTTAAAGTCACCCTTATCTGATCTTCTCCCGAGTCGTCCAGTATCTTCAAAGAGATTTTTCACAGTTCTGTGGTAGCTTTCAGTCGTTGTTGCAATTTCGAATGTTGTTTTATCTTTTGCAAGCTCTGTCGTTATTAAACATTGATATTTATCTGTAAAATCAGCCTCACAACCAATTTTAAACTTCAAACTTGTGATATGGATATGACTTTTAAAACTGGTCTTTTAAGATCATTTCCTACAATTTGTTTGCACCTGCACGGAATCTATTTAATCGTATATAGGCTAGATGATACCAACATTCAACACATATACTCTCATATTTAAAATAAGTTATTTATGTTGCATATCGATGACGCGTTTGATAATATGTATATGTGTGTGTGTGTGTGTGTGTGTGTGTGTGTGTGTGTGTGTGTGTGTGTGTGTGTGTGTGTGTGCGTGCGTGCGTGCGCGTGTGTGTGGGTGCCTATTTTCATATATATATATATATATATATATTATAAGTGGGAAATAGTCATTTTCAACATGTAATTTTTAGACATGCATAGTCAACCCCATTTAAACACGGAATGAGGAAAATTTTAATGCCGGAGTGTTGGTCTAGTAAAGGAAGGGGTTGGTGGATATTGGCTTTTATAGGGTTAAGCTAGTGGAATCTTACTAATAATTTCTTATTTGGTAAGTGGAGGTATTTGGGTTGACCAGTGAGTTAGTAGTGGTATGTAGTGGGGAAATACAGCTTAGCAATTTTTTTAAAAAACCCTTATTGTAACTAAATGGAAGAATAAGATAATTATTGAAATTTATATTTATTTCTATGATGACACGTATTAACGATCTCTCTACGTTTATTCAGAAGTACATTCTGATATTGAAATTTTAAAATTTTAATTGTTTCTGTTAAGCACATATATATTGTAAAGCTAGACAAAGTCAAATTTCGAATACGTTTCACTTACAACTTTATTTAAAAGTAAAATTGTACAAAATCTAAAAATAAAAGTTGATTGCTAACCGCAATTTTGGTCATGAAATTTTTTAAATGCTTAACCTTCATTTTTTTTATTTCTTTTTTATTTCATTTTGAAATGTGGTAGTTGCCGATGAGATGTAAAATCTCTCTTCGGAATTTCATGTTGAAATGATCATTCAACAGTTTTGAACATCGAAATTTATTTTATTTTATAATTAGCTCTGTAACTTTAATTACATTGAGCTCTTCACTTGTATCATTTTTTAATATATATATATATATATATATATAATTATATTTCAACATTTACAATCAGATTAAAAAGAAGTCAACGCAATAAAAGCAATTGAACATATCAAAATATGAAATTACACCAATTTCCCTACAATTAAGAATAAAATCAGTACACAACAGCAGATTGAAAAAGAAAAAAAAAACATTGATTATTGTTCATATATTTGGTCGGCTGTTCCTGTGAATCATGTCGGGACAATCTTCCAATTCCAAATGAAGAATTGTAGTGTCATCGATCCCGATATACCAGCTCGATCTCAGTCATCTCACCGACATGATGTGGTTGTTTCACTCTGTCTTTTCTACAAATATTATCATAGCTTCTACTCCAACGAACTTCTACAGCTGGTGCCTCGACCACATGAATATAGCCGTTCTACTGAAATGGCAACTAAGTCTCGTTCAAAGTAGTCAAATGTAACTGTCACTTCTACTCTAGCAGTTTTTCCCTTGCACTTCCCGCCTGTGAAATTCTTTTCCATACCTTGCTTTTCTAATAGCTACAATCTCCAAAAGATTAACTGCAACTTTTTCGTGCCCTTTTCAGACGTCTCCGGTAACATTTTTTTCTTCATTTTTCATTTTCTTTTCTTCACTGTAACCCCTGAGCACAATTAGCAGTACTGCCTGATTTGAAGTGAAACAATTATATATATATATATATATATATATATATATACACATCCACACACACAAACACACACACACACACACACACACACACACACACATATATATATATATATATATATGAGCATATACAAAGTGCATGCAAATACACTTTTATATCTCCTTTTACAAAATACAAGTAGACACATCTAATAAGTCATGTAAATATAATACAATTGTACTAAAAATATCTTGACATATTCACATATATTTCCATACACAAAACTTACACGTGCATGAATATAACAATATTCATATATGTCTCTATATATGTGAGTGAGTGTGTGTGTGTATGAATATATTATACACGAGAAATATAACATATATACGTATACATATATATGTATACTAACATAACATATGTACGTATACAAACTACTGTAATTTTGGAAATTATATTTTTATATATGCGTGTGAGTCTGTTTGAAATTTAGCAATGTTTATGTGCGTTGTGGTACAGTGGATACCGATACGGAACTAGAGATCGTGGCGCCGAGTTCGAATTCCAGTTGAATTCCTTTCCTTCAATTACGCGCAAATACCCTTGGAAAAGGTATAAATCCGTCTCTTCCCTCCAGTTACGGGTTAAATACTAGGACAGACTGGGTTCCATAGCATTGGCTGGCAACCAGTCTACCGCAGAAAGAAATGGCAACCTACTGAGGCATAATCTTCTGATCAATCAGTCATTTTTCTTTTGAGAAATGATCGCTCAAAGCGTGTATCACGTACGGCACTTAACTGACTGACTGACTGACTGACTTAATACATAAGGATTATCTGGCCTCCTAGAAACGAGAAATACTGTTCAAATATTTTTAATTAATTTTGGTTTCAGGATTCATAATTTTACATTTATAGTGTGTGTAAAAAAATGTACGAATTAATAACTTTGACAATTTTGGAAGTGGCTAATGATATTACGACTTTTTCAAAAAAACGAGTGGTAAATATGCTAGTATTACACAGAGGAATGGAAACAGAATTTGCATACCGTCGTGATTGTTCAAGGACTGCACATACATGGTACATGGAAAGAGTGATAGAGTTAACTATGATATAATTGATTGTTTTTTATGGATTATCGACCTTTTACAAGTTATTTAATAGTAGAAATTGTTTTTACATTTTAAGAACATTTGGGAAATAATAAAGATTTCATGATACAAATACTACACACGAACCTAATAATACGGTGTGAAGAGAGGCGGGGTTCATATATACTTTAAGTGTTATTGCGTGTAAGCGAATATATTAACAAAACAGGTTAAATCGGAGATCGACTCTCTACTGTCATATTCCATTACAGCACACGTATTATCAAGATTACTACACCTAGTGCTCGCAAACGGTGTCATATCTCAGTATTATTTAAAATTTAGTGATCGTCCGAAAACCGGTGTATGTCACTTGATTACAGTAATGCTAATTATAAAACAAGAATACACACCTTCTCTCACACATCTATTTAGCTATCAATATTATTAACATTATCTATCTAGAAGGAGAGATATATTACTAACACTAAGATTCCAAAATTAATCAACTGCATGAGATATTATGTATCTCCTGAGATATTATGTGTCTCATTTTTTTAAAAAATTAAATTGTATTTCTAAAAAAATTTATTTCTTGAATAAAATAAATATTCTGTTTTATCACATTAGCTTTCATCGTTTTGATTATGGGCATTCCTCGAATAAATCAAACTCAATCCGTTATCTATTTGGATGCTGTGCGACATCATTAACTGAAGATTTCTGATCTGCGTCTTTAGATTTGTCCCTAATAGCGCCGCTCAACATTGAATCGATTTAATGTTTTGCTTTTATATTAATTTTTTGTTTTAATTTCTAAATCAATTCTTCTCTTTTTTATTATTTTATCCATTATTTTCGTTTATTTCTTTCCTCGCTTTGTTGTATTTTTGCCTCTCTCCTTCTTCTCATGGTTTCTTACACTTGGCAAGAATTTTTCCTTTGAACGTTTATCTGTCGAAAATCAAAACATACCTTTTTTCGTTTGCTTTTATTTTAATTTTCATTTCTTTCGCTCTGATTCTTTAATTTCGTTTTCTTTCATTTCCTTTTATTCTTTCTTTCTTATTTTTAAAGTTTGTCATTTCTTAAGACATCAAATATCATTCGTTGATCACGTTTTTGTCGTTCATTTCTCGATTCTTTTAATTTCGTTCATTTTCCATTTCTATCGCGATAATCATTTTCATCTTCCGTTTTTTTCTGTTCTTTCTTCTTTTGGCGACATTACATTTCTTCAATAATGTTTTTTATTCAGTTTTTATTTCATTTAATTATTAGTCTGTTTTACGCTTGTGTTATTTTTACATCTGTTGTTTTGCTCCTTTTCTTTGTTTCCATTGTTTTCATTCCAAAAATATTTTTCTATTTTCATCTTTGATTTATTTCACAAATCTCGTATAAAAATATTTGTCGCGTTCCCTTTCATTAAAATTCTTTTTTTGTTTTTGTTTTTTGTATAATTTTTGTAGTTTACGTTTTTGTTTTTATTCATATATCGACAATTATTTTCTTTCTTTTTTATTATTTCCTTCCATTTCATTCGTTTTACACAACTATATCTTTCGAATCTAATCACTTCCACTGATCTAATCATTTATATTTCGAAGACATTTCTTACTTTGTTAATTTACTTTGTTTTCCTCAATTCATTAATCGATCCCTTGTGGTTTTCTTTCTTTCTCTAAATTTTATTCTTTCCTTCTTTTATGACCATTTTCTTCCTTTTAATTCGAAATAACTTCTTTATTTAGCCATATTATATAAAAAAACATATACATGTATGCATATTCCTTACAGTTTTCAACAGTTTATAATATTCCACTTGCCTCATTTTTGTTGTGTGCGATTTCTCATCATCTTTTTCAATTCTTCAAACTCTCTTTTTCTGTTTTCAATTTAAAATCACTTCGATAGCATTAATTAGTGGCCCGCTCTTTGTCGGTGTTAATCCTATTAATCTTTGTCTTTGCTATTAAACTTGCTACTCGGCTCTTTACAATCTTTATAATGTAGACGCTTAATAATTTTGTTATGCACTGCAGCCAAATTTAAATTCATTAGGACACTATTTCATATGTTTTCGTTGTTGTTGCTGTTATTATTGAAATGCACAAACAGGGATATATATATATATATATATATATATATATATATATATATATACATGATACGTATTGAATTAAAGACGTAAATAAATAGAAACGAATAGAAACGAATGCAACATTCAATTGAACCTGAACGAAACTACACTTGTAAAGATTTATCGCGCACACACTCACACGCATGCATACACACACACTCACGCACTCACACACACTTGAGCTGAATAGATAGACTGAAATCCGACAAGAAAAGTAGAATAAGACAAGAACAAGTAGAAAAAAGTGCCTTTAATCTAGCATGTTTGATTTAATAAGCTTCTTCAGAGAATTTTGAAAAACAACTGATGATTTAATTTTTTTAATTTTTAAAAAATCCAAAGAGACAGTAAGTTTATTGAGATTTGATTTCATTGGTCACATACAAATCACGTGTAATAAAGCTATAGATGAACAATTTTAAAAGTAGATAAATCTCTTACCTGTTTATATGTGATAGATGCATTACTTTTGCATACATACACTTCCATTGAAAGAATTATATATTGCTTTTTTCACACGTGACACACGAACATATAAACAACCACGAATTTATTTTTCTAATTTTAAAAATACCCATCTATGTTAAATTCTCAATTCGTCTTTTTTCAAGTTATAGTATTGTTAATTACTGCCAATAAATAATAGTGCTATGCAAGGAAATCCTTGTCAACTTAATTCTCTACTTTTCAAGAAGTTTTCACTGCGTGATTTTCCTCATAGAACGTATTCTCTATTGAACATTATTCTTTTGCTAGAGACTACTACATTATTTATACGAAATCCTCAAAAGACCTCCGTAATTGGCGGTATCTCTGCTATTCTCATTATGAAATGTGCTCCTGATCTGGATCCTGATCAGTCCAGTCTCTTGACAAATAAAAGAGTCCTCTAATCATCGCAGGATTGATGAGGCATTTCCTTTTATCAAATAACGCTTTCGTTTTACTACGTCAACCACCGATGTGGTTTACGGTTATTACTAAATTTACCAATCAGATTTAAAATAGGCACGCTGAAACATTGTCTGTGACATTAGATTTCACAAAGATTGATAGGGCTTTACATGCATGCATTCTTCACAAGGCCGTGTCATCACTAACAGAATATTACACATAATTCAATCGTCCTTATCAAATAATGTAATGAAGGGGATGTAAAACAGCCAAATGTAGAGATGTTTTCACATTAGTGCAGGGGTCTCATTGCCTCTATCGTTGTACCTACCTTGTTTCTTACATTCATTCACTACGTATCCGATGTCATCTGTTTCAAACCCTCTATAGAGATGTCAGAACTATTTTCTCGGGTCTTAATAGTATAAACGAGATGTTCGACAAGGTTAAAACTATCAGCTGCCCAAGAAAATGTTCGCCAAACAGTTGTTAACCGGGAGAAAAACGTGATAATAATTTCTAACGCCTTCAAAATGAAAGAGCTATATTTAATCATCACAAAAAAATATTTTACTTTCCATCTGTATTTATAATATTAACATCCTGCAGTGCAAGTCGTTACACCTTAATTACTCTCATATTTTCCATTTAAATTAAATGGAGTGATTATCTTGAATAAGTTGCTATGTGTACTGCTATGAAAATTGGTTGAGAATGTCTTGCTTGACAACATTTCTTGTCAGAATCTATATTATATTGCTGTCATATCTATGATGCTTCTGCTATCTCTCTTTCTATCTCTCTCTCTCTCTCTCTCTCTATATATATATATATATATGTAATATTATCGGTTCAAATCTGGCATTTTATTAGTCACTTTCGCATTGACGAGACTTGTCTTTCCTTTGCCTTTTTTTATAAAAAAAATTGTATCATTGATAGCTCTTAATTGACATACTGAGTAGGTTTGTATCTAGGTCTCATCGTTTCTCCGGAGAAATAGCTAGATCCAACCTAAGTCCTATTTAATAGTTTATTTTATTTTATTTTTTTTCAATTCTCAGTTTTTTGTGATCAGGTTTGCACCTGGTGCTGACATTATAAATCTTTAAACACAAGTTCAGTCAAAATATTCCTGTCTTGAAACATATATGGAAACTTTATGCTCCCAATGGTACCTCTTCTTTTGTATGACGATATACTACAACTAGCAGCAAGGCCTCGGGTTTGGAAGTTTTGAGAATTTTATACCACTTCTTAATTGCTGTTTTTCTCAGGTGATTTGTAGCTTTTTTATGGTCCCAAATCTGGGCAAATAGGGAACTCGGTTAAAATATTCTGATATTATAAAAATACATTCTCGTAGTAAGAATAAGAAAAATACAATTCTAAAGTAAAATCCAAATGACATCAATACATTAATGTTGGGAACCACACCTTTTTGCACATAAGAATGGACTCGCCTGATGTGTGCACATAATCCTGCTTATACAGAGAGCAACAGTTGTAAAGCAGTTATAAGGAGTGGTTGTCAGAGTCAGTAAGGAATCAGTTGGCCAGTAAGTTGGTGCATAGTAAGCTGCAGTGTTTTGGATATAAACTCAATATCCGAACATACTTCTTCACTAAAAGATTGTATATATTGTTTCCTACTAAGAGTATTCTTAGTATTCTTGAATTGATTAACCCGTGTTCCAGTTGGTATAATATAACTTACATTTTCTATCTCCAGATCTGTTCTTGTTATTTATTATTTTGTTGGTGTCTCCAAAAGAATCCACAACAATTAATGTACAACTAAGAGAAATAATTAAGAGCAATACATTTTAAAAATAACAAAGCTACTAAAAAATGAATTTTGAAATTAAATAGACCATATACAGTTGATATGCTGTAAATCAGACTATACCAGATCAAACTAAAATTAAAAGCAACAATATTCGAATAAATCATTTCTATACGACATCACCTTCTACATTGTAGTCAAGAAGATTTAATCATAGATGCCATACACCAATCCTTTTATTGTCTATTGCATATCAGTTTTAAAGTTCCATATCGAGATCATATACTTTAAATGAAACTTAAACAAAAATATTTCCGACAGTTATAAATGTGAGAGAAAAATAACAATCAAATTAATTCCGGTGTATTCTATTTATTTTAATTAAAACCCGTTGATGATGGAATGGATCTAAAAATTACATATAGTTTATGAAGAGAACATTCGTTAATTACATATTACTCACCTTAATAAAACATATTTTACAACCCAAAATCGCACAAAAGCAATGAAATACGCCGATTAACACTCTTAAATGCACGCACGTACATATAGAAATACATAAATATGTGAATAAATGTGCATCCATACAAATATTACACGTACAACTTCATGACCACCCGCTCATATTCACAGACACACGTGCGCACAAACACTCACAAACGTAAAGGCACACATGCACCCACACGTACACACGCACACAGTCATAGATATATTATCAAGAATGAAATGCTGTTATAAGTATTGTAAACAATCATATTTATTGCTTACACATATTTTTTGAATTTCAATCTCACATAGTGAAATATACTGCAAAGATTTTGGTCCATGATTGAATTATTTTTTTTCTATTATAAATGTTATATCATTGATTTTGTACAATTTGTTGGTCAGCTCACGTTCCATCATTTTAATTATGTTCATCATCTTTGATGTGTTTATGTTAATCTTCCTCGATTAATTATCTTCAGTTTCATTGAGTCATTTCTCTTTAACATACTTTCGGAATTCACAAGAGCCCCAAGAAGATGCAGACTTATATTTTTATATCGGTAAAAGAATTAAAAGTCAAATTTCACATATAATTGTGAAATTTTGATTACCTCAGTTTTCGGCTTTCAAGAAACGTATGAAATATTTATTCTTCTGTCTGCATTTTGAGATGAATTCAGGTTATATATATATATATATATATATATATATATATATATATATATATATATATATATATATATATCAAAATAGTGGTTGTTTCCAACGAAGGAAATTGGTATAGAAAAAAGTGCGAGAAGCTGTAAACATTTTGTATAAAGGTCAGATTTATACTTGGTATTATTTTAATTATTACTTACTATTTGTATGATATATTAAGTGTCCATAATGATATTTGTAATAGCGGCTTAAATTCATTAATGGAAACTTAATATACCATACAAAATCAACTAATAATTATAATTGTAGCAAAAATAAATTTATATTTTAAACAGAACGTTCACTTTCTCGCGCTTTTTCTTGTATATCAGTAGTTTGCGTCTTGGGCTTTTTCTGTTACTGTTAATCATACTTTAGGATTTCTTGCAGGTATATATATATATGCGTGTGTGTGTGTGTGTGTGTGTCTGTTTCTGTGTGTGCGTATATATTTGGTGGATAAATTGTCATCTAAATTGCGAAAATATCAAAATAACAACGACATTTCATTTTAACAGTTATATTTATAAAAATCTCACAAAAATATATTGAAGTACGAAAGTGTAAATTTATTCAATATAATCGCTATTGGTGGACAACTAGACGACTTCCGAATTTCCTAAATCTCTTCTGAACGGTCTCCTTGTAGTTCTGCATGTCATTTCTAAATTTTTGGCGGATGAATCGCGTCGTTATGCATTTGCTTCTAGCAGGGTGCGCAAATGATGCGACTATAACTTATTACTCAATTTGTCCCGGGCCTTTCATATAGATTGAACTTCTTAAGGTTTTATGAAGAACTAACCTTCAAATAGTACGTAGCCAAATTTGGGGCCAATCGGATTATTATTTTACAAAATATAGTTATTTAAGTGTTGCAAACTTTTAAAACAAAGGAAAGATCTGAATTTTATGTGTTGATAAATCATTGCTTTCAGATGGGAAAATACTGTTCAAGTAAAGCAATGTTTTGATAAGTGTTATTGGGTTTCTGATTTTTCGGAAACAACGGTTAACGTGTTTCATGATGACTTTAAACGCGACCGTACATACAAAACGCTCAGATCACACATAATCGAAAGCTGTTCCAAAAAACACCGAAAAACTCGACAAACAATTTTTGGCCATTTGTTTGCGTTAAATAGCAGAGATGTTTGACATTTCAGAAGGCCGTATATTCACCATTTAGTTGTGTTTATAGAAGGTATTGCATTTGCTCACAGTTGATCAAAAGAACAACGCTTCAACTATTCAGAGCGTGTTTGTATCTGTTTCACGCAACAACAAGGAAACTTTGCGTAAATAGTTGACAATGGAATAAACATGGATCCACTACTTCACTCCAAAGTCAAATCGGCATACTGCTGAGTAGAGAACACCAGATAAAATCCGTCAAAAACTACCAACATAAGCAGGCATAACTTCGGCCTTCGTATTTTGAGATGTGCAAGGTATTTTGTTCATCAATACAATGAGAAAGGAAGAACTATCAATGTCGAATATTATATGTGACTTTGAGCGTTCTTGAAGAAAAAATCGCTAAAAAATTGCTATAAATGAAAAAGAAAAATTGATCATTCACCAGGACATATGACCGTGTCACAAGCCGATTGCAACGATGGCAGAGCTATATGGACAGCACTTTGAATTGTTTCCACATCCAACCTATTCTCTAGATCTGAGACCTAGTGACTACTGACTGTTTGCAGGCATCAAAGAAACTCTGCACAGAAAGAGATTTAGCTCCAAACTTGGTATTTGCGCGTAAGTGAATGCAACGAATTCAACTAGAATTCGAACTCGGCTCTCCGATCTATCGTTAAGAGCCAATACCCACTGCAACACAACGTAGAGTCGAGTCTACTACTGCGCTTAAAATGCATAACGTATAGTTACCACACGGGAAACTTCACCAAGAAGATTTACTATGCAATTATTTATAGAAAAGACACAAGGCATTTAGGTTACGAGGGTAGGAATGGAATGAAGCTGAGATACCAGGTCACGACCGATAACAATGCAGATTCTTCTTGAGATATTATGAAACATTTCAAACTATATCTCAGGAACACTTGACCAGACATGTCAGGAATATTCAAAACAAGACGAATGGTAGACTTATAAATATGTAAGATATACTCTGACGAGAGACATGGCTTAACACGATGGGTGAATCTTCTTTCTTAGCTACAGACCTAGCCAATGATTTAATATAATCTGTACACTTCGTGTCAGGTAAAAACCTTGATCCGAGAAGGCCCAATGAGACACATTTATGAAGTTATCATCAGCCATGCAGATAAAAGAGAAAGAGAACACACTTTAATCTTAACGTATTCGTATCCCATAATGCCCTAAACCAGGCAATACTAAAAAAATTCTTCACATTCATTAATTAAATTCTCGATTTATAAACATTTCAATATGTGTTGAGATTTCTTCTCAATATATATTACAAGAGCGTTCTTAAAAAAACGGTAAACCGTAAAATCAGTTATTAAAAATCTCCTGAAGACACCACTCATGGTAGAAATCAAGGTAGCGAAATAAATCGTTTAAAAATAGAAACTATTCAAAAGTTCTACAATATCATTGTATCCTGTATTTAAAAACTGTGGTGAACCCTCGGACCCATCCAACTATCGCCCTATCAGCCTTCTACCAATTTTCGTGAAAGTGTTCGAAGCCATAATTAATGCTGAAATAGTTCAATAACTTACTGCCCATAAACTCTATTCTGACAGGCAGTATGACTTCCGCTTTGCCAGGTCCACGGCCGACATGCTAACGACCGTTAAGGAGTACATGTTCCAGGCCCTTGAGTCCGGTGAGGCTCGTGCTGTTGCTCTGGACATCTCTAAGGCTTTTGACAGGGTTTGGCACTCTGGCCTTCTATGCAAGCTACGGAGTTACAGTATTGCCGGAAGCTTGCTTAATCTAATCCCATTTTTTTTAAATAACCGCAAAATGAAGGTCGTTTTAAATGGGCATGCCACTACATACTACAGCACAAACGCTGGTGTCTCTCAAGGCTCTATCCTAGACTAGACGCTCTTCCTTATTTTCATAAATGACCTCACAGACGAGATCAAGAACCAAGTAGGCATCTACGCAGATGACACCACATTTACTCCCGCATCAGTAAGAAACCCGTCGTGGCGAACAAACATACCCTCGCTGCTGACCTTGAAAGGGAACTACACACTGTGGTGAATTGGGGTAAGAAGTGGCTTGTCAATTTCAATGCGTCTAAGACCAAGCTGATGTCTGTCAATCATCATAGGCAACCTCTCCTGCCTCCCATAAACATGGACCAAGCGAGTCCCCCTGAGGGGAATACACTGCGCCTCCTCGGCCTTACACTCTCTTCTGATCTCAAATGGAATCACTACATTGAGTCCATAGATAAATCCACTGCTATGAATGTTGTGTCTCTGGGTCGGGCCAGGATGTTTTTCCCGCCTGAAACCATCCTGCATATATACAAATCGACCATTCGTTCGTGCATAGAATACTGCTGCCGTATATGGTCACTGGCCCCTGCTGTTCATCTCAGTGTTCTCGACAGACTCCAAAAGAGAATCATTAATGTGATAGGTACCGACATGGCGGCTCAACTACAGCCACTTTCCCACCGACGAAATCTGGCTTCCCTTTGTTTGTTCTATAAATACTTTCATGGCTTCTGCACCAACGAACTTAAGTCACTGGTACCTCTGCAACGGGTGTTTACTCGTGCAACCAGATTGACAACTAGGTCCCAACCATTCACAGTTAGATAAAAGAAATGCAGACGACAATTCTACTAGTGCAGCTTCTTCTCTCGCACTTCCCGCCTGTGGAACTCACTTCCATATTCTTGCTTTCCTGACGGCTAAAACCTCCAGGAATTTAAATGCAATGTCAATACTTATCTCTTAACCACTCGACTCTCGTTCTTTCTCCACCACCCCGTATATCCTTTCCTTTCTCTCCACCTGTCATCCCACGTGACATCACACCTGTATTCCCATCATTCTCTTGCTTCTTTTAAACTGGTTCTTAATTCTCTTCACTCTCTTCTAATTAATCTTTTTACTCTTACGTAGGACCCTGCACATCAGTGGCGTTGCCGCCTTGCTCGGGGCGATACGATTAACCCTCTAGGGCCATTCGTATCATATTTGATACAGTATGAAAACAAGCCTTGAAAGAAATATTTTCCTGAAAAATTTTTTAAGAGAAATATTTTATAAATTTCAAATGAAAGCAGTACTGACTGCTCAGTCAATGAATACCAAATGTTTCCTTATAGGAAAATACCAAATGTTTCCTCATAGGGAAATACTGTATCAAATATGATACGAATGGCCCTAGAGGGTTAAAAAAAATTGTGCAGTTTTAATACAAAAGTATTAAACTATCAATCAATCAATCAATATATATATATATATATATATATATATATATATATATATATATATATATATATATATATTACTTTGAATAAAATAGACGTCATTATACTAACACAACCCGAGGAACCTTTCGGGCAACACTTTTTCAAAGGCTTACGTTGGCTTTATTTTAAATGGTATGTGCCTCTCTTTATGAAGACAATTGGTTTTCTGTTCTGCACAGTGCTCGATCTACGCATTTCGGAAGATGTGTATTTTAAACTCCATCAGCCGAGCCTGTGCAGGCAGAAAGAGTGATTTATTCGCTCCTTACAATTGCTGGAGGGGTTCCGAGCCGATATCCAATGCACCACAACGCACATCCGACATAATATTACATTGCCTAAATTCTATACTTTTTCACAAGTTTATAACATGGATCAAGAAATCCAACAACGGAGCATTCGATGTACTGCAAGGATCGTATGATGTAGCAGATCTCGGAATTGATGGGGATATACATTTTAAACAAAATAAAACAAAATAATCCATATTGACAACCATGGATTATACAGAGATGACGGATTAATAAGAGCATCAGACAACCAAAGAAAGAATGGTTAAAATAAAGATACACCTTTTTAAATTATTCAAAAAACTAACTTTTGCTATTACAATGGTCACAAATAATAAAGTGGTACAATATTTAGATATAGAACCTTATTTACAATCTGGAAATGTCACGCTATACATGAAAACAAACACTAATTTACAAAGGCATAGAATACAGACTATCTAATAATTCGTCAAACAAATCTATATTTAATGAAAACAAAAATGTATATGAGGATGCATTTAGAAATGCTGACCATAAAACAAAATACAATATAATTCTCAACCAAACAGTCAAATCAAAAACAACAATAGAAAAGGAAATATTATCTGGTTCAACCCACTAACAAACATCATAATTCGTTTGAATTTAAACAATGCGCGTTCATAAATTCTCTGGCACAGGAACGTTAAAAAAAACACCGATACAAGAGCGTTTTTAATAAGAAAAACGGTAAAAGGTAAAATCAGTTATCAAAAATCGTTCGAAAAACCACTCATGGTTGAAACCTGGGTAGCGAAATAACTCGTTTAAAAATGGAATATATATATATATATATATATTAGAAGTAGTAAAAACTAATCTGTTAGCAGTCCACTACCTGTCGTGATTTACTTATTAAAAGTGTTTTATACTTAATAGAGCATTATATATGGTAATGTTTTAATACAAATCTATAGTAAAAACAAAATATACTACAAAACAAGAACCGTTGTGTTTGGGTGCTATCTTATTAGCACCTTGTCAGGAAGTGAAATATATTTCTTTGAGCAATCATTATATATACACAAACTTAAAACCAACAGAGTCGTTACCATATCCAGACAAATAAATTAAGAGTATTCGAAAGCTTTGTTTCAGTGAACCAATAGACGATCAGGAGTTTAATTAGTAGTGATCTATTCGTTAACCGAAAAAAATCTAAATTTTAATAAGGACAAATATAAAAAAATAGACTTTCTAGATGTAACACTTAGTCTAGTCGATAAGACTTATTCAATCTACTTAAAAACTAACGCTAATTCTATATACATCCACCCTAAATTATGCAACCCACGATTTATCATCAAACATATACCTTTCTCTATTGAAAACTGAAAAGGAACAACATTGCTAATGAAAGTATCTTGTATAAACTCAGCAACTTCTATGACACCACTCTCAAACAGTGGCTACAATTACCCTGACATTAAATAAATTAAACATACTAATAACACCAACAATGATAGAAAGAGAAACATCATATGGTATAAATCTCCATATAACCAGACGAAATGTAGTAGGTTAGGGTATACATTTCTTAAATTAGTTATGAAACACTTCCCTAAAATATCCTCTTATCAATTTTTTTTTAAAGAAATACACTTCAATTGAGGTAAAGCTGCATATTTAACCTGGAGAAGATCATCAAAAAACATTATAACAAAATTTTAAACGGATATAACAACCTAAGCCTTCAACAACATCCAAAAGATAATGATCACAATTATAATAGTTGCAGGTGGTGAAAGTCTATTAAATGTCCATTACAGAAGAAATGTATACTGACACTACAGTCTACTTATGCTCACTTTTTACTATAGGAAAACCTTCCAGTAAAAAAAACATATATTCGTTGTGTCAAGAAAACTGTTAAAACCATCATTATTTGCACATTTCATCTTTTAATAATAAGACTTACCGCAATAGCACATCACTTTCTACATATTATTTACAATTAAATAAACCAATAAATCCCATACCGTAAAATGTATAATATTTTAAAAAAGCGGTTGTAAATCTTTACATAAGCCATGTACAAGAAAAATAGCAAATTATTAAATATCCAAAATCAAACCTGCTAAACAACCATAGCGAAGTAACTTCCATCTGTCAGCATCGTTTAAGATATAACCTAAAGTATAGTTTGTTTTATTTCTAATACAATATAGTTAGATCACATAATCTATAATCTACTCCCTAGGAAAAAATATATTGATTCTCTCATCTTCTGATAATTACTTTGTTTCGGTTAACAACGTCAACTGCATACGTTTGATGTGCAGTATCACTTTTTCACTATTTTAAGTGAAAAATAAATAACGGAAAATCCTGTAACCGTTTCACGGGTACACGTGATAACTTTTCAAACATGCAAAGGATACATATGCATACATTCAATTATTTCATCATTGACCCGAAAAACGTCTGAGTTTTCAAGTCGTTACATTTTTCTAACCACCATACATTTCCAATCAAATTCTTCCTATCCATCATGACCTGATTTTCTGTTGGTTCACTGAGACAAATTGTCTGAAAATACCCCATAATTTGTCTGGATATCGTAACAATTTTGTTGTTTTCAAGTTTCCATTTATAATGATAGCGAACAGAATAAATATTTTCCTGCTTAAAGAAGTCCTAATAAGATAGAACCGAAACACAAATGCTAATGTGTTGCAGTAAACTATGTTTTTATTATAAACTTAAATAACATTTTTACCATATATATTAATAAATATGCATATTGTCCTACGTCGATAGCGCGACACAGAGTTTCATGTGTTATGCAAACATCAGGCGCAAATAACCAACTGAGAGTTTAAAAGATTTGAATTTAAGTTTACTTGATATTCATGGGAGATAAATCCTCTAAATTTTGACTTTTTCATGAATAGAGGAAAATTGTAAATATACGAAATATACATGTTGATAAAAAATTAAAATTAATGTTTTAAAAGTTAAATTTTAAATTTTAAATTAAAAATTATCATCTTAAACCATATGAATGACCCTAATCAGGTTACCAAAAAGATATTTAATGACCACATACTGCGACAGAAAAATATTTACATAAATTCTTAAATCCTGATTGATACAAATTCGTCTATACCTTTGTCTCTTTCTTGTTCAATTCCTTAATTTCAACATTTAATTCTTTCTTTCTTTACCCCCTAATATTACCACTAATAATTCAAATTGTTAACCTTGCTCGATGTAATATACATCTGATGATTCCATAATTAATAAACATCAGGTCGTGCCATCGACGTAGAATAATATGCATATTTAATAATAATAATAATAATAATAATAATATATATATATATATATATATATATATATATATATATATTTATATATACTTTTTTAATCATTTCACCAAAAGTAACGCAGTACTGCTACTGATGCACAGGGGTTACTTAAGAGATGAGTGAACTTTTAGATAGTAGAAAAGCGAAGATAAAAAGGAACTGATTACAAGGCGTATCAGAGAATGAGCAAGGAAAGAATGAGAATATTGATGTAAAGTGTGTTGCATGAGAGCAAAATGAAAAAGGGAGAAAAGCAAAATAGCAATGTGTGTTGAGGAAAGGATAAGATAAATATGGGAGCCAATTGAATAAGAGATGGCAATTGACTTGCATTTAAACTCTTGAAGATTGTAGTTATCAGGAAAGCAAGTATACGGAATGAGTTCCACAGGCATGAAGTGCGAGAAAAGAAACTATTGGAGTAGCAGTGGAGGCTGCATTTGGTTGTTTTGATTATGAAAGGGTGGGGCATTGATACCAGTCTGGTTGCACGAGTAAATTCTTGTGGAGGGAGACATAGTCGAAGAGTTAGTTTGAAATTCTCGTGACATGGTACATTTTCCAATATATTACAGACTTATACCTATATTATCCTTGTTTAAATCATCATCTGAAAAATATATTTTTATCTTTTCAATTAATGCAACTTCTATTCTACAGCTCTGTCCAAACATTTTGCAACACTGTGTAAAAGTATAGTTTCAGATATTTTTGAATACTGAAAGTGAGTGAAACCATGAATTATAAATGTTTAATATGTTTAATTCGTTTATGCAAATTTTAAGTGATTTGCATGGATGAGTTCTAGACTCTCTGAAATGAGAAATATTTTTTCTGGGCAGAAGAAAAAAGAAGAGCGTAGAGGTTGGACCGTGTTTTCTATTGGAACCGCGTATTCGGCAGACAGAGCGAAATGAAAAGCGATGCGGAGAGAAGAGTTTGGACAGTAATTCTTTTTTAAACCACATTATACATTCTGTACATCTAACTGTGATCCACATGGGAAAAGATAATTCTTCTGAATCGTTGCTTTACACAAATCCGGTCTTAGTCAGATTGCCAAATAAGAGCAGATTTATGCATCAACGGTCACAAAAATAGTCCATAAATAGAGGAAAACTGGAAAAATTGAAGTCGGGGTTTGAAGTAGTCGTCCAAACGTTTCTACAGAGAGAGATGATCGACGACTGGCGCAACTTTGTTTTGTCTGATCGACGACTAGCGCAACTTTGTTTTGTCTGATCGACAGGCCAGTAGTCAGCAGTTAGTCCAGCGGTGGTGTGGAAACTTCAGGTCATAGAGTATGGCGGCGTTTGTTGACGAAAGAATTGATGGCAAGAAAGTCACTTTTGGTACGAAAAAATATAAATGATCGAATAAATTTCTGTCGAATTCCTAAAAGTTGCACTGTAGAAGTATAGAAAAAGGTGATATACTCTGATGAATCACCTTTTAGCTACTTCGCTAACAATGGATAAATTCATGTCAGAAGAAGAGCCGATGAAAGATTCCACCCTAATTGTGTGGCATCCACAGTCAAGCATCCGGACCTCGTTAATGTTTGGGGGTGCTTCTTCTTTCAAGGCGTCGGAGAATTAGTGATTATACCCAAAGCTACGTCAATAAACAAGGAATTCTATATGGACAGTATAAAAAATAGACTACCACAATTTTTGATAGAACCCTACCCTAATCGAGATGCAGTGTTTCAACATGATGGTGGACCTTACCATAGAGCAAAAGCTGTGACAAATTGTTTCGAGGAAAATAACTTCAGATTTCTAAAAAACTGGCCTGGTAATTCACCTGATCTCAATCCCATCCAAAATTTATGGTCCATCCTGGAGCCAAAATGCGTGAAGCTGTTCCAACAACAAGAATTGAACTTGAAGTTGTCCTACGAAGATGTTAGACTTCTATTAGATATGTTTAAAATTAGTAATTGCTTCTATGCCAAAGCGAACAAATGTTCTTGAAAATAGAGGAAGGCACATAAAGAATTGAATTTAACATCAAAATGTAACATACATAACTTATTTTAATTTGAAATAGTTTAAATTATTATTTTCAAATGCTAAAGCAAAAATAGTTGTGCTTTGTTATCGATAACTTGGATTTTTTTTGCTGTTTCAAAATTTTTGGCCAGAGCTATATATGCTTGACGAAACCTGGAAATATGTGAGACAATAAGATTACGATAAATTAACAAAATCAAATGAAACAAAATCAAAAGTTATTCAGGAAGTACATGAACCCAAAATATGAGATCACTATGTCCAAGCTGAGTGGTATCTGACAGTTTTGTGCTTGAACTCAATCCTTACGCCATGTGAATTTGGCTTTTGATTGAATAATTATATATGCTGGTCAACTGAGAATTATGTTTTGTCTATACTTTTGAAATGAGGTAGTATTTACATTTTTCTAATTTTCGGACTAGTGTCCTCATATTTACTACAATGTTTAAAACGTTTCGGCCTTTGTACAATCCGCCTTTTTCAGGTTCTAGAAATGCTCAAGCAAAACGTTATTGATATCACTTTAATCAACTTTTGCAACGAATAATAAGTGTGGCAGAAAACATGAGGTCAATAGTATTAACTGAGGAAATAGTGAGCATTATCTGTTTTAGACTTTATTGTCATCTACACAATTAATGATTAGGCCTTGACGTTTATATTTATAATTATATGAGAGTATATTTAAAAAAATATTTGTTGAGACTGTTCTGGTTCGTAATTTTAGCTATTTTAAAGACAGCTAATCTATTTGTCTAGTTTAACTTATGGACATTTATTTTAAGTATGTGGCTTTACTTATATTATATAAAATGCATAATATAGCATTTTTTCATTGTCCTATTTTACAAGGTATTCGTTTTCACTTTTCGAATTTTTACGGAACTTGCTAAATATTTATTTCGATAATTTCGTAATTTGTGTTTGGCTGGAAAGGTAATTTTAGATATTTTCGTCAAATACGTAATTCTCGTCACGTTGTAAGGTAAATTAGTATAAATTTCTTTCTACGTCTGCGACTTCAGATGAGTTCTGATCGTTTTGATTCGTTTATTTAGTAATTTGGGTGGGTATGTGAATATGATTTAATGTAATTTCTCCTTCAGAAAGAGTTTACAGTTTCTGGATTTATTAAGCGCTTCCCTCATATTGACATAAACCAATACGAAATTTTCCTCAGTTTGTTGTAACTTAAATTTAGTGTATCGAAACAGCAGATGATTATCTAAACATATGCTGTTAAATATAAGATACACTAGTTTTAAGTGACATGATGCCGCAGCATTAAATGGTCTTTATTTTCAACTGAGATTAAAGCCAAAATACGATGTTTAGAACGGCTCATGATTAAACATAATATTTAACAATATATGTTTAGAAAATTATCTCTTCTTAAATGGGAATTAAATAAATTAAACTGCCGTTGTTTAAGCAAATCAAACGCACGTATAATATTATTGATCAATTAAAAAATAAAAAAAATCAGAATGTTTTCTTTTTTTTTCCATGTATCATTCGTTCATGAGGATTTAATAGAAATGAAATATGTTAGAGGGATAAACATCTATTTAAGTTACTTTCATACACACAAACACGCATATGCATTGGTATATGTTCGCACGTGTGTGCGTGTAGATAGATAGATAGATAGATAGATAGATAGATAGATAGATAGATAGATAGATAGATATAATGTTCACATCGTTGAACTTACTTGATTTCTCCAATTTTCACGAAGATAATTTTGTGTATTATGTTTCTGTTTTTGGTTATAACAGAAATGCTTCAGTTTGTAATCAAAATTTATATATGATTTTTATGAACATTTTTTTAACTTGTCATATCACTCTAGGATAGCGTTGAACAAGATTATCCAGTGACTGACTTTCTTTTTTATGTAAGAAATAGAAGAATAGTAAAATACTATTTTTTTGCTTTATCTACAAACTTGAATTCAGATTTTTAAGCTGATTGCTACCGAACACTAAACATCCTGGTCTCGACTGCTGCTTACAATAAAGCTAGTTGGTTCAAGAGACGAATTTTTTAATTTGGCAAAATTACTTCTTTTTTTTTTTGCGAACGTGAACGTAGTAAACTAAGCCAGGCTTATATGTCGGAGCGCGACCTCATTTTCCAACGCATTACATTACGAGTAAGTCCTAACATATACATACGTAATTACAAATATGTGTGCAGGAGTCTGAAAGAGTGAGGAAAACATAATCAAAAAGAAGTATTTCTTTAGTATGTTTACAAACTCATCTAATTTGACTAGAGAAATTATTTCGTGGAAGACTGCTTTTGAGTTTTCAGGCTAACTGAATGTGTACATGTGGGAGTGGCTCTAGAAAGAAGACCTCGAGTGATCTCATTTTATTATTATTCGTGCCGGCTAGTGACGATTTGAGATTCTTGGTTATTGATCATATTTCTTGATTCTCAAATAAAACATTTTGCATTTGGTTTTGTCTATTTCAGTTCATTTATTTTGTAACATCTAGAGTCTATGCACGTAAATGCGCATTATCTATAATTATTTATTCCTGCGACGTATTTTATTGGTTTTATATTATTTCTATAACCAAACAATAATTGGTTGATTTAAGAAAATCCTCAATTTTCTACTCCTGTTAGTCAACAAACTTACACACAGAATGAATCACACTCGCCTATAATAAAAGTTGTTATCTGTAATATAATATATATATTATTATTATTATTATTATTATTATTATTATTATTATAATAAAACCTAAGTAATTATAGAAAGCAGCATAGTGCTATATTGATCTGTGAGAAAGATATGTGTATCTACTAGGCCTACTGCTGATATGCAAACGATCATCACCGAGTATATATACCAGGCTCTCGACAAGAACGGTGAAGCCCGAACCGTCGCCTTGGATATCTCTAAAGCATTCGACAGAGTATAGCATGCCGGCCTTCTACGGAAACTGCGAAGCTACGGCATAACTGGCCTTTTGTTGGAATTAATCCCGTCATTCCTCTCTAACCGCACACTGAAGGTGGTATTAAACGGACATGCCTCTCAGAACTACCCTACAAACGCGGGTGTCCCCCAAGGCTCTATCCTAGGTCCTACGCTCTTTCTAATCGACATCAATGATCTCCCCGATGCCATAAGATCACAAGTAGGCATGTACGCCGATGATACCCCAGTTTACTCTTGTCTCGATCAAAAATCTGGTGTTGGTAACAAGGCGAAACTTCGCTGCCGAGCTTGAGAAGGACCTCCAATCCGTGGCGGATTGGGGTAAGAAATGGCTCGTAAAATTCAATTCTTTCCAAACGAAGCTGCTGTCAATTAACCACCACAGACAACCGCACCTCCCTCCCATTAGCATGGGACAGGCTTGCCTCCCAGAGAGTAAAACACTACGCCTGGTTGGCCTGACACTCTCAGGTGACCTCAAGTGGAATGACTACGTCGAATCCATTGCTAAATCCGCTGCTTTGAAAGTCGGCTCTCTGTACAGGGCCCGGAAATTCTTTCCGTCTGAATCTATCCTGCACTTATATAAATCTACCATCCGCCCGTGTATTGAATACTGCTTCCACATCTGGTCGGGTGCCCCTGCTATTCTCCTCGGGGTTCAATATACAGCGAAGAATCTGTAATGTGATTGATACTGACTTAGCTGACCGCCTGCAGTCACTCTCTCACCGGCGTGACGTGGCTTCCCTGTGCCTCTCTTATAAATACTTTCATGGTTTCTGCTCTGATGAACTTAAATCACTGGTGGCCCCTAGGTGTGAATTTGCACGAGATACTAGATTGGCAACTAGGTTCCACCCTTTTACAGTGAAATCGATGAAATGTAGCCGCAATATCTACTCCAACAGCTTCTTTTCTCGCACTTCCCGGCTGTGGAATTCCCTTCCGCATACTTGCTTTCCCGACGGCTACAATCTCCAGGAGTTTAAATGTAGGGTCAATAGACACCTCCTAACGCACTAACTCACACCCACTCTCTCCAACTCTCTCCCTATGTACATTCTAACTCGTCTATCATCCTCCTTCTGACATTTCCTATACCCAATCGTTCTATGTAACACCCTGCGCTATAGTGGCAGTGGAATGCCTTGCTTTTGGTGACATGATTAAAAACAAAATAAAATAAAAAAATAATTAGTACGTATATATATATATATATATATATATATATATATATATATACATATATATATATATGTGTGTGTGTGTGTGTATGTGTGTGGGGGGGGTGCAAAAATATACTCAATTATAATCTGAGATTAAGGACAGAATGGTTAAATAAAATAAAACAAGAGGCAAACTGTATTTTAAATCGCCTACGCGTTTCGTCCTGTGATGGACTTTTTCAAGGCAAAAAGACGAAATGAGCTTTATTCTAAAGTACGTATCTATAAACAAACAGTGTTGGTAACCACAAAGACGTTCACAAATCATTTCAAAAGATCAACAGAATATTTTTTTTTTAGAATTTCTTCATGTGTAGTGTAAAGTCACAAGATATTAAAATGAACGGAATTTGACCGTTTTCTTTGAGAAGTGTTTATTTTGTGTCTAAGTCTGTTTTAGAATTTCTTCACGTGTAGCGCAATGTCAAGAGATGTTAAAATGAAGTGAATTCAACCGTTTTCTTTGAAATTTTTATTCTGAATGTTAGTTTGTTTTAGTATAATTTCCATAAGTAAAGGTGAGATTGGAAAAAATCCGGGGCGTAAATTGATGTTTTGGTAGTATTGAATAGCGGCGCTCTCGAGAACTTTTCTTCTGAATAAATTGATAAATAATAAAAAGAGTAAACAATTTATTCAGAAGAAAATTTCTCGAGAGCGCCGCTATTCAATACTACCAAAACATCAATTTACGCCCCGGATTTCCAATCTCACCTTTACTTATGGACATTATACTAAAAGAAACATTCAGAATAAAAATTTCAAAGAAAACGGTTGAATTCACTTCATTTTAACATCTCTTGACTTTGCGCTATTTAAAAATATTTCTCTATTTAAAAAAACAACAACCCAAGCGTTCATGAATTTTTATTTTTTATTTTTAGATTAAAACCTGTAGAAGTTTATTAAAATTGGAATAGCTACCTGTTAAATTAGTCATTGTAAATAATAGAGTATATATAACTAAATGGAATGTAATTTTATTTTTGTAAAACCAAAACGATTGAACAAAAAATGGTTTTATTTATGTACTGAACATTATAAATATTGTGTGGCAAAAAAGATGCCCTTCCGGGCCGGGTGCATTCAGAACAAGTGTTCTATAACTTTAAAACATGTATGAGGCTGAGTTAATATTCTTTATTTTATCATTTCACCGCAAGCAAGGAGGTACTGCCACTGATGTGTAGGGGAGTACAAAAAAGATTTAAAGGTTTTGGCAGGAGAAGAGTGAAGAGAAAGACGAAACAGCTATAGGGGGTGAAAGGGAAAGGCACGGGAAGGATGTGAACAAAGGTGTGAAGACAGTTGAGAAGGTAGAGAGAAAGGAAAAGAAAAAGATACACGGGGTGATGTAGAAAGGACTGAAGTAGAATTAATGAGATGGGAATTGATATTTCATTTAAATTTCTGGAGGTTGTAGCCGTCAAGAAAGGATATATAAGGAAGTTCCAGTGGCGGGAAGCGCGAGAAAAGAATCTGAGGGAGTAGAATTGTCGCCTGCATTTAGTTGATCTAACTGTAAAAGGTTGAAACCTTGTTTCCAGTCTGGTTGCTCTAGTAAATTCTTGTGAAGGGGGCACCAGTGACCTAAGTTTGTCAGAGCAGAAGCCATGAAATTATTTATAGAAGAGACAGAGGGAAACCACATCCCGCCGATGTAAAATGGCTGGAGTCGAGCTGCCAGGTCGAGACCCATCACATTACGATTTTTGGAAAATTTCTGTTCATGTTTATGTTAGAAGTGAGATTAGGTTGATGAATGCACCTAAAAATCATTAAATGTTTGTGAACAATCCGTCAACATATCAGGCATAAATCACATACCTATCCTGTAGCAAATTTGCCTTTAGCTAAGTATTTGTTATCGGCATATGACAAAAGGTTACAATATGGAATTATAGTTATTTACAAAATTAAACTGAAAATCTGACTGCAGTATCTGGGAAAGCCGATTTTCTGTTTCTGGCAGAATCGTTCAAAGATTCTAATGACAAACCTATAACAACAGTTGTTAATATCCAGCAACATATAGCCAGTGTGGATTTAATGTTACTCGAAGTATAACACACAGAAGATTTGTCTAAAGATATATTCAATAAAAATGTCAAGGACAAATCGACAGCACTTGTCAAATCAGCTGAAGAAAGACTTTCCCCGTTTAGAGTAGACAAATAATGTTGTGCTAGCATGTGTCTATGCTACAAATATGAAATGGATAGATCATTACCGAGAAATAACATAATGTGCTAACGAATATATTGATAGAGAACAATGGCAATAAAATTTCTTCATATTCACTTCAATTTCATTTTACAAATGCAAAAACCTAGCTGAAGAAAACTGGCAACAAAGTACTACAGTAGTCACCATTGCGTGAAGTTGAATTAAAAATCTTGTTTGCTTCATATAAGACTTATAATACAATAGATCATTTGGAACAGTAATGAAATACTAGCATAAATTTTTGTTAAAATGCATTATTATTTAAAAATATAGAGCATTATTTCAAATAATGTTGTTTTTGATCGACTGTGTACAAACGCAGAACCGACTTTGAACACAACCTTCTCATTGCGAAATGAATGTTCATGAAAAATTTGGAATACACTGATATCTGATATGTTAATTTTCTCTACTTTCTAGTGCAACTTTAATTTACGATCAGCTAAAACAAGTTTTTAGATTTCTGTTTTTTTCCGGAACAATTGCCGAATTTTGGCAACCAGGGCGTTCAGCATCATTTGTGTCTGTACGACCGCGTTTAAAGTCAGCATATAACCTCTTAACCGTTGTTTCCGACAGAGTACAGTGCAAAGAAATCTTATCAAGCCATTGCTTTGTTCGATCAGTATTTTTCCATCGAAAGAAATGCTTTATCAACACACGAAATTCAAATTCTTTTCATTGTTTTCAAAATTGTAACAGTCAGTCAGTCAGTTAAGTGCCATGCACGATACACGCTTGGGCGATCATGTCTCGAAAGAGACATGACTGACTGGGCAGAAGATTATCCCGCAGTAGGTTGCCATTGCTTTCTACAGTAGACTGTAACAGTAGCTCCTTTTAAATAACTGTAATTTGTAAATTCATCAGATTGGGCCCAAATTTTGTCCCGTGCTACTTGAAGGTCAGTAATTTATAAATGTCATATGAGTTTTTTATTAGTAGCGCCATCTCTATGTCAGATCTGGGGATTATTGAGTAAACTTTTAAATTTGTGTGTCAGTAAAATAAATCTATGTAGCTAAGTACATGTTCATGTTTTTTCTATAGGTATTTACACTATCAGTTGAATATTTAGATACATAAATAAATTATCCAACAATCGTGAATTTTAAAAATGTACCATTCTTCCGTGAAGAAAATATTTTTTTCCATACCTGGTTTGGTGCTTCTGCTATTCATTGATTAAATCTCAAACAACGTCTGTATTGTTATCAACCCCAACACGTTCCTATCAACATATCGAGGCTTTCCTCTGAATCTTCGAGAAATTTATACCTGGTTGTTGCTATAAATGACGTATCTTTTTACTATATCGCCTGTATAAATTTAGACATACTTAAGACGGGGTCTATTTACGATTGCTGTAGCTACATGTAACTTTAATTTTTATTATATCGCCTGTGAAAATTTCTTGTGATTTCTTGCTTCCATGTAACATCCAATGTCCAAAAGTTTAAATGCAATATCAGTAGCCAACTTTTATCTTCCTGAAAATTGTTATTTTATTGTCTTTATGAATTGCGAAATACTTCTCGTTCTTTTTCACATTGCGAAAATGCCTCTGAAATACCAAGCCCTGGTGCTTCAGGGCATTTCCACCTTGCGTGGGGTTAAATGATAAAAATAGTGTAAACAAGCTGAGAATACATGAAAATCTTTAGAATCATTGGTAGCTAGCGTTATATGAAAGCAGATAGATAGATAGATAGATAGATAGATAGATAGATAGATAGATAGATAGATAGATAGATAGATTTGATTTGATTTAATGATTTATGGCTCATATTTATAATGAATGGGGTACTCCGTGTCTGAAAGCATCTCATTGTAGAACTACGAAAACACTTAATTGAGCAATTAGATTGTTCAATAGTCCATTTAAGGAAGGAGACAGCGTCCACGCAATTCCATATCAGAAGAAAACGCGTAAATAGAAACTAAATTTACAGTAAAATAAACGAAACACATACGTCTATAAATAAGCTAAGTAATGACAAGTAGAGGATGGTATTGTATCGATATGTCTTCGAGCATCTGACAAACAACTTGTCTATATAAGATAACAGATAATTTAAGACCTGCTATCTTCCGTTGGTCATCTATGATAAGTTCTGAAAATACGCAAATAAAAAGCTGTTCTTCCAGGCATCTGTATATTTAAAGTTGCGTTGGGTTGGGATTCTGTGATAAGCAATTTTCCTCGAGATAACGACACCACGAGACAACTGGAACTTGTTCATTTGAACATCTGAAGATTCAAAATGATAAAAGGAGGATTGTCTGTGAGCATCATAAAATATGGCATTGGTCAATCTTCGTATCTACAAAACACTTACTTAGCAGAAAACAATTTGCTTTGTTCAACCATCTACATGAATAAAAAAATGGAAGCATAGGGCTGTTTTGTATATCCTAATATTATACGAATTGAAAAGTGTATGAATAAAAGAAGAGATGATAAGAATTGAAGAATATAACGAGGAAAATAGGTAGCAACTGAACTGTGTATTGAAGAGGGTAAAGTGTCCAGAGAATGCTCAACAGATCAGTTGTTTTTTCAAAGTAAAATACTGTGTCACAGGAAATATTTTATTACATTTGGAATTTGGATGAAATGAAGGTAATTCAGCTCGGTGTAAGTAGCAATATGTGTCTAGTCATAAAAGGTCTTAACTGGTGAAAATCTTATAATTTTTCCAATAATTATTATGCTTGCTTCGACATTGGGTTTCCTCAATATTCTAAGATTACATATTTGCATAAAAAGAAAAATGTCCTCATTCTCTCAGTATTTACATGGTTTTAGACATATAGAACTGATGTCGGTGGAAAATGTTATTTTAGAATTGAATAAATTTATTATCTCTAGGTTTCCGTGTTACAAAGTCGCTACATTTCATACAGATAATTGATACTGAATAGAACCTTTGGAATAATATTTACTGACATATTATTCAGAAATGTATTAACTAAGGTTAATAACACTACGGTCCATATAATGACATAAAGCTCCGTGCTTCTCAGAGAATGTCAGATTCCCAGTGTCTCTTGAAATATGCAGCAAATATTTTGAAAAATCGTAAAAATATATAAATCTATTAATCATGCAAATAATCAATCTGACCATACACAACTTTAGAGCATATGTTTGCTTTACAAATTAACTGTATGCAATAAAATATAAGATGGTTGTTATTCATTTTCTTGACTTATAATTAAAACAATGCATATCTGAGTCAATTCTTCATGTACAAAAGACAAGCAAGTATGATCTGCCCAGTTTATTACAAAAATAAATAATAAATGGGTTATTTCATAAGAACACAAATACCCAATATATTTTTACACATATAATAAATTCTTAGTAGGTAGATGATTACATTTACATTAAGAATTATGATCTCTAAAATTATAAACATGTATTGGGCTAATAGACTCGCGAAAGTAGTGCTTCCGAAAAAAAGATGGTGCAAAGAAGATGTTTCTGGTTTTATGATGTAACATAACACCAGTATATCTTGCTTCATTCCCAAATTAATATTTATTTTCAAAGTAATTCTTAATGCCGTATAAAGTAAATTAAAAATATGAAAATGTGTGTAATTTATCAATTATATTAAAAGTTTGACTTTTCAGGCTTGTAATCCCCATGAAATAATATTGATAGATTGAATTCTACACATCAGTTAACACATTATAATCAACCCTTGATTGCTTCAACAGTCGGTGGAACTTAAGGATAGAAGAAAAAGAAAATTTTCTTTCACGATGGTATGTTGGTTGTGACTTTCAGGAATTCCGGCATTTTCTTATCTGTCAAAAAGGACGCAGGTTCGAATCTCCCTTTCTCTATCTCTCTCTCTCTCTATATATATATATATATGTATTATATATGTGTGTATGTATGTGTGTGTATGTGTGTGTAAATAGTTCATTTATAAATATAAAATAATTAGTAAACAATGAGATGAAAATTGAACTGAGTGACGACAGTTTTACAGACATGATGATTACGTTCGCGCTCATATATATATTTGAACTGTAGAAGTTCCGAAAAATTGTAATAGAAAATATTTTTTGAGAATTATAAGAAAGAAAGAGGAATCGTCATGTCATATACATACCTATAAATATATATATGTGTGTGTGTGTGTGTGTGTGTGTGTGTGTGTGGGTGTGTGTGTGTGTGTGTGTGTGTAAGTGTAAGAGAGAGATTGAGAGAGAGAGTTTTAACCAATATATCCGCTTACCTATATTTATATATATATTGATGCGGTCAAAGCTAAAACATGAAAAATATCTCGGACAAAATTAGCAAAAATAGCCAATCAATGCATATTTTATCTTTGACATTTATTTATTTTTTAAATACGTAAACAAACAACGGTTAGTCAAAAAAATCTCTTCCGATGCAGACAGTGTTAATTCTTTCATTCAGTTAACTATCCAATCAAATTGGCAGTCGGTTGAACAGAAGGTTGTGTTTTTGATCCACTCTGAGTGCCATAATTTTATGAGCTATTTCAAAGGCTATGTTAAATTTGTCCTCATCTACACACACATAAAATATCTCACTTTGTCTCTGTCTATCTGTCTGTCAGTCTCTCTTTCTCTTTCTCTCTCTCCCTATATATATATATATATATATATATAGAGAGAGAGAGAGAGAGAGATTTGTAATTATTTGGTTTTCATAACTACAATATACCTTAGTATACCATAATTATTTTATTCTAATTCTAACCTAATCATTCCTATCCTTTTATTTCACGAGGTCATAAAAAGTTAAATTAAATAAATGGAAATTCAACCTGCTGTTAAAAATTATTGCCTACACATTTAAATAATGTATGGTCCCACTATCTATCTTACCCAGATACAATTAAAATGTCATGCAATGACATCAGGCTTCTCCGTTTCCTTTCCCGACCAAAACCATAGTTCAACCTAATTCTCATTTTTGATTGACACACGTACAAGCATATTCTCATAATACAACTTCCTAATTTTCTATCTTATCATGAATTCATCTTATATTTTCTGAATAAACCATTTTCATTATTTCTATTAAAGTATCAACTGAAGAAGAATATTATTGCCCTAAAACAAATCTTTGAAGGGACATAATGCTTTTATAATACATTGTAATATCAAATTATAACACACACACACACACACACACACACACACACCCACACACACACACACACGCACACACACATATATATATATATATGCATATCAGAAGATACTGAAATAAACAGCATTTGTTGAGCTCTCTATGCACTTACATATTTACATTCGCTCTGTCTTTATGTTATGTATGTCATTACTCGATTACATAAAATATAGAATCTATGGTTAATCAAGTTCTGAATGCGGTATAAGGCGCCGCTGATGGAGATTGTGCAGCAGTCGTTCTACTTCAGGTGGCTGCTACCGGGGCTTATACCATCATATCACCCAAATTTAAATGTAATGTACTGAAAATTCTTGATATGAACCACAGAAACCTATAAGAAAGAATTCAACAATGTAAATTATCGTTATTACTAAGAACCTTAAAATATTGAGAGACTATTTTGAGAAAATATTTTTTTTTTTTAATCATTGCAGAAATGTCACCGATGAGCGGGGACTACATAACTGTAAAAAGATTAATTACAAAAGAGTGAGGAGTACAAACTAGTTAGAAATGAGCAATAGAAAGCTGAGAATGAATGCAAGTACGATGATAGATACATAGGTGTAGAGAAAGGAGAGGATATATGGGGGTGAGGAGTGAGATAGAGTCCACTGGTTATTAGATGAGTATTGACTTTGCATTTAAATTTCTGGACGTTGTAGCCGTCAGGAAAGCAAGAATATGAGAGCGAGTTCCACAGGCGGGAAGTGCGAGAGAAGCTACAGGAGTAGAATTGTCGTCTGCATTTGGCTAACCTGACAGTGAATGGGTGGGACCCAGTTGCCAGTCTGGTTGCACGAGTAAACACCTGTTGAGGAGGCACCAGTGACTTAAGTTCATCCGAGCAGAAACCATGATAGTATTTATAGAACAGACAAAGGGAGACCACATTTCGACGGTGGGGAAGTGGCTGCAGACGAGCCGCCAGATCAGTACCTATCACATTACAGACTCTCCTTTGGAGCCTGTCGAGAACATTGAAGAGAACGGCAGGGGCAACTGGCAATAAATGGCAGCAGTACTCCATGCACGAACGGATGGTGGACTTGTATATATGTAGGATGGATTCAGACGCAAAAAACAGCCTGATCGACATAGTGACCCAAACTTCTTAGCAGTAGATTTAGCTATAGATTCAATATAGTGGTTCCATTTGAGGTCTAAGGAGAGGTTAAGGCCGAGGGGGCGTAGAGTATTGCTCTCAGGGAGAATCGCTTGGTCCATGCTTATGGGAGGGAGGAGAAGTTTCCTCTAATGGTTGACAGACAACAGCTTGGTCTTAGACGTATTGAAGGTGACAAGCCACTTCTTGCCCAATTCACCACAGAGTGTAGATCCCGTTCAAGGTCAGCAGCGAGATTATGTCTGTCTGCCTCGAGAGGTTTCTTACTGGTGCGGGAGTATATTGTGGTGTCGTCTGCATATATGACTACTTGGGAACTGATCTCATCTGGGAGGTCGTTGATGAAAATAAGGAACAGCGTCGGGCCCAGGATAGAGCCCTGTAGCATTCGTGCTGTAGGATGAAGAGGCATGCCCATTCAAAAGGACCTTCATTTTGCGGTTATCTAAAAAAGATTGGATTAGGTCAAGCAGAGCTTGCATAGGAGGCCAGAGTGCCAAACCCTGTCAAAACCTTGGAGATGTCCAGAGCAACCGCGCGAGCCTCGTCAGACTCATCAAGAGGCTGGAGCATGTTATGGTTGATAGCAAGTCATCCGTGGACCTGACAAAGCGGAAGCCATACTGCCTGTCAGAGAAGAGTTTGTGGGCACTAAGATGTTGAACTATTTCAGCATTGATTATGGCCTCGAAAACTTTCCCGAATATTGGTAGAAGACTGATAGGACGATAGTTGGATGGGTCCGAGGGGTCACCACAATTCTTAAATACAAGAACAACTGAAGAGAACTTCCAGCATGCAGGAAAGCAGGAAGCAGAAAGGCAGTATTAAAACGGTTTAGAGAGGACAGGGAAAAGTTCAGGAGCACACCTCTTGAGGACTATCACCGGGATCCCATCGTCTCCACTCGCCTTATGGGGGTCGAGTTTTAAAATTACTCGGGATACTACTGTCGGGGTAATATATACGTCATGCAGTTTGGCCTCAGTTCTAATAGGGAAGTCGGGTGGGTGTACTCCAGATGAGTCAAATGTGGAGTTGGATGAGAATCTGCGGGCAAAGCACTCAGCTTTGACCGCAGATGACGTGAGAACCTCAAATTCATGGATTAAAGGAGGTATTGAGGATTTGCTATTGCTATCGTTTGCAAATACTTTAATAGTCCTTGGAGCCGAACTTGCGGTCAGCTATGCGCTGTCGCATTCTCTCAGCAAACAGCCGTTTGGCGTCATTTAGGGTTCTCCTGCACTCATTGCGAGCAGACGTGAACAGGCGCCTATTGGTGATCAGATGACTGTCTCCGGAATAGACGGAAGTAATGGTTCCTGTGGGCAATAGCGGCTGAGCAGGCAGGAGAGAACCACGAAGAGGAATGCGGTTTTAGGCAATGCTTCCTGGTGGGTATGAAGTCATCAATGCCAGCTTTCACCCATGACGAGTCCTCAGAGGCACAGTCATCAACTGGTAGATCGAATACTTTTCCCCAAGGGACGTCGGAATATATATATATATATATATATATATTAGTCATCCACAGACAAGCCTGTTTTGCTGTATCACAGCTCATCAGTGTGACTTGACACATCAACTTGCTTCTAACCGGGATCCAAACTCGACCGAGTTGGTGTCAGTCGGAGTCGCTACTCCATAAGCCATAGGCGCACGGAATCAGAGAAGGGAAATTTTAACGTGTTGTATATAAGCAGTGTATACACACGCCAATCACCGAAAGAACTCAATTCATTTCTGAAGAGTCACGCATATAGCAGAAGTGGAAATGTTTTAAAAATGTTCTTCTCCATAGAGCTCAATCGTAATGAAAGCATAATATATTAGTCATCCACAAACAACCCTGTTTCGCTATGTGTGTGTGTGTGTGTGTGTGTGTGTGTGTGTGTGTGTGCGTGTTATGTTGTTTCTAAAGGTCATACCGATTTCTTATCTTTCATATTTTAAGACTTTAGAACACATCAAATTTATCGACATATATAATATGCTTACATTTCATTAATTTATTTTTTGAGCTAGAAATTTAAACACTATTTTATTTCTTTTACGTTTGTATCCCTATGGAAATGGAAGATAATAAAGTGAATTTTAATCACTTAATACTTTTTTAATACAGTAACGGAAAAAATGTCTCGTAATCAATGAAACAGATATTTGTTCTGTACGGTGAAAATGTTTCACTTGACAGAACTTTACGAAAGCGATTCACTAAGTTTAGAGTTAATAAATGTAGCTTCATCAGTGAAGAACTCTGAAATACACCTCCACTAGTGATGAGGACCAAATCATGGTATTGATTAAGAATAACCCGCATTACTTAATGTAGGAATCAGTAATAACACTCAATTTATCAAAATTCACCATCCGTGAACACTTAGTAAACTTTTGGCACGCAAATTGCTACGATGTTTAGGTAGCACATAATTTGAGTAAAAAGAATATGTTGGATCGCATTCATATCCGAGATATAAGCGCAATGAAATTGCCTCCGTTTTCAGCATATTTTGACGCAAGATGAAAAAGTGATCGTTTACAACGATGTTCGGCGAAAATTATCCTGGGTTAGAGCGACTTGAGCCAACATTAGCCATTCTAAAGCAGAGCTTCATCCTATGGAAGTCATGCTGTGCATCTGGTGGGAGTAGAAATAAAACCTGTACAATGAGCTTCTGCCAAGTAACCAGTCAAGTGGTTCTGAAATATACTGCACGTAACTGAGTAAATTAAAAGAAGCAATTATAAAATGCGTTCCAAATTTCAGGACCAGGAGGTGTTATTTTTCAAGGATTCCATCCGCCATATTGACCTTTGAATTTTCTTTTATTCAAGTTACTTTGGATGATGTGATACATTAATGTGTTCTTTGCCGCGAAACCACTGAAATTCTAGAAAGACGAAATGTTGAAGCTGAACGTAAAATGAAGAAATGTACAACAAAATGGTTCATATTTAGTTGAATAAATATGTAATTGCATAACATGGTTTGTTGTCTTGATTTCCCTTAAATATCGGTATTAACTTACCGAACAATATATATATATATTCAGATAGGTACCTATCTAACTGAATATGTTAGCTCTGTCACTGATATTTAGCGCTTTCAAATAAGTAATACGCATATATAAATTATAGAATATATATAACAAATTGCATATATATAAATATATACGGAAATTAACAAAACCTGGTTATAAACAACCGACAATTCGAAACGATTTGTTTGAACATTATTTTTGATCGATACTCATATTTAAGTAGATATTCTGTTTTTAATTAAACAATGTTACATAGTTATATCTACTGGCCTGAATATTTACGATACATTTTTATTACGAAAATGTGCCATTCGGTAGGGTTCGAACCTGAGACACCTATCTACATAGTGGAAGCTATCATTTGATTTGGCAACGTCTTAGACCTCTAAACCAGAAATGACCTCCTATCGAAATGAGGTATTAATCAAGCCTATATAAGACAATTTTCGATTCATCGAAAATAATGTGTGTCATTCGGCAGGTTCGTAAATCTTCGTTAATTTCCGTAACATATTTACATTTGTTGACATTACGATACATTTCAAAGCAGATATGGTTGTTGCGATGAATCGATTAAAATCTCGTTTAAACCGGAGATCATACGTGGTCGATACGTCTAAGACGTTGCCAGATCAAATGGCAGCTTCCCCTATGTAGATAGGGTTCGCATTTCTAGAAATTAATGCACAATGAGACTTGTGCAAAAAACCTTTGTCGAAGCGTAAGTGATAGACTTCAAAACTGTATAAATTGTGATGGACAAGATTTTGAACACCTAAGTTGATGAAGTTTAAGCGTTTTGAATTATAGCACACAAAAATGCTTAATTGTCAATGTAATAATTGTATTAGTAGATAGATATAATTATATAGGTAATCTCAAAATAAATGTTATAATTTTCTGTCAATTATTTTACATCACCTTATATATATATATATATATATATATAATTAATTTGTAAACAAGTTCATTAATAGGTTTCTACCGTCTGGTGTTTTCAGGCGATTTGCATTAACTGATTTTACCGTTTTTTGGAAGAACGATAAAATCAATTATTGTAAATCACATGATAACACCAGATCTTAGAAACTTTGCTTGCGTTTACAAATGAAAAATATTCAAATGTTCTACAATATAATTGTATTGAACACATTTATTACAACTGTGTACAGGTCTAATAATTTTTAATTTTTGGGTTTTGTTCCCCTTTGTCTATTGAGTTTTTATTTTATTTTTTCTTTTGTCAGTAACTAAAGTAGTTTGTGCAAATTATTTTGCTTCAAGGTTCTTTTCGACTTATACTAAGTTAAAACTTATCAAACTTCAATTACTCTTTTCCTTTTCTTTTTTTAATTGGAGTAGATAGTTCCTGTTATAGCCTAGTCTCACACACCACCCGCTTCTTTTGAACAAGAGTAGAAGTGATCGCCTTGTTTCCTGTTCAGTAAGGGGTTCCCGGTTCACCCCCCTTCTTCGGTCTTAGTGTTAGCTCAGCTGGAAGCTCTTTGCAGTTACGGAGTAAGGTGGCAACGTCTTTATATTCTGAGGGTACCGGGTTGGCAGTTTTTGATTGCTGCTTCCGACTGGTATTTAGGAGCCCAAACTCTTGCGTAGCGTCTAGAGAGGCTGCTATGATCAACAGTTGAATAATACCGGGGTTTCTGTAGTGCCATATCGCGTATGGACAGGCGTCCCTGCATGAACGTTCGGCGGGCAACCCCGAGGCCACATTATGTTGTAGTCCGGGCCAGTCTCCATCCTTAACATTCTGCAAACAAGTGATTCTATTTTAAGACCTCTCCTCTCCTCAACTGAACCACTATGGAAAAAAGCAAACATAATAGCAAAACTGAACCAGCTAGTCTGAAAACGCCCAAACTTGTCTGCATCTCCTTCACTAACATACGGGGTATCCGCACTAACTTCCTCAGCGTAGATTCATTCCCTCACACTAACTCACCTGATATCTTAGCCCTATGTGAAACTAACCTTAACCCTTCTATCCCCTCTTCTGAGATTTACCTTCCCCTCTTCAGGAAGGACTCCAATGTTCATATGAATGTGCTTGGTGTGTATGTCAGCGAACACCTTCCCATAGCTAGGGTGACATCTCTTGAATCCCTGGATCATACTTTCATGTGCTTCCGTCTCTCACTACTAAGCTCGATTAGCTATCTCTTCTTTCTCTACCGCTCCCCTTCCTCCCCTGACTGTTCGTTACTTGACAGCATCTCTGACAATATCGACAAAGACATTTCTTCCCATCCCTCTGCCCATATATTCGTGTTTGGAGACTTTAACGCCCACCACACCAAGTGGCTGGAAAACTCTGTCACCGACCCTGCTGGTGTCCACACCATGAATTTTTCAAGCACCCAATCCCTTACGCAAGTAGTGAACTTCCCCACGCGATTCTCCGACAACCCTAACGGAAGGGACTCACTGCTAGAGCTCTGCTTCACTTCCATCACGGACTCTTTCACTACTAGACAACTCTTCCCACTTGGAAACTCTGACCACACCGTAGTTTCCGTCAACATTTCATTCCACTCGCACCCGACCTAAGAAACCCAGACCATTAGAATATCCTACTGCTACCAAAGAGCAGACTGGGATTCGTTCCGAGACTTCCTCTGCAGCGTCCCATGGAACAAGGTTTTTAGTTTTCTCATCGAAGAATGTGCATCCAAGGTCTCCTCCTGGGTTAAGACTGACATCGATGCCTTCATCCCTGCCAGGAAATTTCACTTTAAATCTCATTCGTCTCCATGGTTCTCGCCAGCTTGCTCGGCCGCCATTGCCCACCGCAATCATTTCTTCCGACTCTATCGTAGCTACGCGTCGGACCAAAACAGGCGCCTTTTCGCTTCAGCTCGTAATAAGTGTAAAAAGATACTTAACGTAGCTAAGATGTTGTTTGCTGCCAGAATGAAGCAACGCATAGCATCCTCTAAGTTCGGCGCCAAAGACTAGTGACGACTCTGTAAAAGAGTACTTTACAAGAGCAAGTCCACAATACCCCCACTAATCAACAAATGTAAGGTCCTCACCTCCTCAGCGGACAAGGCTGAATGCTTTTCCCACAGATTCTCGAATAATTCGAGTCTGGACTCGTTTGGAGATACTACACCCGACTTCTCACCTAGAACTGAGGCTCAACTGAATGATGTCCACATTACACCCTCGCTTGTCTCTAAGATAATCTCAATACTTGACCCTCACAAAGCGAGCGGAGGGGACGGAATCACAATCAAAGTCTTAAAGAAATGTGCCCCTGAACTCTCCTCTGTCCTTTCTAAGCTCTACAACGTCTGCCTATCTGATTCCTGCTTTCCCGCCTGTTGGAAATCTTCCTCTGTAGTTCCTATATTCAAAAACACAGGAGAACCCTCTGACCCTGCAAATTACCATCCTATCAGCCTTCTTCCGATTTTTGGCAAAGTATTCGAAGCCATTATCAACGCCGAGGTAGTTCAGCATCTTAGAGCACACAGGCTCCTCTCGGACAAGCAGTATGGTTTCCGCTACACCAGGTCTACTTCTGATATGCTAACGACCATCACCGAGTATATATACCAGGCACTCGACAGGAATGGCGAAGACCGAACCGTTGAGTTTGATATCTCTAAAGCGTTCGACAGAGTTTGGCATTCTGGCCTTCTACGCAGCTACGGAGCTGTGGTATAATTGCACATTTGTTTGACTTAATCCAGTCTTTCCTCTCTAACCGCATATTGAATGTGGTATTAAACGGACATGCCTCCCAGAAATACCATACGAACGCGGGTGTCCATCAAGGCTCTATCCTAGATCATACGCTGTTTTTGATCTACATTAATGATCTCCCTAATATCAAAAGATTCCAAGTAGGTATGTACGCCAATGATACCACAGTTTACTCTCGCCTTGATCAAAAATTAGGTGCAGGCGACAAAGTAAACCTTGCAGCCGAGCTCGAAAAGGACCTCCAATCCGTAGTGGACTGAGGTAAGAAATGGCTCGTAAATTGTTAATGCCTCTAAACCGATGCTACTATCAATTAACCATCATAGACAATCGCACCTCCCTCCCATTAGCATGGACCAGGCTTGCCTCCCAGATAGTAAAACACTACGCCTCCTTGCTCTCACACTTTCAGCGGACCTCAAGTGGAATGACTATCGAATCCATTGCTAAATCCGCAGCTATGAAAGTCGGTTCTCTGTGCAAGGCCAGGAAGTTTTTTCCGTCTGAATCTATTCTGCACATATATAAATCTACCATCCGCCCTTGCATTGAATACTGCTGCCATATCTGGTCGGGTGCCTCTGCTACTCTCCTCGGGCTACTCGACAAGGTACAGCGCAGGGTCTGTAATGTGATCGATACCGACTTGGCAGACCGTCTCTCTCTCTCACTGGCGCGACGTGGCTTCCCTGTGCCTCTTCTATAAATACTTTCACGGCTAATGCTCCGATGAACTTTGATCACTGGTGCCCCCCTAGGTACGAATTTGCACGAGATACTAGATCAGCAACTAGATCCCACTCTTTTAAAGTGAAACCGATAAAATGCAAACGCAACTTCTTCTCCAACAGTTTCTTCTCTCGCACTTCCCGACTGTGGAATTCCCTTCCACAGGATTGCTTACGCGACGGCTACAATCTCCAGGAGTTTAAATGTAAGGTCATTAGACACCTCCTAACACACTAACTCGCTCCCATTCTTTCAAATACTCTTCACATCTACCATAACCACATCCTCGTTATCCTTACCCATCTATCACCTTTCTTCTGACATTTCCTATATCAAACCACTCCTATGTAGCCCCATGCGCAATAGCGGCAGTGAAATGCCTTGCTTGGGGAAATGATTAAAAGAAACACTAAGTAATTGAATATTTTTATATATATATATATATATATATATATATATATATATATATATACATCATTGTCACCTATCTGATGAAATATTTTCTTTCAATGTCAAAAAAATGTATAAATTTTCTAGTAATTTACACATGTTTTAACGTAATAATTATTGATGAGAAAAAATGTATATATATACATATATACATAAATATTGTATTTTTTTATTAAAATGGCGTCTAAATGTATTATATCATTACACAAAAAGTTTCAGGTCTCAGAACCATAATCTTTTTCTTCAGGTGATATGTTAGAATAAATTTGAAAATGAATTCTTTTGAATCTATGAACTGAAATAATGGTTATTTAGAAAATTAGGGACTGATAGTTAGGGAACCTGCTTTAGGTGTGTCAATATTGTTCAACCCAAAATAAAAATTATATAACTATTTGGCTCGTGAAAAGAAAGCAGGATGGCCTGGTGTCTAGATATGTCACATTTTAATTTTGTCTTGATAAGATACATTACGTTCAAATATTTTAAATAGGTAGACAATAATTTTTAGCATCCGGTTGGATCTTAGTTTATTTTGTTGTTTTTTTTAAATTTAATTTTTTTCACTTCTATCGCATGAGAAACGGGACTGGAATGTTTAAGCTAGAATTAGGATTAATTAATTTTGTTATAGTAAGGTATATTGTATCATGAACAACAATTAATTATTGGGTGTGTCATTTGTTTTAGTAAAAATATTTTATTTTTTTAAGATTATGTTGTAGTATAAATTATATATGAAACATGGTAATTAATTCATTTTTAAAGAACTTATTTTTGTGGGTAAGGTACATAGTGGGACCGTTCAACACTTAAACTGATAAACAATAATTCTTAATAGCAGGTTGAATTTTTTTTAACTCCTTCATGAGTAAACGGGCTGGAATGTTCATGCTAGAACTAGGATTAAAAATCATGGTATGTTAAAGTATACAAAAATATGAATATTATGCTTGCCGAAAGATTCCAAGTTACTAGGTTAGTGTTTAAGTAATGCACTCTCTTAAAGTATTTGCTATAAGGCTTGTTACTGAAAGAGCAACGACAATTTAAGCCAACTAAAAACACTTAACCATTCATTTGCAGAAAGTGAAATTTATGTCTGGGATGAAAACCCTCATTGATCAATAGGAATTTGATTATTTATATATAGTAACGCAAAAGTTAATGATGAGAAAGGTAGAAGAGCGGCTGATTTAATGGTACAGGCGCTATGATTAAAATTCTATTTCAACGATTTTGAAAAAAAAGTTAATGATAATATCGGCATAATGGTAACTTAGCTACTGGGGAAATCTCGATTACAGAGGATGTAATAACGGTGAATTTGATGCAATTCTACAACAACTGCGCATAAAACATGAAGTAGTCGATTCATATTTAAAATAGTCCAATTGAAACCAATGATTCCTATACCAAAATTTGCGTTCAGAAAGAGAGCTTCCTGTGTTAAATAATAAGTTGAATATGCTGGGTTAACAATTGAATTTGAACTAGGTTAATTGAAAAAATATTCTCAAGTTTTAGGAACAGAAAAGAGAATATATTTCATCCGACGATAAATCACTCAGCAAAATTTAAGTTAAGCTCTGCGTTAGACATTTGATAGCGACGTATCACTCAAACTGACACAAGACTTGCTTGCGCTAAGACGTTAAGAAAGTGGAGATTAATGACTGAAGCTAGATTATTTAAAATCATCCTCTTCGTTTTTTTGAAAAACGGATAATAAAATCTATAATGTTACATAGTTATAAAACATATTTTAATTACGTTAGAATTTTGGATTGAATTCTACAACAGGATACTAAGAAAAAACGAAAGAGCGCAAATATCTGCTGATCATTATATTGATAATAAATTGATGGACGAAACAGAGATGATATCAGATGAACAAATGTATAACATAACTCTAAAGATGTTAAAGAAAAACAGTCTGAATGTGATTGAAAAACACGTTCTTAGAAAACAGGATGGGTGTAATGTTTCTTTTCCTGTTTTTATTTTTTTATTTTATTTCGCAAAACAGAAATGCGAAACCGGATTTGGAAGATAAGCTAAATAGGCGAAAACTACTCTCTATTTCAAGGTATATATTCAGAGTTGTAGGATACTGAGTTCCTCCGTATTCTAAATGCAAGTAACAAAGTCTACTCAAAAGCCTTTTTTCATGAACTATCACTTTTGAAGCGGAATTCCGAGTCAATATTTTCGTGAACACTAATATTTAACACTTCAAGTTATAAGACATTATATAAATATGCCCTAATTATCCTTATAATCTTCTTCACCTACATCTTCTTCTTTTATGTAACATGCCTCATTCGTCATTAACATTGTAACAGTAACTGTTTAATTTCAGAGGCTCTTGAATTTTAATGTATTTTAATATAAAAATAGACAAAATCTTTGTAGGTTTCTGTTTATGGGTTTCACCAAAATGCATGCAACTCTGCCAAAAGAAAAGAATAAGAAATGAGCTGTAAAGATTAGAAATATAGTAAAAGACAAACTCTATTATATTGTGGCACTGATAAGATCGAAAGATCAATTATGATCGAGCTAGTAAATTCTGAAAAGTTTGTATATACATTAAAGTCGACTTTTGTAGTGTGAAATTAGAAGTATAAGGACGGGAGTTGTTTTAGTAAGGCGGTTTTTAAGGTAGTGGTTGTTGAGTAGAGGAGAAAAAAATTATTTAAATTCTACTAATTTAACTAGATGAGATATTTTATTGCAGGGCAATAATTTGGTTTTAAGATAAATATTGAACGATATAGAAATCCGACCACATTCAGCTAACGTGCATCGATGGATATTACCTCGAAAGAGATAATTCTAAGAAAAAATGTCCTATATTACTGCAATTTAAGTGACATCTATGAAGTCAAAACAAAAAGAGAAATAAAGCAATTGCGTAAATTATATGCAACATTCGATTAAATATATGGTAGACAATAGATCCAGGATCCAGATCCGTTTTACGAATAACAGTAAATTAAGTAGGCGGCAAAGAGCGTAATATAACGTTCAAGAACACTAAGAAAGATGTGCAACATTAGGACTTAAACTAAGTAAAATGTGCATCATTTGCCAGTAAAGATTATGTTGATATGATTAAAGTAGCTCTTTGAATGATCAGGACTTGTAATAGATATCAGGCAATTAACTTCCCATTAATCAACTAGTACATATTACAGAAAAGCAGTAATGATTATTAGCGGCAGAGGATAGGGAGAGTAAGGCGTATAATATAACTGAAAATGCCGGAGTTCTCAACAAGTGATAGTTAGAAATGGTTGAAATTGACGGATATCACAACTATATTTTCTTAGATATGATGGTTGGTTATACAAATGTCTATCGCACTTTTTTAGTCTATAGGCATACTAATTGGTCAAATAATTGTCGGGAATACCACCGAAAATTCAAAGCAATATCCTCTTGATTGAGGTAGTGTTCCGCTGCAAAATTTAAAATAATAAAAATGAGACAATAATCGATATGAAACAATTATTCAGGTAGATTTGCTCCTAATTTAATGCATTATCCAGTAAAATCGTTTGTCTTTTCTCTGGCTATATATCTTCCTCCTTCTCTTTCTTTTTTTATATATAATGTGCCTATACGTAGGCAGCATATGTTCATTTAATAAATTTCTTGGTGTGGTGATTAAAAATATCAAGAATGACACTATATGTCTTTTCATCATTTTCGTTTTTATAGTCCCAAATACTTTCAATTTTGCTCACAATAATCTGCAGTGTACTGATTATTCGTAATAAATGTAGTGGATTTTTGTAACAAGTCAATTGATAATATATGCATATTCCACCATGAATATAATAAACAAAAACTTCAGTTTTTTATATCAAACTTTATCAATAATTATAACACTAAACAAAATTAATTATGATGTATAGTAACAATGCTCTAAAATATCTATGACAGTAGGTTTTTTAATATAACTATTACAATCGATATTTTCATCGATATTAAGAACAAGTTACTTCATTTACAGCATATAATTTTCAAATTGTTGTCGCGTTCCTACCTGTGTGCGCAAAGAACATATAGAACACAACATATTCATAATTGACAACATTCCATGACATAAATAAGCATTTTGTCTTAGAATTTCTTAAAAGCCTCTGCAATTTGTCAGACTACTACTGTTGATGGTAAAGCCCTTTGAAGATAAACACAATACCTTTTGTATCCCCCCCCCCCCCCAAAAGAGAGGCCATCTAATTTCCTGGAAATGAAACGACGGATGTGAGCTTTTGTTTTAGCTACATCGATTGTCTTTTTGTCTATGTACTAAAGATGATTCAAAAAATTATACTTTGTCATGAACTGATCCAGGAAAGCAGCGGGATTTGTCTCAAACAATGTTTGATTTTCTGTAATGTGCTCAATTTGGTGAGTTTTCAATAGCTATCAGAAGATGTGACACCAGATAAACAGATTTCATCGTCATTCCCAAATATCTCACGGGATAAATCAATATTCGTCTTTGATCAGTAAGATTTCGATTTACCATGAAATAAATAAGGAGTTAATTATGAGAATAGTTTAAAATATCCACCCAAATATTTTACCAATATATATATATATATATATATATATATATATATATATGTGTGTGTGTTTGTGTGTGTGTGTTTGTGTGTGTATGTGTGTGTGTGTGTGTGTGTGTGTGTGTTTTACATTTATGAACTCGGAAAGAGATTAAAAGTTCTTGGGTATCTTGAGAAATTAATGATAATAAGATCTTTCAAAGTTACACCTCATTTCTGACATCTTTCAATTATAATAAGCGAAAGATTATCCGTGAGTATGAAGGGATTTTATTAAAAATAAGTAGACACAATGTTTGCAATTTATTTAGTCTGACATGTCTAAAAGAAAATTTTCTATCTTGCTTAAACACACACACACACGCACACACACACACACACACACACACACACATATATATATATATATATATATATATATAAAAGAGAGCTAGAACTTAAATAGTTTTAAAATAACAAAAATAAATATTAAGAATATAATAAGAATATAATAAAAGATGCTCATTTTGAAAAGTGTGAAACCGTCTGCAGAAGAATTACAATTACATACCATTATATATAACGTTGCTATAAGCCATACATATTAATTTATATTAATTCTCTGACTATATATATATATATATATATATATATATATATATGTGTGTGTGTGTGTGTGTGTGTGTGTGTGTGTGTGTGTGTGTGTGTGTGTGTGTGTGTGTGAAAATATATTGCATATTGCATTTTGTTTCGATACTACTCTTCAGACCTCATTGGTAGATTAACATTGATTAATATAAATCATGCAATAAATGAAGAGAAGGGAAGAAAGAGAAAAAATTATACCATGAAAGCCAATGAACTCCTGGAGGCTAATGATAGTAAGTTCCAGAAAACATTTACACTGTTTACAGAGAGAAGGTTTTCGGGCTCTGATATACAGAGACTCTAGCACTCTTAAATGGAATATTGAGTGTGACCGAGACACAACCGTGATTGAGTAAACACTAAACTAAGCAGAACATATTCTCTTATCTGAAAGATGGTCAAAAATATGTATTTGCAACAGGTTCATTGGAATACAGGTTATGATTGCTGATCTTACTTGCAACGTGATGTTTAATCCACATATCTAGACACTGAGTATTTCCCCCTATGTAGTTTGCTCCGCAACTACAATTATATTAAAAAATCACAAAATTTACTTGATGAAGTGGGAGAACGTCCTTGCGACTAAAACAAAAATAGGCTGAGGTTGAGACCTTACACGAATTTCAGCCGAGTAATAACATGCACAAAGACTAGATGAAATCTGTTTTGTTAAGCATTCTGCCCCAATCCAGAGAAGACTCAGATAAACAGGGTACTTTAATTATAATCGATTTGACCTTTCTGAATTCCTAATTTCGTCGTAGATATCTGAATTAACAGTACTGAGCGGATAACCTACACAGTAAAAAATATCTGCAACAAAATTAATTTTAACATCTAGAAATCCTCCCAGAAAACCATTCACGCCATATGAATTAGGGTTTTAATATGGTTTATCTTACGCATCCTCAGACAAAATGAATCTCAACGTGTATATAACCCCGCAAATGCAGATTTCCTTTAAACTGAGGTAAGAAATGTTGTTGGTGTCCGATGATCCAGGACATAGAAAAATGCCAGTAGAGAATTATACACATTCACAAACGTAAAGCTCAGGGTTGGATGATGACAATTAATGAAAGAAAAAAACTGATCAACGTAAAATTGTTTATTAAATAAACACAAAGTATCGTAAACATCGAAAATACAGCTGAGGACGAAGTGTATGTACTCCAACGTATTCTGTCTTCCTGAAAGCCAACAAAATATTAGCCAATGCTGGACCCTAAAGGGGAGCCCATAATAAGTTCGTCATTCTCTCGATACATGATATTATCCAAACTTAATTCAACAGATCACGTAGCAAATTTCAGCAATTCAACAAGTTCCGATTCAAGAAACTGTGATAAAGTAAATCATAGCAAACATTAATTTTATTCAACATAGAGACACACTTATATTATTTACTTGTGTCCATTTGTTGGAGATAATTATATATATATATATATAGCCTTTGAAATTTCACTCGCCTGATCGATTCAGTCGATTAAAAACATAATTGGGCGATTAAAGTTTAGTGCTTTTTACGTCGAAATGTGCGGTTAAACAAAGAACATTGACATCCAGCAATCATCAAAGCAAGATCAGACAAATGGAATTTAGATTGACAAGCTTCTGTTTCGCTTTTCTAGTCCCGGTCAGTGTAAACATTCGTTTAATTAACGCTTCCAGAGTTGAGCCAAAATGTCTCTGTTGCCAAGATTAAAGACTCTCACAGATTTTGGAAACTCATTTGGAAAAACCTGATCCTTGACTCAATATCTATATTTCTTCCCCGCTTACGAAAAATAAAAACAAACATTTGAAAGAAAGAAAAAATATACATACTTCTTTCAACCACGCACCGAAAATCAAATTATACAAGTAATTTTTTTTATATAAAATTGTAAAAAAATCAGATTTGTTATATTTTTATCTTCTATGAGATGGAAGTTGTAGTCAAACCGAAGAAAGAAAATACGAATTTAGGTATCTCCACTAAATTACAAAAAAAAAAAACAGCATATCATGATGTGAAAAAAAATCTCAGACTTACAAAAAATAAAGTTTTATAATCAACATGCTATTATTAAGAGGAAATATCAAAGTTCCTTGTTATTTAAAAAAAATTAAATCCATTCTAAAACGTTCGAAATTTTAATTAAAATTTCATTTTTTTTTCCGTCAGCGATTCCCCCTATGTTTACACAAGGCGACTATTAAGAAAAATGGTCGAGTAAAATGATTTTGAGGCGAATAAATTTTCGCTCGATCTCGAGCGCCGATTAAGTGATTTCTTTTTCAATTCTCAAATATATATATATATATATATATATATATATATATATATATATATATATATATATAGTAAAGTTTAGTAATTTGTAATTTTGTAATAACCAACCACAAAACCGACAACAACACCACATGCACACTGGCAAATAGCCCTATTGCGGACACCGGCAAATGTCACCAGGTATATGTCGTGTACTGCATACAATGGCCAAATGCGAGGAATTCTATGTTAGCTGCTCTACCAGACCGTTACACATTAGAATAAAAGAACACATACACACACAAACGTTGTCTTTCCATAAACACTTAAATAAATGCAAAAACATTATCGTCAATATTGAGGCTAGATTGTGGAACCTAGGGAACCTGTGCATAAAAGAGTTCTTAATAATAACTGAACAACCCCCACAGACCAACAATCAACAAGAGCTCAATCTAGACTACATAACAATAATCAACGCTAACACGCACATGACACACACCGACCACAACACTAAAGCGCATACAAACACGCTATCACAGTTTAACGCCCACAAATAAACATACGTACAATAAACATGCGTACTCACGCACAGCACACTTACCCATAATCCAACACACTTACCCCATATTCCAACAAACCTCATGCCAGAACGCGTACGCCTATATGTGCGTGCGTATGAGTGTGTGTATATATATATATATATATATATATGTGTGTGTGTGTGTGTGTGTGTGTGTGTGTGTGTGTGTGTGTGTGTGTGTGTATGTATGTGTATGTGTGTGTGTGTGTGTGTGTGTGTGTGTTTGTACGTGTATACACTAAAAACATGCACGCATTTGGGAACCTCCAATATTTCGGCATAGAGATTTGATGCCTACGCTGAAAATTAACAATTAACAATTTTAAAATGAAATAAAATGTATGTATTGATTAGAAGACGTGCAAGCTAAAAACTACTGCACAATTTTACATTTTCTTTCAAATTTAAAGAACAATGTCTTAACAGGTAATTCCTAATGATAGAAAAAAACGCTTAATTTTTAAGAAATCATTTAAGACAAAAGTTCCCTTTTTTCAAATTTCTTTCCGTAAGAGTGAAAAAGACATTAAAAGGTGAAAGAAAAAAAGAAAAAAGATATGAAAGTAAAATGAGAAATCAAGAAAAGGAAAAGAAAGAAAAAGGAAAGATACAGATGAAACAGAAAGTGAAAAGGATAATAAGTGAGAAATTGAGAAAATTTAGATCAAATATAAACGTCTAAGAGTATGAAATTTTAACTTTATGGCCGGACGTCAATTTTAAACAAATATTTACATCATCAACATTATTTGAGCTGAAATCTTTTGGCATTTTTTAAAAAAAGGATTGTATACTTATAAAGAAATGGAAAAGGAAGAGATAAAGGAAAGATACAGAAAAATATAAAGTGAAGAAAAAAGGCGAGAAAATGTAGTAAATATACGCTCGACCCTCAACTCTTCTCTCTATAGCAGGAATATATGTATAGTCAGTCTAGTTCATTATCATATACAAAAGGGAAATCCTAAAACTGAATGAAAGTGGAGAACCAATGGAAACAACTAAGAGAGAGAGAGAAATTTTAAGTTTTGGCCGAATGTGAATTGCAGACAGATATAGACATCAGTTACAATTTGTCAACTTAAATCTTTTAGCATATTTCAAAAGGAAATGATGACAAACAGAAAAAGTATTCATAAAACATAAAATAAAGGATATTTTTAAAAGACACAACACGAAGAAATAAATTAATTAGCCCTAATATAAAATGATAAAATTAAATTAAAATTAAATAAAATAAAACTAAATTAAAACTAAAATTAAATTACATTAAAATAATATAATATAAATGAATATGAATACATAAAAATTATTAAAATATATTATAAATTAACAATAATGATAATAATAAATATAAAATACAAAATATGTAATAAAATGATATAAATAATAAAATATAATAATAATAGTAATAAATATTAAAATAAAAATAAAAACTAAAAATGAGAAACAAATCAAATATGTAAATATAAATATAATCTAGTGCATGCCCAAACTGCTAACACTATTTATCGAGTGCAATAAAAATACTTAGAACAATAAATATAAATTAAGTAAAATGTTTATTAACATCATTAATTAGTCATTGTTTCTTTTTCAATATCGAAACAAAACATAAAATTTTGTAGAAGTTTGTAGTTTGCAGATGATCTAAGCTAATAATTAATAATAAATATTCATTGCTCTATTTTCTATATTGGTCACTATTTTAAATTAATACTTTGAACGTTGTAACTATTTTCTTCGCTTTGTTCTTATTCATTCGTATTATATTGGGACAGCAATCTCTCTTTTATGCAAGTTTCATTAAAAATGACAAGCGATGTGTGATTGTTACATTTTAGATAATTTTAGCCATCTAAAGCGGTTAACTTCATTATCAATACAACATTACATCACGGGATCCAACTGCAATGAACAAATATTATATACCAATTCACGTTTAAAACTGCGTTTTTGTTTTTCATCATTTTGAAAATAATTATATCGGCTATACAACTTCGAACTTGACACAAATATTCACCCTCTCAACAGAGATCAATTTAAACTTATTTCAATACAAATGTAGAGCTACTAAATTTTATTTATCTGGAACACACTGATGGACAACCCACATTTCATAGCCTCTTCCACATGCGAAAAAATTCTAAAATTCATGGAGGTTTTATTGATAAAAAAGACCTCCAACACTGGAAAACATAGAGTACAAACGCGCTAACAACACGTTGGTCGTATTAGATACCTAACGCTTACCACTACTCTACATCACATATAACACTACATACATTCTGTTACACGTAATGTAACATCCATCTTCGAAAATGTCTAAAAGTTTAGCCAAAAGCATTAAAAAAAAACATAAGATTACGTGGAAAATTACATAAAAATTTAACCATCACAATTTGTTTGTCATTTTAATGAGACCTACATATATATATATATATATATATATATATATATATATATATATATCAACCGCAGAGAGATCTGTTTGTTGTATCACAGTTCATCAGTACGGTTAGACATCAGATTGCTTTTAGCCATGATTGAAACCCGATCGAATTGTCATCAGTGAGCGATTCTAACTCTGAGCTATGGGAGCTCGGTAGAAAATGGCAGACTTTTATCTTCTAATATACCATGTAAATACGCCAGTTGTTAAGAATGTTTGAATTCATTACTGAATGAACGATGCGTAGACACTAGAGTAGCTACTGTCTTTTCCAAAGTCTATCGTTTTTCCAGAGTGCTCAATCACGGTATTATATATCTATATCTATATATATATATATATATATATATGCTCTCATGTCCGAGTTGTTAGATCGTTCAAATTTAGACGTTGAATAATTGGTTCGAGTTTGAATATTTCCATGGTCGATTTGTTAGGAATGTGATTTATTTATATTATAGGATTGAAAGAGGCAATTCCTTAGTTTGTAAAGTGCCTGAAAACCATACTACGGTGTGACCCAAACCTTATTATTAAAAAATTTGGGCTAGTTCGAAATCACAAGACATCGTGAATGAGATTTTGAGCGTCCTATCTTTGTTCAGATTTATGTTCATGCTAGATAACGCGCTCTCTTCTAGTAACTGCAACTAAGGTCAGCTCAGCATAGTGGCAGTATAAACTACATATGTACTCTGTGTGTGTTGAACAAGCACAAGTTTTCCTGGGCAGACGTCTGCAACGGGGATTACCTATTCGCCCCGGTAGACGGGTATCCGCGAATACGAGTGGCCAGGCATTATATATATATATATATATATATATATATATATATATATATATACTTAAATTGATATTAAACTTAAGATAACCTAGTGAGGTTTCAAGGATATATTCGTCATCACGAAGTTTAGAGAGAAAGAGAGCGAGAGAGAGAGTAAAAAAGAGAATGAAATAGAAAGGATTTAAAAGACAATGTAGTAATTCACACCTTAATCGAGTTAAGCTAGTTTGATCTTACTTTTTCCCTTTAAGATATTCAATATTTGTTATTAATATTCACCGCTAAATTGAGTGCATTGACACGGAGAATATCATATTGGAGAATAAATATTTATAAGGTAAAAAAAGTAGTAATTTCTCGTGTCGTCTACGGTTATATTGATGTTTCACCGTTTGAAGTCAATGATTTTCGGAAGTTTTTTATAAGTCAATCATACTATTATACTAAATTATGCCATAAATATTCATCATCGTCACACACACACACACACACACACACACACACACACACACACACACACACACACACAGATATATATATACGGTGAAAGTGTCAAAGTGTTGTTTGTAATATTTATATTTTTGCATTATTCAACGTATATGTAAACAGTAGAAAGACTGTATAAGCCACTCAAGCATAAAATAGTTTTGCTGAAACTTAACAATAGAAAAATCTAATTTTTTTTATTGAATTATTTTATTGAAGTTTTCAGTTGGCGCGTCTTAAATTAGAAGATCACGTGACTTTTCTTTCTCGCTGTTAGTTTGACAAAAGTCATCAGTTTCCTAAAAAATTCAGGAATTCGATTTTATAATGGAAGTTTGAAAATTACTTAAGTGCCAATTTTACTTTAATTGGCCTTACTTTGGTATATGTCCAAAAAATGTGAACTAAACGTTTAGGAATCAAATTTCAATATTAAAGAATGAATCAGTCAGTTAATTGTTATACATGATACAAGCTTAGACGATCAGATCTCGAAAGAGACATATCTTTTTTATGTATGAAACTTTTTTCTGCGGGGGACTTGGTGCCACTTAATTCTATAGAACACAATCTATCTTGCTATTCAGCTCATATGGAGGGAGAAGAGATGGATTATTATATTTTCCTAGGGTATATGTAGATAAATGAATAAAACGTATTTGCTCAGAAATCGAACCGTTATCCACAACACACATTAGGAATATCAAGGGAGAAGCACTAATGCATATTTTAATGATATTTAATAAAATTTATTTATGTCGACACCTGAGCCCAATAATTTAGTTATTTATCTCTTCTGTATCTTGCAATATTATTTATATTATTCAATTCCGGACTATCTTCTTCATCTTTGTTGTTATTATTATATTTCGGTCGTTTGACCATTCTTCAGATGCTATTTAATCCGATCGAACTTACAGAAGTGAATGTTAATTTAACTTCGGTGTGCTGACTGTTCTCGGCACTCTCTTGGAATATTTTGTTTTATTATTATTTATTATTAATATGTTAGCCCTACGGGACAAAAGCCGATTGCAGCGTTGTTCAGAGATTTTTGTGAAATAATAACTATGAGCTCAAACACTTGAAGTGTAAACAACCCCTTCTGTAAATGAGCAGTACTAGATAAGATCTAAGCGGTATCTTCATGGACTTTAGCAGAACGATAATAATCTAGGATCTAGTTTACATAATAGATCAATTCAAGATTCACGAGACTTTACCTGAATCGACCAGGGACGGAAAATGTCGATGACCACACGGTACTAAACGTTGCGATAATGATAGCAAAGATAAAAACAAACAGTCTACATGCAAATAACATTAATCTCTTATCCCAAAACTGTCGGTAAAAACTTGCAATAATAATATAATCAATATATCACTGCTCTAGTGTTATGGGCAAAGAGCCATAGAAAGGTAATACTGACTCGGATATAAGATTGAATAGTATATTCTAGGAAAACGTAGTACAAAGGTAAACGTGGACTGGAGAGTACATTCTCTCGCAGGTGTCCTGACTCACTCATTCACTCACTCTGTGGCAGTAACCCCATGACTCCCACTCAGAGTTGGTAGCCATATTATAAAGGTGTGGACGAATCCATTTGTAGGTAGGTCCTCACAATAGCTAGTCACACAGATTGATTGATATTCCATAGTATTTTCTTAGTCTTATAATGAAAATACAAAATCAAGAGAAAATTAATTTCTTTGTTCATAGATATTTGATACTCATTAATTTAATTCATTTGCTTACGTGAACATTATGTCAGGGAGCTATGTCAATTTTGGATTCTCTTAAAAATGCTACAAGATATTTTGATCCTGTACATAATATTTTCTATATGTGATCCCTAACTATTGTTGGGTAATGGCTTTTTTTTAATCGTGTCACCCCAAGCAAGGCATTCCACTGCCACTATATGGCAGAGGGTTACATAGAGTGATTGGGTATAGGAAATGTCAGAAGGAGGGTGATAGACGACTTAGGATGTACATAGGGAGAGAGTTGGGGAGAGTGGGTGTGAGTTAATGTGTTAGGAGGTGTCTATTGACCTTACATTTAAACTCCTGGAGGTTGTAGCCGTCGGGGAAGCAAGCATGCGGTAGGGAATTCCACAGGCGGGAAGTTCTAGGAAAGAAGCTGTTGGAGTAGAAATTGCGGTTACATTTCATCGGTTTCATTGTAAAAGAGTGGGACCTAGTTGCCAATCTAGTATCTCGTGCAAATTCAAATCTACGGGGTACCAGTGATTTAAGTTCGTCAGAGCAGAAGCCATGAAAGTATTTATAGAAGAGGCACAGGGAAGCCAGTTCACGCCGGCGAGAGAAATACTGCAGGCTGTCAGTCAAGTCGGTATCAATCACATTACAGATTCTTCGCTGTATTTTTTCAAGAACCTCGAGGAGAATAGAAGGGGCACCCGACCAGATGTGGCAGCAGTACTCAATACACGGGCGGATGGGGGATTTATATAATTGCAGGATAGATTCAGTCGGAAAGAACCCCGTGCCCTGCACAGAGAGCCGACTTTCATACCCTCGGATTTAGCAATGGATTCGACGTAGTCATTCCACTTGAGGTCCGCTTACTCTCTGGGAGGCAAGCCTGTTCCATGCTAATGGGAGGGAGGTGCGGTTGACTGTGGTGGTTAATTGACAGCAGCTTCGTTTTGGAAGAATTGAGTTTTACGAGCCATTTCTTACCCCAATCCTTCTCAAGCTCGGCAGCGAGGGTCACCTTGTCACCTACACCAGATTTTTGATCGAGGCGATAGTAAACTGTGGTATCATCGGCGTACATGCCTACTTGTGATCTTATGGCATCGGGGAGATCATTGATATAGATTAGAAAGAGCGTAGGACCTAGGATAGAGCCTTGGGGTACACCCGCGTTTGTAGGGTAGTTCTGGGAGGCATGTGCGTTTAATATCACCTTCAGTGTGCGGTTAGAGAGGAATGACAGGATTAAGTCCAACAAAAGTCCAGTTATGCCATAGCTTCGCAGTTTCCGTAGAAGGCCGGCATGCCATACTCTCTCGAATGCTTTAGAGATATCCAAGGCGAGGGTTCGGGCTTTACCATTCTTATCAAGAGCCTGGTATAAATACTCGGTGATGGTCGTTAGCATGTCAGCAGTGGACCTGGTGAAGCGGAAGCCATACTGTTGGTCCGAGAGGAGCCTGTGGGCTGTGAGATGCTGTACGACTTCGGCATTAATAATGGCTTCGAACATTTTGCCGAAGATCGGAAGAAGGCTGATGGGGCGGTAATTTGTGGGGTCCGATGGGTCACCAGTGTTCTTGAATATTCGAACCACAGAAGAAGACTTCCAACAGGCAGGAAAGCAGGAGGAAGATAGGCAGAGGGTGTAGAGCTTAGAAAGTATAGAGGAGAGTTCAGGGGCACAATTCTTCAAAACTATGACTGGGATTTCATCCCCACCACTCGCTTTGTGAGGGTCCAGTTTTGAGATTATGCTAGAAATCAGCGAGGGCGTGATGTCATTCAATTGGGCCTCAGTTCTAGATGGGTAATCGGGTGTATGGATTCCAGACTAATACAGAGTCGAATTTTCTATATATATTTTCTTTATGTTACCCAGACAAGGTCTCATCATCTAACAGTAGAAATGGTTAGATGTAAATATAAGTTCTATGAAAATATCTTTTCTATTGCATTTTTTCTTTAGGAAACTCTCTTCCGCATTTTGTTTCCCAATCAACGTCAATCTTCAAATATTTAAATGTAATGCCAGTCATCATCATCTTCTTTTATTTTTTTTTTCCTTAATGTTATATTTTCCTCATATTCTCTAACACACAGTATACTCTTGCATCTTAGGGATTTTATTGCCTTGATTATGTTGAAATGATGTAAAAGAATAATGACAGAAACTGTTCGTGCCCGTTCATTTTAAATGCGGATGCGCTGAAAAATAATATTTGATTTGATACTGTCACTGGGGAGGAGACACCCTGCTTTAGTGAACTTTGAAGCATTAGGCTAAAAATAAATATATGAATTTAAACATCCTCCCCCTATACACGGTATATTTATCCGAAAGTTTCTTTGCGTATTCCTGCGCATGCGTCACGTAACATTAGCGTGTCAGTTTTTTCTTTTTTTTCATTCTACGTATTTGGAAACGTATTTTCGTTTATAAATATTGTTAGTGCGCTGATGTTATTCGTGAATGGAGTTTGATTTAGAAAACCCAGGGGTAGTTTTTATTGTAAGTCTCATGGAAGAATGAGAGTATGGGGTAACGGATTAACAAAATATCGAAGATTTCTTTGTTACTGACATCCAGTAAGCGTGAATTCTTTCAGGAAAGTGCGAAGACACTGTAGATATGACAAACTCCGCTTAGCCAAAGAGGATTACCGTTCTTCCGTGGATCGGCTTGTCAATTTGTCAAGTGGATGAACTATGCAATATTTTGTTTTTCAACGACTTTCCCATTCAGTTAAAGTTGTGAGCTAAAGTAGCTTTTTTCAGCACGTAGAATGGAAATGATACACAGAGGACGATGTCTCATTGGAATTGTTAGCTTTCAGCTTTCATTAATACACTACAGAAAGGCATAAATTTGAAACTCCCTGCATAAAAAATACAGTAGATGTTATTGACACTGCCATCTTACGATTTTTAAACGAAAAATGAACCTCAGTCTGTTTTTGTAAAATTGTTCATTGCTATTAGCGTATATAAACAAATACTTTTTTTATAATAAATATAGAGGATATTGTATATGTCGATTCTCTATACCATACAAGTTTCTTCAAAATTTAATATGTGAATATATTGACGATTCCAGGAATCGTATTATTTACATAAAACGTTCAAGAGAACACAAAAATATATTCAGAAAACTCTTGTCAATGTTTTTATATATGAAACGTTGGGCATGATTGAGTAATATATGGAAACGATAGCTGTATATGTTTGCTATAAAATATATAGCTGTATTCTTCGCACGATTTGTATACACTGCATATACGATGAATTGTTTTCAATGAATGATTCGTAAAGAAAATCAAATCTAATGTATAACGCAGGTTCGAATCATGCTGGAGAGTACCTACATTTTGAATAATATTTATCAATTATTCAGGCCTGTCAAAAGAAAATGAACAAGCATACAAATGTAGGTGTCTCTCAAGGCTCTATTCTAGGTCCTACACCTTTCCTGATCTACATAAACGATATTCTCGATGTAATAAGATCACAAGTAGGCATATACACTGACGGTTTACTCTCGCGTCGATCAAAATCTGCCGAGGCTGACAAAGCAAACCTTGCTGCTAAAGCTTGAAAAGAATCTCTAATCCGCGGTGGATTGGGGTAAGAAATGGCTCGTGAATTTTAATGCTTCCAAAACGATGCTACTATCACAAACAATCGCTCCTACCCCACCTCATTAGCATGGATCTGGCTAGTCTCGCTGAAAGCAAAACACTGCGTCTCCTCGGGTTAACTCTCACAACAGACCTCAAGTAGAATTATTATATGGAATTAATAGCTAAATCCGCTGCTAAGAAGGTCGGTTCTCTGTGTAGGGCTAGGAATTTTTTTACCGACTGAAACCATCCTGCACATATAAAAATTAAGCATTCACCCGTGCATTAAATACTGCTGCTATGTTTGGTCGGACGCCCCTGGTATCAAATTAGGGGTCCTTGACAAAATTCAACGGAGAATCTGTAATGTGATCGATCCCGGCTTGGCAGCTCAGATAAAGTCATTTTCTCACCGGCGCAATGTGGCTTCCCTTCTGCAAATACTTTCACAGTATGAACTTACTCGAGCCACAAGATTAGCAACTAGGTTCCATTCTTTTACTGTGAAACCAATAAAATGTAAACGCAAGTTCTACTCCAGCATCTTCTTTCTCGCACTTCCCGCCTGTGGAATTTCTTTCCGTTTACTTGCTTCCCATCAGTTAGAACCTCCAGGAGTATAAATGTAAAGTCATAGCCATCTCCTTTCTCACTGATTTGCATTCTTTCCCTCATGCTGCTTTCTCCGTCTACCCCACTCTCATTAATATTTTCATCCTTCTCTTACCCACTTCATGACCACCCCTGTAACCTGTCACTCTTTCTTATTACTTACCTTCTCTATAACCCCCTGCGCACGAGTAGCATTAAACTGCTTTGCTTGGAGCGATATGATTATGAAAAAGTATCCCTTAATAAATATAGGGAACGTCTATATATATATATATATATATATAAGTTTATAAAGGAAAACTCAACACGTCATTTCAATTGGTTATAAACTATAGCTCATTTCAATGAGTTTAGTTTGGTCATTTCATCAGACCTTACAATATACCTTCCATCTGGTACAAAATTTTTACCGGAATGATTCTTTTTTTAAAATGAAGATAGGGATAACAATAAAAATAATAGTAATAAACATAAAATTGCAAACAAACAAATAAATAACAATAAAAGTAAGGGGAAAGAGGAGAAAGAAGGAGAGAAGGAAAGAAAGAAATCAAAAGGAAAGAGAGTCCAGTTCCAAATATTGGCGTTGGATCTGTCTGGAGCAGCTCAGGCCGTCATGAAAGGGTTTGACCTCTGAAAAAAAACAAACAATTCCCTTGGCTTTTTTGGTGTCTGTTTGATCCCATTAGGCCAACCTACCTACGTATACTAACTTCTCTCCACATATACATATGTGTACATTCCCACATATATTTACAATGTGACTTTGCTTAATTTTACATGTATCCACTGATTCCTATGTTCTTTTTTTCTTTTTTTCTTTACGGGTCTTATCGTTCTCATACACACACGTATATATGTTTCATAGGGTTTCCGCGCTCCCAAGGTAGCGTTGTATATATATGCGCACACATATCACTGTTAAAGAAAACATATCACTGTTTTCACGCATTCTCAAGACGGCATATACTTTTACATACACAATATATATGCGAGACAATCACGTACATATATACGCCCATATACCCAAATACGATTGTATATATGTGCATACGTACACAAACCTGACTACTTATGAACGCATACATACATACATATATATATATATATATATATATATATATATATATAACTTACATAAGTGTACTAGTAGTTTTCTATATCCCCATGTATAAAGACCCTGTATGTTTGTGTACGTTTAATTTCCGAATGAGCTGATACTTTTCTGTTTATATTTCTTAATATACTTTAAATGTTTACATCTATTTATACCATTCTACTTTATTTGGGTTGTTGATTTATCCATATATGGGTAGAAAATCATTACACGAGGGCAAATTTAGTTCGAGCATGCATAATTGATTTTATCTAAAGTTGATATACGTCGATTCTAATTAGGTGTTCCCGCACGATGGAAAAAAATTTACCTAATTATCTAGTTAGTTCTTATCTATGAAATATACATCTATTTAGGTGCTCCATTTTACGTACCATAATGCATACAATAATACATAATACATATGAACGTTCACAAAATTTTCTTGGAGCATGCACAAGATTAGGTGCACCTCTTTTTATGAGACATATCTCACCTCATATTTGGGTGCCTCATTTCCCACGGGAAATGCTTATGTTGAAGTCAGTATAGTGAACATTTTTCATTACATAGTTCATGGTAGGTTATTTCTGTCAGATTTATGTACACTAATAATAATATGAAGTCATTGTTTACATAGATGGATGTGTCTTTTTATTGAATGTTGGGTTCTTAAACTCACTTCATTTGGTCTGCATATTCTCCCAAAGAATCGAATGATCCACCCAATTGTGGGAGAGCTGGTAAGGGTGTCGGAAGGTGGTGATTCCAGGATTTTATGCGTAGGATAGTTTAACTTTATTTCTGTGACGGCAGAGGTAATCTGGTTGGATTATCCTAACCTTTTACGGACTGTACACATATACCTATATATATTGATGTCAGTTCGGTCAGGTTTCAATCCTGGCTAGAAGCAATCGGATGTCTAACTGTACTGATAAATTGTGATACAGCGATATATTGGCAAGAATTAAATTAGACCAGTATACACATATCAGTATTTTAAATTAGACCAGTATTAAAGATGATCAGTACATTTGGAAGTCAGTTGATTACACAAATTTGGTTTTAACTTTTCAGTATCTTAGGGCAGGTTATATAAACTGATTCTCCAACATTTTTTTCAAACGTACAAACATTTATTTTAAGAAAGCACGACTGGAATTTTTAAATAACTTATAATTATATACTTTCTGATTTAATTACATCCGGACATTTGTTCGGATCATTCATTTAGTATTGAAATTAAATGAATACTCGGAAGCAATGTAATTTGAGCAAATATATGAATGATAAAAAAGAAACGAAGAGGAATTTTTAGGTGTCGGGTCTCATTTGAGTAATAAAAGAGGAAATTCTGGAGAGATATAACTGCAAAAATCTTGAACAGACTTGGCACATAATAAAAATGTTTATAGCTCATTTTATCTATCAATTGCTTTCAAATATTTTTACAGGTTACATTTGGTGCTATTATTCGCATCTCGTACAAATGAATACTCTTTTGTTCACTCGTATTCAAACTGATCGATTAAAGGTTATAGAAAATTTAATGTTTAAATGTTAATGACCAAACGTTAAGGAGGCAATTGCAAGAGTCTTGCAAATTAAAATTCGTTTCAGAAATCAGTATTAAAATTCATGTCGTGATCGAAGTATTTATTTGTTATAGTTAATTATTCTAAAATTTTCCTGACACAATTGAAATCAGTCGAAAATGCTTATTTGTTTTAATAATATAGTTTCTTTTAATTTTTTTCCAACTCTTCATTTCTGTTTAAATATGTACTCTTTCTTTCATCTACAATTTATCATTGACCTTCTCTTTCCTTCTCTGCTATTCTCTATTTTCTACTACATTGGCCATCATTTCAGGTATTTCAAAATATACGCACATTTATATCTACACATTATTTTCATTGTTCAGTTTATTGTGATTTAAATGTTTTCTTTTCTTTTAACCAATTACATTTTAGGTGTAATTATTTATTTTTCACTTTATTTTCTTTCCTTTGTTTAGGTTTCCTTTTTATCTTTGCGAATATTTATCTTTGCATTAAATAGAAACTTACTCTTTCAATGCATCTCTGTTACATGAAGAAGAAGGATTTTCAATAAATCCCTTCACTAAAGTGACGGAATCTATTGAAAACCCCTTTTCTTCAGCTTCTGATACTTATTAGCAGAAGTAGTTGTAGTAGCAGTAATAGTAGTAGCAGAACAAAGATTGCCCGCAAAGTAAAATACATAAATCGACTAAAGTTAAAGAATTATCAAAAATATAAAAAAAATCAACAGGTATATTATTTAATGCGACGTCTTGAAGAAAATGAAAGCTATTATAAAATAACAGAAAATGTTGTCTACACATATTAGGATAGTCATAAGCCAATAGTCACAGTGAATCAGTGCTGAATATAAAAAGAGAATTTAATGGTTAGTAGCAAACATGATGCGTCTTAGATTCAGGATGATAGACAGTATAGACCGGATCCTGATCATTCGGAGGATGTGTTTGATTAAATCGTCCATGGGAAATTGTGGTATAATTTTGGAGTAAGAAGAACCGAAATTCCTGTAAAATCTATATTTCTTTTCATCTTTTCGAACAGTAGCTGATGGAAACTTTCTGAAGCAAATGATCAGTGATGACTCTTGATTGTATCACGTTCACCTGGAAGAAAATGCTGTTTACATGATCTCGAAACCTCCATCGTCAATGATTCAGCGATCAAGAATAAACTTGATAGCAACTGGGATCGGTGATACAAAAGGTGTATACTTGGTGGAATTTGTGGTTTGTTATATAGAGTGAAACATAAAACAGACTGAAGAAATTTATTCGTCAAGTGAGGGAAAGACGTTTACTTAAAATTGCTATACTTCTACACAACACTAAATTAGACACAGCCATACCGACAATGGTTTAGTTTCAACCTGCCTGCGAGAATTTGAAAAAAAATTATAAAATCATGACTTAATTCCTTCAGGTGTCATTAAAACTTTCAATAGAATTTTAATATATAAATGGTTCCAAATAGATGAAGGAATTGATTCAAGTTGTTGGACACCTCGTTCTTCAAAAAGGGTGATAACACATTTGATTACTTATCATCAATCTCAATATCGACCATATATAAACACTAAATAAATGATATCATTCAACAATAAATTATTACGAGACGACTTTTCTCATTAAAGTTAAACAATGCCGTAAATAATAGAAAACGTATACCTGCAAAAATAATTATTACTACTACAATTAAAAAACTTCTGGTGATGACGAAGATTATAGAAATCCTGGTAATGATGAAGATGATGAGGATGATGATGACGATGATGAGGATGATGATGATGAAGATGAGGATGAGAAAATTACATTAATTTCAAGAATGTGTCCATGTTTCTGCAATGAGATATTGTATTTATTTACAGTATTTACATTGTTCGGATTTTGCCCGGATCATTGTTGTCATATTCACAAAGTTTCGGCCAATGCATGCTCTGATTTTCTTCAGATGATTAGAATTTCACAAGTACACATTCAGAATCTACCATTATGAGTCACTAAAAAGAAAACATATCAAACATGAATGCTCGGATATGCCGTATCAGAGATAAATATCTATTAATATCATCAAATATAAATATTAAAAACATATATAAAAAAGTAAGATTAAAATTTTATTACGATCTAACATAAATTTATTCTTTATTTTTATATATTCAAAACCTCCTATACCTTTTTTATTTATTTAAACAAACTTGTTTTTCGTAAATCTGTAACAGTCTAATAATTAAATAATATAATATATCGGTTCATTTCATTGAAGTTGTCGTTAGTCTTTACCTTGGTTACCAAGAAAATATGTTATATATTATTTCTCCGTCACTTTTGCCGTATCCATCTCTTTTTGTCTTTTCTTTCCTTGCCTTTCTCCCTACCAAATCTATCTCTGGGTTTATTTTTAACGTTAACTTTTGATTCTTACGGACGTATTGTAAAGTTTTCTAATATCGAGGTATGTATCTCTGTCTATTTTTTCCATTTTCTTACGTCGAGCTGAGAAATTCAAATATTTTTTTAATCCGATACCATTTCTAACTCCCAATGTTTTGAGGGTTTTCCGGTATAAAAAAAAAACAAGTCTCTGTGGTTGTAAATTCTGTTTCCAACGACCTGCAGATATCCCTATATTTTTTTGTTTTTTTTTAATCATGTCACCCCAAGCAAGTCATTCCACTGCCACTATAGTGGAGGGGGTTACACAGGGCGATAGACGAGTTAGGATGTACATAGAGTTGGGGAGAATGGGAGGGTTTAGGTGTTAGGAGGTGTCTATGGACCTTACATTTAAACTCCTGGAGGTTGTAGCCGTCGGGGAAGCAAGCATGCGGTAGGGAATTCCACAGGCGGGAAGTGCTAGGAAAGAAGCTGTTGGAGTAGAAATTGCGGTTACATTTCATCGGTTTCATTGTAAAAGGGTGGGACCTAGTTGCCAATCTAGTATCTCGTGCAAATTCAAATCTACGGGGTACCAGTGATTTAAGTTCGTCAGAGCAGAAGCCATGAAAGTATTTATAGAAGAGGCACAGGGAAGACAGTTCACGCCGGTGAGAGTAATACTGCAGGCTGTCAGTCAAGTCGGTATCAATCACATTACAGATTCTTCGCTGTATTTTTTCAAGAACCTCGAGGAGAATAGAAGGGGCACCCGACCAGATGTGGCAGCAGTACTCAATACACGGGCGGATGGGGGATTTATATAATTGCAGGATAGATTCAGTCGGAAAGAATCCCGTGCCCTGCACAGAGAGCCGACTTTCATACCCTCGGATTTAGCAATGGATTCGACGTAGTCATTCCACTTGAGGTCCGCTTACTCTCTGGGAGGCAAGCCTGTTCCATGCTAATGGGAGGGAGGTGCGGTTGACTGTGGTGGTTAATTGACAGCAGCTTCGTTTTGGAAGAATTGAGTTTTACGAGCCATTTCTTACCCCAATCCTTCTCAAGCTCGGCAGCGAGGGTCACCTTGTCACCTACACCAGATTTTTGATCGAGGCGATAGTAAACTGTGGTATCATCGGCGTACATGCCTACTTGTGATCTTATGGCATCGGGGAGATCATTGATATAGATTAGAAAGAGCGTAGGACCTAGGATAGAGCCTTGGGGTACACCCGCGTTTGTAGGGTAGTTCTGGGAGGCATGTCCATTTAAAACCACCTTCAATATGCGGTTGGAGATGAATGACTGGATTAAGTCCAACAAAAGACCAGTAATGCCGTAGCTTCGCAGTTTCGTAGAAGGCCGTCTTGCCATACTCTCTCGAATGCTTTGGCTATATCCAGGGCGACAGTTCGGGCTTCACCATTCTTGTCGAGAGCCTGGTATATATATTCGGTGATGGTCGATAGCATATCAGCAGTAGACCTGGTGAAGCGGAAGCCATACTGTTTGTCCGATAGGAGCCCGTGGGCCGTGAGATACTGACCAACCTCGACATTGATAATGTCTTCGAACACTTTGCCGAAGATCGTAAGAAGGCTAATAGGACGGTAATTTGCGGGGTCCGATGGTTCCCCAGTGTTCTTGAATATTGGAACCACAGAAGAAGACTTCCAACATGCAGGAAAGAAGGAGGAATATAGGCAGAGGTTGTAGAGCTTAGAAAGGACAGAAGAGCGTTCATGGGCACATTTCTTCAAGACTATGATTGGGATTCCGTCCCCACCACTCGATTTGTGAGGGTCAAGTTTTGATATTATGCTAGAAATCAGCGAGGGCGTGATGTGGACGTCATTCAATTGGGCCTCAGTTCTAGATGGGAAATCGGGTGTCTGGACTCCAGACGAATCCAGACACGAATTGGTCGAGAATCTATGTCAAAGCATTCAGCCTTGGCCGCTGAGGAGGTGAGAACCTCAAACTCGTTGATTAGTGGGGGTATTGAGGACTTACTCTCGTTGAGCACGCTTTTACAGAGGCGCCAGTAGTCTTTGGCTCCAAACTTAGAGGATGTTATGCACTACTTCATTCTGGCAGCAAACAGCATCTTAGCTTCGTTAAGTATCTTTTTACACTTATTACGAGCTGAGGTGAAAAGGCGCCTGTTTTGGTCCGACGCGTGGCTAGGGTATAAGCCGGAAGAAGTGATTCCGGTGGGCAATGGCGGCCGAGCAAGCAGGTGAGAACCAGGAGACGAATGGGATTTAAGCTGAAGTTTCCTGGCAGGGATGAAAGCATCGATAATAGCCTTAACCCAGGAGGAGACCTCTGATGCACAGTCTTCGACGGGAAGACTAAAAACATTGTTCCAAGGGACGTCGCAGAAGAAGTCACGGAACGAATCCCGGTCTGCTCTTTGATAGCAGTAGGATATTCTGCTGGTCTGGGTTTCTCTGGTATGGGTGGAGTGGAACGAGATGTTGATAGAAACTACGGCGTGGTCAGAATTCCCGAGAGGGCAGAGCTCTCTGGTGGTGCAAGAATGTGGGGTGGAAGTGATGCAGAGGTCTAGTAGCGAGTCCATTCCGTTAGGGCTATAGGAGAAACGCGGTCAGAAGTCCTCCACTTGCGTGAGGGATTGGGAGATTGAAAAATTAAAGGTGTGGACACCAGCAGTGTCGGTTACAGAATTTTTGAGCCACATAGTGTGGTGATCGTTAAAGTCACCAAACACGAAAATATGGGCAGATGGGTGAGAATAAATGGCCTTGTCGATATTGTCAGAGATGCTGTCAAGTACTGAACAGTCAGAGGAGGAGGGGGAGCGGTAGAGGAAGAAGAGATAGCTAAAGGAGCTTAGAAGTGAGAGACCGAAGGACATGAAAGACTGGTCCAGGGATTGAAGAGATGTTACTCCAGCTAGGGGGAGGTGTTCGCTGACATATACACCAAGCCCATGCATATGGACGTTGGAGTCCTTCCTGAAGAGGGGAAGGTAACCAGGAACATAGAACTCAGAGGAGGAGATAGACGGGTCAAGGTTAGTTTCAAACAGGGCTAAGATATCAGGTGAGTTAGTTTGGATGAATGATTCTACGCTAGAAATTTTAGTGCGGATGCCGCGAATGTTAGTGAATGTGACACAGAGAGGTTTGGGCGTTTTCCGAGTAGCTGGTTTGAGTATGTTGTTTGTTTTTTTTCATGGTGTTTTGGTTGAGGAGAGAGGTCTAGGGTAGAACCAGTCGGTCACTATTCGTAGCATTTGTGGAATGGAGACTGGCACAGCCTGCAACATGATGTGGCCTCGGGGTTGCCCACCGGGGGTTCGTGAAGGGACGCCCGTCCATGCGCGATATGGCACTACAGGAACCCCGATATTATTCAACTGTTGATCAGAGCAGCCTCTCAAGTCGCTACGCAAGAGTTCAGGCTCCTAACTACCAGTTGGAAGCAGCAACCAGGAAACTGCTAACCCGGTACCCTCGGAATGGGGAGACATTGCCACAATAGTCAACAACTGCAAAGAGTTTCCAATTGAACTAAAACTGAGACCAAAGGAGGAGGTGGAAAACTGGGAAGCCCTTCCTAAACAAGAAACAAGGTGATCACCACTACTCCTGCTCAAAAGAAGGGGGTGGAGTGTAAAACCGGGCGATAGTAGGTACTATCTACTCCAGTTTTAAAAAAATAATGGTGAAACAACTAAGTTTTAACTTAAAGTCCAAACAAATTTCTTTGCAAAAAAGTACAAATACATTCGTTCAAATGACCAGAGAATTAAGCTAAAAATTAAAAAAAACAACAAATTCCTACGGTCCTCTACTGAACAAGTAGTGGCTTCTGAACAAGTAGTGACTTCTGAGACGTGTATATATATATATATATATATATATATATATATATAAGAAATTCTTAGTAATGGGAATACATTCTACAGTTAGATATTTATTTAAAAAGTGCTCAATACAAAAGTAGAGAATAAAATTGTCGCAATTATAATTATTAAAATAATCGCAATAGCATACTGCAAATTGACAGCTATAACGTTTCGATGTTAAAACAACTTCTTCAGCCAGTAAAACGGTGTTCGTTGATTTTGTAATATATAGACAAGGAAATAAAACATATAAAAGGAAAGAATAAATACATAAAACTAAATAAATAAAAACATAGCAATAAAAATATCACCCAGTGAGATGAATTAAGTGGGAAGTGAGTTTATATCATTTTAACGAGTGGTGTAGAGATTCTATGTTTTGCCACAGAAAACCAGATATGTCAAATAATTTTAAACCGGAAAAAGAAAATAATACGTAGAAAAACATAAAGTATAAAAAAGTAAATACAACGGAAAAAAAGAAAAAGAAGAAGAGAAAAGAGGTATGATAGAAGAATAAGAAAATGGAAATGCTATTAGAGATAAATTCAAACGTTGGAAAACATAAAATAATGGAAACAAAACAAATATAAGAAAACAAAATCAAAATCAACATAAAAGATAAGAATAATTATAAAATAAAAATCAACTATTAAAATATATTCGTAAAAAAGTGCAAATTAATGAATAATAGTAATTAAATAAATGTCACTTCAATGAGCTAAATTTTTGAAGTTTTAAAACGAACAAATACTGAAAACATTGAGATGAATTTGAGGTAATTTCAGATATATTTAAAGGTAAGGAAAATTCTATGTTTTCAAAAATTAGTTATTTCATTACGTTAGTTCAATAAGTAAGTTTTGGGTATATCATTATTTAGATTTTTTTCTTGTAAGCAAAGGAAACATATTTCATGTAACGATTTATATGTTCTAGCATTAGTTAATATTTCCCATTTAACCGTTGAGTTATATTTGCATCTTTCAGTTATCAATAGGTTTTAGAATGGGAATTACAATTACTATAAACGTTTACTATTAAAGGATAAGTTATGCTAGTAAAAATGAGACTTGAAATTATTCTTAGTACATCTGATAAAATATTTTGGAATATTAGAATTTTATTTAGCAGAGATATTAGCTATATATATATATATATATATATATATATATATAGCTAATATCTCTGCTAAATAAAATTCTAATATTCCAAAATATTTTTCACCAATTTTGATTAATTTCTACTCTACGGGCCATATATATATATATATATATATATATATATATATATATATATATATGAGAAATATTTTAAAGTATAAATATGAAATCAATTTTCGCAAATTGATGTAAACATTTATCTGGGCAACGAAAGGCGACTGAGTTCTAAAACGGAAGAGATTTTAAGTTCGTGTGGAAAAAAAAAACAACCAAACGAACATACACGCATATGAACTTTCTCACCTGATATACATTTACGATATTTTTGTCGTATATAATATAGACGATATTTTGGTCATTGGAATAATAAAGGATCTCGATATGCAAAGGCATAGGTTTGTTTAGATTGGAAAAACATGTAGAGACATAAATACCATTATGGACACTTAATACATCGCACAAAACGCAAGTAATATTAGTAATAACAACAATAAATCTAAAATTTAAATAAAATGTTCGCGGTTTCTCGCACTTTCTTTTCTCTATCTAATTTCTCTCGTTGAAACTACCTCATTTCTTATATATATATATATATATATATATGTATATATATATATATATATATATATATATATATTTGTTGTTTAATTACTTAATTTTTGGTAATAATAAAATTAGACCAGTGCACATTTGTATTAAGTGTTCGATACAATTATATTGTAAAACTTTTAAATATATTCCATTTGTAAACGAGTTATTACGCGACCCAGGTTCTTAAAAAAACGATAAAATTCGCTTGAAGACACCACTCATGATAGAGATCTAGATCCCATAATAACTTGTTTATATATATATATATATATATATATATGCACATCGGAAGAGAGATAAACTTACGAGTAACCAGAATGTCCACATTTTTTTAATGGATTGAATACAACATTATTTCACTAAATGCATAGAACTGATGGGATTATGAAAATTATATATTCTCACATTTTATACATTTGAAGTTTAGAAAAAATACGCAGTTTGAATTCAGGAGAAACACATTGAAGTTTAATTGGCATTTATTTTGAATGTGATTTAAATTCCATAATAAATATTGTATGTACTGATTTTCTCTTTGAACCAAATGTCTCGAACTTTAACGAATAAATATTTTTGACTCTCTTAACTCTGAAATGTGCAAATGTTCACAGATTTTATTTGTAATATTTAGGCAAATGTTTCCGCTCTTTTAAACGGTCAAATGTAAGTGTTAATTTTTGCCGCGCAAAAACAAAATCGTAAATCTATAAGGATTTCTTAAGGACGAGAGTTAAACTTGCGCATATAACGAATACATGTCTTATTCGATTAAGGACCGAAAGATTAACTTGAGTCTCATTCGACATTGAATATACGGTTTGTCTTTTCGTTTTTTCTCTTTTCTTTGCTATGTGTGGAAAGTAAAGACTAAGTTGTATTCAGATTGGCTGATTTAGAGTGAAATTTGGCCGGCCATTTTGAATATGCATTCTAACAATAAAAGCATTTACTATATTATGGGAATATGACGATTTAGTTCACAAAGAAAAGAGAATTTTACGTTTAAGAACTGTAATGCTTTCTGACACTTTCTTAAGATAATGAATATGAAAAGCGGTGAGTAGAAAGATGGCCATAGGGGGAAAGTGTGCTTCTAAAGATGTTATACAGTTGGCATGGTATATGTAAATATAATATATATATATATATATATATATATATATATATATATATATATATATATATATATATATATATATATATATATATATATATCATATCTACATATACCATGCCAACTGTATAACATATATATATATATATATATATATATATATATATAAAAGGAAACCTCATTTTCACAATAGTAACTATTAAATAACACCAATATGTATATTTTTTTCATAATGATATATATTGATTTGTGAAGTGGGATAATTTCATATTTATCCGCTTGACTCTTAAAAAAATTTGTCCGGTATAAAGAATATAAAATAAAAATTAAATAAAAGATTAAGTGAAAGAATGAAAGAAAGAAAAAAAGAAAGAAAGAAAGAAAGAAAAATGGGCACAGCTAAAAATCTCTCTCTCAGAATCATATTATGTACTGCATGCGTAATTGAATAACCATTTCCCTTGGAAATAAGCCATATTTAGGATTATAACTTATTCAAAAATAAGGAATTTATGAAGATAAAATAGTAGAATTTTTTCTGGTGTGAAATAATTTGGCAAGTTAAAAAGTAACATCCAATTTGCATCTAATATTTGATATTGTTGATAATTACTTCAATGTTACATGGTTCATGCATGACTGGGTTCCATCATATCTTAGTCACATTGTCCTTGATTTACCAGATGACATCTATCAAGAAAAATAAGTAGAGAGGTGCAGTTCCATGGCCTGCAGTTTCTCCTTATCTTAGTCCTTTGGATATTTAGCTGTAGGGCCAGCTAAAACAATTTGTTCATGTAGCAGACATTAATAATTCAGGAACGATTGAACGTGTTATATGTGTCTGTGAAACCATTCCACACAATGTGGCAGTATGAAAACGAGTCCGGCAGTCAATGATGCGTCGGGTGTATGCGGGTGTAGAAGCAAGAATATGATATTTTGAACATTGTTATGTGTTCGTGTTTTGAAGTAAAACAATGGCTATTTGGATATATATTTATATGAACATTAAACATTGTTCTGCTGTAAGGGCCACTTTCATATATTTAACAAGGTAATTTTGTATTGTATATTGTATATTTATAAGCGTCTGCCGTAACCTTTTAACAACTAAAAAACGAACGATTCGTGAATACATGTTTCTATTTGATTTAAACATGTTTCTTTAAAAACGAATGAAAAGGAAGATTTTTTTAATTTTTTACTTAATTTTCAAGTATTCATAAACGTTTCCTTTATTGCTGGAGGTAAGGAGTGTAAAAATTTTTCATAATTTTTTTTTTATTTCTAACTGATTTCAGCCAATTCTCTTGCCATTTATCTGATTTTGTCGTTTTTTTTCACTCTTATTTGTAAGGTAATTCTTTGTGTTTTTGAAAAAGAGAATTCTTTAAAGCTATCAGGTGACGCGTGTGGTTGGGCATCGCGTGAACGTCTGTGTATATTTGTTTTTTTTTTTAATTTTAAAACTCTATTTTCCCCGTAAAATAATGCAAGGCTGATTGTAGGAAAAGTATATTTGATATATAGCGCCTCTTTTGTAGCGAAATGCTTTTGATACTGTGATTGAAATAATATTTTTGGATTTTCAACTAAAATATGTCTTATATAGGTTCCTCCAGTAAATCTTAAAAAACAGCATAGTATAAATGAGTAAGATCCCAAACTTAATAAAACAAAGTTTTTCCATCAACATTTTTATAATATTATTAAGAAGGAAAATCAAAATAATTTTAAATTATTTTTTAAAATATTTTAATTCCAGCTAACATTTTCGAAATTTTGTCAGCAAATTTTGTTTTATTTTGAGTCAGCTGTTAAACAAACGTTACGACTGTTTACAATGGAAAACGTAATGATTGCATCACCCACTTTTTTTTCGGTGACAAACAGATTATTTCGGAAATTCTCGCAAAAATCAAATACTTGTCGGATTTTAATACTCATTCCGAAATGAATGTACTTTTCATTTTGTACTCGTTCACAAATGAATGAAATTATTTTTGAAATTATTATTTTTTTTTAAATCTTGGTAAAAATATGTTTTCCATCTGTTAACCCCACCTTACACGTAAATTCATGAAATTTTAATAAATTTTAATTGAGTACAAAATATCTTTATTAGTCTAACGCAGTACTGATTGGGAAATATAAATCATCTATTTTTTTTTTAAATTTGTAAACAGTATCCGGAAATCTGCTTGGAAGAGTAAAATAAAAAATGCAATAAAACTCTGATATAATTTAATTGGATAAGTTTTTAATTGCTGGAGTAAATTATAACAATTAAGGGCATTATAGTATGAAGAAAAAAGATTTTCAATTATTGATAAAATTTTAAAAGTATTGTTTTTAGTTTTTATTATAAAAATTCATAATGTTTTAAGAATATGTTTCAAATCTTTTAAAGAACTTTTACCCTTAGATTCTTTAGTTTAAGAATTGATAATTTCATTGCCTATCAAAAATTGAAAAGTTTCATAAACATCATTGTGCATCCATATATTTAAAATAATTTAAATTTTTTGTATGGTAATTTCTATGTGCAAATTAAAAGGTCAGAGTTTTCTCCCTTACCCGAAAGGAACTGAGAACAATTTTGTCCCTTATGAACGCCATACATTTGTACTTCTTATCAAGAACCTGTCAACACGATCTTGATTTACGACGCGTACAGGTCAAAAAGTTCAAATTTGTGATTATGAAATAGATATATTCTAACTTTCACGCTATAAATAAGTCATACTTGTGTAAATCAGAATAGTTTAACGTACAATTTGCTAATTTTTTAAAATAATTTATCACAGATGTATATTTTATTTTTGCAAGATTCTTAAAACCGAGAATTAAATTAGTTTACAAAAATGGCGGCAAAAATAGAAAAAAATGTCGAACGTTTCTATTCCAATCAATATAATTTGTGTTTGAAATAAACAAGAGTATTTTTCTTACTGGAAATAGTAAGTTTAATCATTTAGCATCGAATTAAATCTAAATTAAAGGACATTAGACATACACTTCTCTGAGTAGACGCCTTACACGCAACATATTTAATTATGACAGTTCAATGAAAACATTTTAATTCGCAATCTAAAAGAATATCTAGGTACCTCCACTTATTTTCGATGACTAACATTTAAACTGAATTCTTAAACATAAAAACGTTTTCTTGAAACTTTCATTTCAGTTTTAATTGAAAGCTAAATGATTAAATTTACTGTTTCCAGTGAGCAAAATACTCTTGTATATTTCAAAGAGAATTTATATTGATTGGAATATAACATGTCTCAATTATTTTTAATCTTTCAATTTCTCGGCCATTTTTTAAGCAATCGACGCATTTGTAAGCACAAGTTAATTCTTGGTTTTAAAAATGTTGCAAAAATAAAAATATTTTTGGAAAATTAAGAAATGTTTTGTTAAAATAACCTGATTTATACAGGTATTACATATTTATACCATGGCATTTAGAATAAAACTAATTCTTCATCAGAGGTCAACCCGTGTGCCGTATATTAAATGTGTTGACAGTTTGTCAGATTAAAAATATCTATGTCGATCTCAGGTGACAATTGTACAATTTATTTTTGTATGAAAGGAAATTCTGCATATCATGACCTTTTAATTTTCACATGACATTTCTTAAAAAATAAAAACTTCTCATACACCAAAAGAAAATAAATTATTATAAAAATAGGGAGACAGAACAATTTGTATTAAACATTTTAACTTCAATTGCTAAATATAATTTTCATTTATTAAGTTTTTTTACTAACCCAACAAATCTTTAAAGTCTTTTAAATATATTTTTGAAACTTAATGAATTATAAAAATAATTAAAACAATATTTGAATATTCTATTATTGTTCGAAAAAATATTTTCTTCGGACTATTATGTTCCCAATATTTAATATTTATACAAGCTTTTCGAATTAAACAATTTAATAATCTTCCACAACAGCGCCCCTAAGACTCAGTCTTGCGTATTTATGTGTTGCGTGCGTAAACTGGCTATCTTTAGCCGCACCTGATGCTGCAGCCGGTAACCTGCTGTTCCGTCTTCTTTTGATCGAAAGTGTTAATGATCTGTCGAAATCGCTCGCCCCCACTGCCAGGTTGAAATTCCTGATCTCAAGGCGAGCTGAGGACTCGGGGCAAGGAACACGGTTGTCTTGTGTTGCACTCGGTGACAACTGCATATGAAGAGGTGGAGCTGGTGCGCAATACAGAAATAGGGGAAAACAGAAAAGAACTAAAAATAAAAAGACAGAAGCAAAAACCAGTATATGTGCACTAATGATTATACTTGTAACTCTTTGTAAAATAAAAGAGAGAGAAAAAAAGAATTAATAAAAGATAAAAAAAAAACAATACATCTTTTCCTCAGAGTCCACAACTTACTGCTGCTACTATGTCTAGTCCTCTTTAGAGGTAAGACATTCACTGACTCTTTATGCTACCCCGTCCCTTTCTCTCTGCTTAGCGGAGGTAGATGTTTCTTTTAGATAGGATTTCTCCTCTTAACTGTCTAGGGCGAATATCTCTCCATCTTGCATTGAGCGTGTCTCCTCGTTTTCTAAATCCGTTCTGCCTTTTTGTTAAAAATGCTTTAATATGGCGCGTATTTGGCTGGCAATCGGGTGTTTTTTCCACAAATTTCTAATGACAATTTCGCGTATCTGGCTTTAAACCCTCGTTATAATTTCGCGCTGATATATGCCGTTGAAGCCTTGGAGACAAACGTTGCTGATTTTGTACATTAACAGGCCAGAGTCAATCATAATTTCTGTCATCACCTTGGTGGTCCTTTTCGAAATCGGCCGATACTTCAACCTCATTCGGCCTGAGAATAAAGTGATAGAAAAGTAAGAAACGAGAAAGAAGGAAAAAGAGTTCGCTTTACTTAGCGAGACGAACTTCCACCTGGTTTGTCTTCCATTGCTGTCATAGAGATCAACGTCATCTCATGTGTGCCTTGTGACTTACCGCTCTCTCTCTCTCTCTCTCTCTCTCTCTCTCTCTCTCTGCCAAACAACCCTAGCGACTTTTCCTCTCTTTTTCTCTTTCCTAGCTCTTCTCAAGGAAAAGAAAAATATACATATATCGAGATTCTTCAATTATCTATTTCTGAATTCAAATATATGGTACGTCGATACTATTTAACGCGGGTGCATAAAGAACACTTAAAGCGTTAAAACGTCATAGATATTTGATTTTTTTATTTTACTATTAGAACCAGATTTTCGGAAAGACAGGCAATATTTTTCAAAAAGACAAATAGCTGATTTATGTGATCAATGTGTCCTGCGTTTAACTAATCAAATCATTTATCACAACAGAATTTAATTTCTTAAAATTTCATAAATTTGCGTGGAGGTAGGGTAACAGATGTAAAAAAAAAAATTTTTGCTAAGATTTTTTTTAAATGGTACTTTCAAAACCAATTTCATTTATTTGTGAATAAGTCTTGAAAGGTTCATTAATACCCGACAAATATTTAATTTTTGCAATAATTTTTAATATAATATGTTTGCCACTGTGAACATACTGAGTTATGTAATATTAAGTTTTCCATTGTAAACTCTCGTAACAATTTCGTTACCATGTAATTAAATGAAAACAAGAATTGATACCAAAATTCCGAACATATCAGAAGGGATTAAAAAATATTAAAAAAATTAAAATTACTTTCATCCTTCCTGTTACTAATATTATAAATATTTTGATCGTTTTTATTATGTTTTGGGTTTTTTCATTCATACTATACTGTTTTTATCGATTTAGTGGGGGATATCTACTTAAAGTAATAGAGATTAACACATAAAATACTGTATATTCTAATCAATTGACAACTGTTATCTTGCACACCACTCAAATAATTCTTAGAAATCAACAAGAGATCTACCATTGAAAAATATGATTTTAAACGATTATTCCATAAAAGAATGTAAACTCTCTCTCTCTCTCTCTCTCTCTCTCTGTATCTCTACATGATTAGAGTCTAAATGACGCAAAATTGAAACTAATACTGAAATATCATTTTAAAATATATATTTACCATTAATGCACAAATAATTAATGCACAAGAATATCTGAAAATGTTAGAGTAAATTTATTTAAAAATTGTTATCGAGTTCAAATAAAATCTGCAGAATCGCATGTAAAACTTCTGAATGGCCTGCTTGTTCTGCCAAAATTCTTGCTTTAGGCCATTTTTGGTGTTACATAGAATTATATTGGCAGTTCACTAAAATGTGTACTACCCATAATAATCAGTGGGGTGGTAAAATCTGGAAAAGTAGTTAGCCTGATATAAGGCCTTATATGCCTGAAAAAACTGAATGAGAGCCATGACTGAGTTCTCCATATATATATATATATATATATATATATATATATATATATATATATCAACACAAGGACCTAGCAACACCGGAAAAAATTTGAAAATTACCAGTGAACCAGTGAAGATGCTGAAAGCGTTTGAAATGTCGAAAATTATAAAACATTTTAACATTCGATTTCTCAGAAAAGTAACTTCATGTTGCAATCGGTCATTGGAAAGTGCCTGAAAATCATACCACGGGATGACCTAACAGTTGTGAGTGAAATTGGGTAGACGGCTTTCTTTGACGGCACGTCGATATGGTGGATAACACGAAATCACAAGCCATCATGACCAAGAGTTTGAGTGTCATGGCCTTGTTTTCATGCAAGAAACGCACTCATTCCCAGAAAATGAAAATGTCTGCTCAGCCTGGTTGCAGTATAAATCACAGGTGGGCGCAGTGGTTGTTGAATAAACACACACACACACACACACACACACACACACACACACACACACACACACACACATATATATATATATATATATATATATATATATATAATTTATTTGTTTAAATATAATTTTTATCGATACTCATATTTGAGGAGATATTCCGTATTACTAAATTATTAAATTATATATATAATCACTGATGAGCCTAATATAATAACATATAATTCAGAATCCTTAGACTGACACATAGATGGCTCCACTCATAAAAATCTATACATTTTTTCATCAAATGGTACGTGACAAAATTTGGGTGCTCAATCACATTATTAGCTTAGCAATTACAGTTATTTAAGTGAAGCTACTTCTGCATATTTGGAAAAAAATTAAAAAATATGAATTTCATCTGTTGATAAAATCTTGCTTTCTGAAGGGAGAATACTACTTAAGCAAACCATTAGATTAAAAAGTGTTATTCGGACTCTGCTTTGTCGGAAATAAGGTGAAGTGGTTGTATGATGATTCAATGCGGTCGTACAAACACAAATGCTGCTAGACGCTCTTGTCAGCCATAACTGGCAGTTGTCCCAGAAAACAAGAAAACATCCTCAAAATTGTTTTGTCCGATCGTCAATTGAATTTGCATGAGATAGCAGAGGAGTTGAGCATATCAGAAAGCAGTGAATTTTGTATCATCATTTGTCAATGAGAAAGTTTTGTTTAAAGTGGGTGCCACGTTTGCTTACAGTCGATGAAAAACAACGCGTCGACGATTGAGGGCGTTGTTAGCAATTATTTCAGCGCAATAAGAAAAAGGTTTTGCGTAAATATGAGACAACTGATGAAACATGGATCCTTCACTTCACGCCGGAGTCAAATCGGCAGTCAGCTAAGCAGAAAGCAGCAGGTGAAAACCGTCCAAAGTAATCTAAAACTCGAACATCTGCAGGCAAGGTTTTAGCCTCCTTATATTACGATGCGCACGGTATTTTCGATGAAGATTACATTGAGAAAGGGCGAAAAATCAATAGCGAACATTATGTAGCACTCTTTGTGCGTATGAAGGAAAAATCGCCAAAAAAACTGCCACAAGTGTAAAAGAAAAATGATCTTACATCAAGACAATTCAAATCAATCGCAACGATTGCAAAACTACATGAATTGCTTCCGCATCTACCCTATTCTTCCAGCGATTATTGATTGCTTACAGTCCTCAAAAAAATCATCCAGGAAAAGAGATTTGTCATCATTGAAGAAGTGATATCGGAAACTTTGAGGTCAAAGATAAATCGTTCTACAAAAAAGGTATAGATTTGTTAGAGAAGCGTTCATGTTGATGAAATGAGAGAGAGAGAGAGAGAGAGAGAGAGAGAGAGAGAGAGAGAGAGAGAGAAATGTGTTGATGTTTTTAATTGAGTTGTATTTTTGATTTTATGTCTGCATAAATGTTTATCGTTGTGTGAGTATAGTGGCCATCTACTGAATTTCACATGTATAATCGTTGGGTCGGTGTGGAATGATATTAAAGTCATTCTTGATTGCCAGTGAAAATGATAAGATTTTGCCAAATTGTTAAATAATAATTTATTCAATATGGAAATTTGCTATGCATGGGTTTTTGTAGGAATATGTCGTTGGGCGCAAAACCCAAATCACCGAAAAATAGAAGTTAATAAATATATGAATATTTCTATTTAAATACGAAGTGTTGATGGCTGTTGATTTTATCAGTTATGAAAAGTCAAGTCATTATATTTTAGATTTGTATTTCGTCATTTTATCAGTGAAGAAGATAAAATTTGATTTAAGCAAATTCTCGCAGTTTTTGGTCCGTTATTTATGAGAAGAAAACACTGGACGATCGTGAGAGGGGTAACTTTGGTTGCGGTTTGTTTTCGACGACAAAGAAACAGCGGTTTATCCCCAGATATTTTGAAGAGAAAACGATTGTGAAATTTGAGTTGAAAAGTTTTATTTTCTTTGTTGCTGTCCTAGTTGGTACACAACACAAAGATTTCATTCAAATATTTGATTTCATTCAATGATTAGGTTTGTATTTTATTGTTCACGATTCTGTGGCTAACGGATTATTTAAGACATTTTTTATTTTGATTTGATTTTACATCCAATATAATTTTACTTATTTTACTATTCAATCTCTATTTTACATTGCCTTTCATCTAATGCATTTTATTTCATTTTTTTTTCTTTTGCCATCTGTTTCAAATTCTTTGCCTCGGCCTAAACGTAACTTATTCTGCGTTTTTCCTATATTCTACATGTTGAATTATTGTGGTTTAATTTACATGTTTTTAATATTCCTTATTTTGAATATGCGAAATCCTATGTGCTTATGTATTCGCTATCAAGTGTTAGCTGATATGATGTCAACCTTAACTTTCTTAAAAATATTGGTAGCTGTATGAGGCAGGAAATTAAAGTAAATAATAAAAGTAAATAAAATAAATATCGTTACCGAAAGGAAATGATAGCCTTTAATTTGATTATTTTTTCGAACGAAAAGAAATATTAAATAAAAGAGGCAGAATCGAATATCTCAGTTTAAATAATCAATAAAGAAGAACTGTTAATAAAAGTGTACATATCAAATGAAGGAAAAGGTTTATATGCATTCCAAAGGAAAAAAATTTTCTTGCAGATTAAAATTGGTCATAATTGGCCGACTGAGTAGAAATACATGGCGAACAGAGGTATCGCCTATCTGCACCATTCTGTAGTATTCACCTGTATGTATGTCCTCTTTTTTCAGTAAAGAAAACGTTTTAAAGAAAATTGACCCTTTGCTAATAAAATGTTTCCTCCACAAGCCAAATGAACAAAAAATTTAACATGAAATCCTTTGAAAAGAGGAGACATATTTTAGGTTACAAGGGAGGTAACTAGAATAAGACAACAGTTAAACGAGCACGTATCTTTTTCACTGAAATTCATGCCTGATATTCACTGATGCTCATCGACTGGATACTCTTCATACACTTAAAAACTGCTTCAATTCTAATGCCAAAATGAGATATCTGAATATTTACTTTTCTACTGACATCAAAACTAACTGGAACGTTGTTTTAATAACTAACAGAATATGTAAACTTATCTAAAATTATTTGCATATTTGAAAAATGTTATTTGTATTTGTTCGCAAACTTCATTTTCTGATCCTTTACAATCATTGTAATCTGTGATCTGGATAAGAATTTAAAATAACTTGATATTTAAAATGTATTTATATTACCTCTGAAATTATAACTGTTTATTCCTATACTGGTACCTGGGAAAAGAATTCGGTTAATATCACTTGCTTCATTCTCACATAAGGCCAGCGCTAATTGCCACTTGCCAAACCGGTTATAATAATATATTGAAGAACTATCATTGTATATTTGTTGATAATGTTTGAGATATGTACTGTTTTAAAAGCGTGACCTTTCGGCAGTGTGTTTCTCCTGAGAGTCTTCGATGTAATCAATATATCACAGTTTATATATATATATATATATATATATATATATATATATATATATATATATATATAAACTGTATTTCTCACCCTGAATATTAATCGCAATTTTAAGATGCAAATAAAACTACTAGTATTAACAAAAGCAAGAATATATAAATCTTTACATGAAATATGTTTTCTTTGCTTACAAGAAAAAGTTCATATCCTTAGATTCCCACAAACAAACGTATTAAGCCAACGTAAAGAAATCCCTAATTATTGTCATCATATGTTTATTCATACACTTTAATATATCTAAAATTATCTCGATATGTTTGCTAATTGATCTTATCTGTAAAACCTGCCTTTTTAAATTATGTACCTTAAAACTTAATTTATTTAACTTGAATATTTCAACACTCTCCTATTTTATCGTGTACTTGTTTAAGTTATCTTGTTTCTCATCTATTTTTTGTTTGCATTTTTTAATATAGGGTATCTCGACTTGGTGTAATAGGAAATCACAAACTATCTACAAGGATGTTTATATGAAATTTGACTTCTTTTTTCCATTATTCTCACATTTTTTGTTTATGCTGGAGATAAGGAATGTAAAAATGTTTCATTTTTTTTATTTCCAAGCGTTTTCAGCTACTTCACTCGTCATATTCCAGTATGTTATTAATCCGATATTATCATTTTTTCCTTAGGTTTTGACTGTAAGGTAATTCTCATGTTTTTGAAAAGAAGCGTTCTTTAAAAGCTTGCACTTGGCAGAACATCGCGTGAGTGTCTGTCTTTTCCTTTTCAACACTGAAATCTACATTTCAACTATTAAATAATATAATGTTTATCATAGGTTAAAATAATATAAGGTTGATGGTAGGGTTGATATATAATGTTCCTCTTATAAAAAAATGCCTTTGATATTTCTATTTGGATGGTATTTTTGTATTTTCAACGAAAATATTCGTTATGGGTTCTTGTAAATTATGCATTAATAAATGCTTTATTTGAAATATTATTAGATGAGTGGCATGTAAGGCGTCTACTCTGAGAAGTGGTAGTATGGTAGGATGTAGAGATTAGACTTTAAATCTATGTTTGTTTATAAGAGTTTTATAAAATTTTAAATATGTAACAATACATTAATATATGTCTAGATATTAAAACACAATCACAAATTCTTAATTTTCGTTATGACACTCTTGCATTTCATATAATTAGTCTTATTTGCCTTCTCGGGTCGTATCTATTGCTTAACATTACTCGAAATAATTTAGTCGTAAAATTTCAGACAATATTGAGCTCTTTTATCGTCATTAATATGTATTCTCCTATACACTAAGAACTCATATCTTTTTCCAATTAACTGTAATTTACAAGTAAAAATAGAAAGACCACTGTCGTTAGAGGGAAAAGACAATGTTAAAAACATAGTTCACTTATATAATGGGAACAAAAACGATATTAATAAAAACAGGTAGAATATTTCAGCAAGGAAGCCAATTGTATTTTTCTTCTTAATGTAACTCAGAGATTTGCAGCTGACTTTGCGAGCAATCTAACTCAAACTTTCTAGTTAGAAACAAACTGGCTGGTTACATTCAATATCTTAAAACCATACTGGTCACGTTTCATCACCGTCGATCAACCCCAAATTACCATCAATCACGATGAACGGATGTCTCTTTAAGGTGGTCTGTGATCTGAGAGAATATTGGGCCTTAATTTAAACATAACCTCCTGTAGAATTCTTACATAAAATACGTTGCAGATAAAATGATCGACTCCTACTATAGCACCAAAAAGTACCTTACTTCTTATGGCATCTAATATTTGTAAAAGTCAGATCGGGACCAAATAGAATACTGTTGCCATATTTGGAAGTGAACTGCCAGTCCTCACTTTCCAGTTTCGAAAGTGTTTAACGTTTCGTGTGCGTGTTGAAAAAAATATTTCCCATCCTTCGCCCTCTCTCCAACAGGTGGGATGTGACGTTGCTCACACTACACTATCACTAATACTATGGATAGCGCTTAAACGAACTATATTAATTAGTCCAGCCAGGTCTAATCTTCCCAGCGAGTAAAAATGCCGCTTACATAGTAGAAAAACCACACGAATATCCTCAAAATTTAATCGACCAGAAGAATGTTTCCCTCTTATTGCTTCTTTCTACGAACCCCTGCCGTGTGGACCCGTCACTTAAGAGGATGTTTCTCCGATTAGTACAATCTTCACCAGTTCAAGTCTAGAGTTAGATTTATCTTTCCTTCCTATGCATATAATCTATCCCTTAAAATAACCTTCTACACTGACTGAATAGGGAGCCTTGTTGATGCTAAACATTACTTTGAAAAATTATCAGTTATTTGATAAGATCTATCAGAGTAAAATATGACATGGATCTGATATTACTAGCAAAAGCAACTAGCAAAAAATCAGCGACCGTACACATCTCAACAGGAACCCCTAAACATGGTGTAATCGTTAGCAAACTTTGCCGGGTAGAACAAGTAGTGAGTTCGATCGTCATTGGATGCCCCATTCTTTCGGTTTCGTGCCACATAATAAGCGGTACTTAGAAAATCAGCTAATACTTGCCCACCATTATCGGTTGGTGCGCATGAACAATTAAGACAAACTTAAACATGCTCACACAAGTAGAGACCTGCTATGACAAGCTGTCTACACAGTTGCCGCGTAAGAGGGGGCTGGGCAATCTTTGATCAGTGGCCCGAGATTTCGCTCTAACATTCCCCATTTTAAAAATAAAACTTGTGTCTCAATTAGCTCCAGTGGGGGAGCAGGGTAAACAGAATATAAATCTGAATAAGCCAATACGTATTTCAGCGTTGAAATATATATAAGTATATGGCCATTTTCTAAGCGTAGCACAAGGCCAAAAGCATAAGACAGCCAATGATTTTCGATCTCTTTATTCAGTTGTAATTGATGTATCGAGACAAATTTAATATTACACCACGTCGAGATAGCCTACACAAGTATTTGAATAATGAAAGTGGTGAATGAGTAAGTTAATATTAACATAGAAACCATTAAGGCTGTTATGGTTTTGTTGTGCTCTTTGTGCTCACATACAAACTACACGATATATGTACGAGGTGCTATGTAAAAGTTATAGTAATATGAACAGATTGAAGCATCTAGTTAGTTTGGACTGTCCCACTTCATCTTACATCTATCTCAAGAAATTTATCCACTGAAATATTAAATTGTTAATGTTAAATGAAAATAGTAATTCCCACTTGCCACTGTTGGAATTATTACATTTCTGCAGGGGATTCACATCATTTGACATTGAAACATGTTGTGTCATCTGTGATTGCCTCAGATTTTTATCACGCACAGACACTATTGTGTCGACTGTAGATTATTTAGGTTAGTTGTCTTGTGGCCATTGAATGCAATGGATGTTACTCCAAAACCGTAACGCTGAACAAAAACAGTGGTAAGCCTTACAGAGAGATCACGGATATTGTTGGTGTTCGACTTTGAACTGTCAGTCGTGTCATTAAAGCGAAGAAAAAAACTGGATCAATTAGCCTTAAACATAAAGGAAAATAAAGACAACGTCAAGAGACAACGTAAATGTGATCATGGAAATTGTGAATTATCAAAGAAAGTCATTTTTCGTTTTGTTTTAATTAATTTGCACATAGGAGTTAGCGATTCCGACTGACACCAAATCAGTCGGGTGTCGATCTCCCGGCCGGAGGCAAGTGGATGTCTAGCCACACTGATGAGCTGTGATACAGCAAAACAGGCTTGTATGTGGATGAATATATATATATATATATATATATATATATATATATATATATAAAGACATGGCAGAATTGAATAGACAGCAAGATAAATTTTATTTCTGATTTATTTAAATAACTAAGACAAATTAACAGAGCTTATTAGTTTAAATAACTAAGACAAATTAAAGGAGCATCCGACCTATCCGAATTTTAGCGGGGACGTATCGTGGGTCTACATGAAGTGGGTCTTAGTTAAAGAAAAATATCTGAAAATCTTTCAATAATTCTTTCTACTGTTAATAGAGTGATCGTACACTTCACTAGAGAGGGTAAGAAGCGCACAATATTTCATCCAGGCTGAAAGAACCATGCCTCTTGTGCAAAGAAATGTTGAAGAGGATCCACGTTGCAAGGCATCTGACATATCAACACAAGTCGATATCAGTCCCAGAACAGATGTTAGGTATGTTCACAAGCTGGGCAGAGCCACGAGAAGGAAACCCCTTCTCTGCCCAGCCAATATCAAACGCAGATTGAGATGGTGGAGCGACCTGTGAGATTTTGGACCACTGTAATTTTTTCTGATGAGTCAAGATTCGCATTATTTTCTGACAGTGGAGGAGTATGGGTACGGAGACTCTGTAGTCAAGTGTTTGATTAAAAATGACTGCAGCCAACGGTGAAACATGGGAGTCTTTCAGTAATGCTATGGGGTACAATCTAGAGTGATGGTCGCTCAGATCTTGTGGAGTGTGAAGGAAACATCAATTTAGGCAAATATCTTTCTATATTAAATAAAGGCTTCCATCCAAAATTTTCAAGTAGTAGAATGAGCAAAGTTGACTCCCTATTTATGGAAGATGGAGCTTCATGTTACACTCATCAAGTAACACAACATTGGTTGAGACAAAATGGGATCAATGAATTTCCATGGGCAAGTCAGTCGCCGGATATTAACGTTATTGAACACCTTTGGGAGATATTAGATAGAAAACTCGGCAGAAAGAACAGGAAGCCATCTTTTAATCCCGAACCTTTAGAATTATTGCGTGAAACATGGCAAGATGTTCTCCTACTCAATGCAGGAGAAATTTTTGGGAGCCTACCAAAGGATTTTGCTTTTCCATAATTCTCAGTGTTCTTTATAAAGTTGCAAATCACAGTTTTACTGCGATTTACCTTAGCTGCGATCGCCCGCTGTGACAAATCTTTCTTATGGAATTCTAGAATTCGAGAAAGCTCAAATCTGGGTGGAATAATTCTCAGTCCTACGCTAATGGAATTTTTAAGTTGAGTTGTGGCGACTATGCAAACGATAACATCATTAAAAAGAGAAATTCACATCCAGTGGCTAAACTAAGGTAAATAATAATCATGTTGTATTTCGAAAAAAAAATGCAACTATTTAAGTGTATGAAAAGAGAGTTTTACCTTTTCCAGCAATTGTTACTCAAAGCTCCCATTTACAAACACGTAAATACTGACACAAGCACGTACGCAAATACACACAGATGAATGCACACACACACACACACACACACACACACAGATATATATATATATATATATATATATACACATATATATATATATATATATATATATATATAAAGTATACTTTTAAATTTTAATAGTATTTATAATAGAATATAAACATTATCAAATATAGCAAAAAATTCATTCTATACCATAATAAGAAAATATAGCCGAAAAATCAAAACACCATTAACAACAATACCAATAACTGCCTACAACATTCATGTAACAATGTGCAGTTACGACGGCGCAGAAATATCCAAAGCAGATGAAAACAAGCAACTATAAACTAGTAAATTCATCAACAAGAAAGATATAGGTTTATACAGAGATGATGGACTTATAATTCTGAGAAACTGAAACGGTAAAGCTACAGAAAATATAAGAAAATAAATAAAAACTTATTTCACAACTCCACGATTTGCAGTAGACATAAAAGCAAATCTAAAAATAGTAACTTTTCTAGATACAGCACTCAACCTAAACAACAGCACATATAAAATATACAAAAACAACAGCACCATATATATAAAAATATCCAATTACCCTCCAAATATTTTTATATACAAACCCATGTGTATAATGAAAAGACCATCTACGAACTTAAGTAACATAAAAAATATTCAGTGAAAACTAAGAACACAAATGAAAAGGAAATATATAAGTCAGCACTAAAAATAGCGGATACTCAAGCAAACTTAATCTATAAACGAAGATAAACCAAACAAAAAAATAGAAAAAGAAACATGATCTGGTTTAATCTACCCTACGACAAAAATATAAAAACAAAAATAGAATAATATTTTTCAGCATAATAGAAGAAATCTTTTCCAAATACAACAATCTATCAAAAATTATTAACAAATAAGGCAAAGGAAGAAACTTAAAAGTCGAGTGTGAAAAAATCCCAACCCGCACACATAAGTTCTCTAACCTAGTTGGTAACCACTTAACTTATGTCTTTATACATGATACCTTAGACATAAGAAAATCAAACGGATCTCGATATGTGAAGTCACAAGTTTATTCGCCTGAAGAGAGTCAACTTGAAAAACGTGTAGCGTCACAAATAGCATTATGGACATTTAATGCATCATACAAAAAGAAAGTAATATAAATTATAATAATAACAACACTAAATCTACACTAAACCGAACGATCACGGCTTCTCGCACTTTTATTCTATAGCAATTTCTCTCATTCTCTATTTCTGTTTCTAATATATATATATATATATATATATATATATATATATATATATATATATATATCTATTTCTGTTTATATATATATATATATATATATATATATATGTGTGTGTGTGTGTGTGTGTGTGTGTATAATTCAACTTATTATAATTTCAAATTAAAGGTAAAAACTAAATTACTGGATACTCATATTTGGGTAGACATTTCTTTTATTTGTTAAACAGTATATTTATTCATTTTCGTCTACTAACTTTAATACTTGCGAAACCATATTAAATAAAATATCCACTCTCCGACATTATTTAACCATGCGCCCCTCAGAGGAGCATACTGTTAACCTTACATCCTTAACGAACATGGTCACAAAGAGCAGTCTATAATGGGAAGGCAATATAGCCACGACTGCATAAATTTTCTTTAAAATAAATGTATCAGTGCCCTGTATGAATGGAATAAATAGTTCTTCTATCCTAATTTAGTATAAGTTAAAGAAACCAAAAAAATAATAAACATACTAATTATTAAATCCATAAAATAGAATCGATTTTTGGTTTATGTATAGTTGGCAGGCAATGGGTTCGTGAATTGAACACTTCACGTCGAATTTATTTTCCATGATGCTAACACCTGTACTATCCACTCATACACAGTTACTTGCACACGCATGCACACACACACACACACACACACACACACACACACACATATATATATATATATATATATATATATATGATGATTCCTAATCGCATCAAATGTCTGACAGATCTCACAATATCCTACGTCCATGAACCAAAAGAATGACTTTTATTCAATTGCCTGTTCGAACGCTCAAAGAGCAAACCCTGACATTTGTATCAATGTCATTGCTTGAATAGCTCTGAAAACGGGACAGGTTATTTAAATGCCATTGCCCAAATACTTAACTTTAGAAAAACTTCTTTTTGACCAGTCATATTTCTCGAATATATGCTGTAATATATATTGTTTATATGAAACTATGAAGTTTAAGATTGCTTGAATGAACACTTTTAACGATTAGTTGAGATAAAAATATTCATTCGTGTTTTTGTGCATTTTTCTTTCGTTACGACATGGATTTCGCAATTAAAAATTAGCATATATATTTTACAAAATTATAATTGTTGATTATATGTCATAAAAACTAAAATCTAAAAGAAATTTTTATGACAAAATAGTTGAGTTTCAATACTTTAACATTACACCAATTATCGTGAGTGTATCATTGTTCTAATTAGTCTATGTACGGAGTAGATTGAACGTTTCAGAACCTAATCATTATGCAGAAGAAATTTCAGAAGAGAAATATTATGTTCTTCTTTTTAGTCAAAATTGTAGAAACTCGTCAAGACGACAAACTTTTCGAGACGATTTTAAATTTTGGTTTGTTTTGTTTAATAACAAGTAGGTGAAATAGAAACGAATACAATGTATTGATATTGTCTTATGTATAAATTGAGCCTGAATTCTTCGAAAATTAGTATTCGGGTTTCTAGATTTAAATATCGGCTAAACAAATCGGTTATAAAAATTCTATATGAAATACTGCTTATATTGCAGAAAATATGTGTACTATGTAAATTGAAACATCTTTCAGTCGTTGAATTTTGTAACCGTCAATACTTTTTCATATTGCACAGATTATTAGTATTATTCCTGGTTTACAATAGTACTACTAATATTTGAATTAGTGATTTTATTAAACTGGCATAAACTCTAGTATAGGATGCAGGACCTTGGGTTATATATCTCTACCTCTATGGATATTTAAGCAAATTTATTAGTGTTACTCTCTCTTCAGGTTCAACATATTATTTCTGCCATAAATTTGTTAGAACTCAATGATTATCCATATTTAATAGATACTAAATAATGACTAAATGATTAAAATAAATAATAATGACTATTTGTAGAATCAAATACAATGTTTGAATTGATGTAAATTTAATCCAAGAATATTTATTCTAGAGAAGCGATCAAAGAAAAGATTTTTGCTGTTCCTACATGCATTAAAATTGCAATCAACTGTTTCTTTTATCCTCAAGTCTTATTTTATAAGCAATAGCTTTGATGATGACAACTCACAATTAAAATTAAAGGATAACAGCTACTTCGTTTTGGGCCTGTCTCTTTTTAATAAGAGACAACTATTCATTCAATACTGTCCAATGTCACATTATGTTTAATTTGTTTTCTCTATCTATATTTAAACAACGCACAACATAATCATTGAAATTAGACTTGATATTGAAATGACAGGATCAAATCAAATAGTAATTTAACATTTTAGATTAGATCTTTAAACGAATCCACTTAATAACCGCTAAATCAGATAAAAGTTTGCCTTCAGACTCAAATAAAATATCACCAATTCTTTTCTACACAAATAAGCTTTTCCAGCGTAGATAATCAACAGTTAATATTTTAATTTGTGACAATAGAGATAAAAATGACCCATGATTTTTTAAGTGGGAAGACATTTTAGTTAATGTACATTTTGAACAGGATTTGTCTGTTCGATTTTTTTAAAATGATAAATCGCTTTATTGTCCCTGCATTATTTTATAAAAGGAGCATTTTCATGTGTAATGCATCTCCATAAACAAGTCTACTATATATATTAATCGTTTCAGGACTTGATTGACCAGAAACCATCAATAAATCCAAGACATTACAATACATTATAGTCGCCATTTGGACTAATGGCATTTCTTATTATTCATTTTGTCATATTCTTATCATATACACGCGTATGTGTCGGAAGACTTCAAACCATTTAATGTTAATGAAAATAATATCAAAGACAAGTGGTGATAAGTATGAAATCTATTTGAAATATTCACAAAAATTATCCCTCATTCTTTTTTAAGTCAGGCATTAGAATTATCTCTTAGCTACCTATCCGCGCCAACGATTTGTTTTGTTATTTCCATCCTTCCATCCAATCAAGACGATACTGCCTCTAAGACACTAGATTAAAGAGTTTTGGAAGATTTTAGTTAGGAAGAACGAAAATAAAAAATATATTTCCAGAAGACAGAAGAATAGCGATAGTTGTTGCATCTAATTCTATGAAAAATGCATCTGAGATTAAAGCAAACAATTATAAATTACTTCTACAGCCGAAAATCTCGAGAGAATAAAATAATAGAATAGAAATTAAGGTCACATCTAGCTAATTCAACATGAAAAATATGAGAACTCGTTGCCAACTTCATGCGCTTGACACACTAATGAGGAAGCTTACGAGATCAACTGCCATGAAATATTGTTCGTGATCTGAAATTTGATTCCTTTCCATAAAAATGTTTGGTTTGCTAAAAGTAGAGCCAAATCGTCAGTGTAGTGTTGAATAGGATGATGATTTTCCAAGAAATACTGCATGAAGATAATGAGAATAGACAAAACAGATATTCAAAATGGATGAATATTTTTCGGACGCTGTGGGTATATACGTTTTACAATGTTATGCATTTTCACAATGTTATGTTTTATTTTATAAGTAAAAAAATCTCTGACGATAATAAAAAAACATTTAAGCAAAAGATGAAATCAGTATTAGTATCCTTATATGTTCCAAAATTATGTTTGAATTTCTAGGAAGAGAAAATATAAATATTTATATTATTTGCATTATGTATTTGATTTTTGTTCATATCACAACACATTTTGCGTCTTGTTATTTTTTCCCTTCAATCTCTGGATCAAGTAGTGTCAACATAGATTCAGTAAGAAAGAATTTGGTCAGCAAAACGTGAGCGGAGTTAAAAAAAGAAGTAGATGACAAATCATTAGACACGGAAAACTAAACGAGAACAATCAACTCTTGTAGATAAAACAAAGGGCTCATTTCATAATTCCGTGACGGCTACAAAGACTGAGAAGTATAAGATGAGAATATCTGTTAAGTATTTTACATAGAATTATTGCAAGATTACAGGCAATTTCTTGCATTCTTTCATCAGATACTCAATGTACATGTTTTCAAAAGAACGTTATATCTCACCTGATGCCCAAAATAGTAAAATTATCAAATGAGCAATACCAGAAAAATATACTTGCCTTGTTTTCATAATTATATATTCCTTAAAAAGATCATGGATATGACAGCTTGAACCCACATGATAACATGAAAGCAACAAAGATTGAGATATCTAGTTCGAATACCACTTGGGATATAAATGACTCATCTCATAATTATAGAATGTGTCTCAAGTGATCACTTCACTGATTTTCATGTGTAGACAATTTATATATTTCTTAATATCAGTATAATATACTTTCTGTTGTTCATTGGGTCAGTGAATGATCTCTTAAGTTTAACATAATTGCAAAATGAATCTACTGTCTTTTAATCGTCTGAGAGAAACATTTGAAATTCCATCACCATTATTTCATCCTCATTGCAAGATTTTCTCTGACATTTTTAATTCAAAAACACAATTATATCTTATTTATTCATAATATAATAATCTCTTAAAGTCATTCAGCTTGTATTGATTTATATAGAAGTGAAAGTATATGTCGTTAAAATGTGTGCATATAAAATCTTCTTCATGCATATTCTTAATTTTCCAATTTTTTCTATACATCCCCACACATTTCCTTTTAGTGGAATCAGGACCAATTCTGAAAAAAATAATATTCTAATTATTCTTCATAAAACTTTAAAAAATACGCAAGGCATTCAATGTATGATGTTTAGAAATATTTCAGATGTCCCTATTATAGATTGTTACTAAATTTATTAAATAATCTTGTTTTTCACTCTCAAAATGTAACTAAATAATCAAAGATTATAATTTCCGTTCATAAATTCATTATAATTTCTATAATTAAACTGTTTATAAAAATTTCTCCTGAGTACAAGTGACTATTAAATGAAGGAAACTTTAATTAAAATATACCGTGTGCCTATTTATAATTTAATATTTAAAAAAGTGACTATAATATTATTGCCAACCAAATTTACTAGGTGAACTACTCAAGCATTTTTTCAGAATTCATGCTATACAAATGCATAAATTTAGTTGTTGCCTCCGCATTGAGAACACATACATGGATGCTTACATGGTGGTTGAGGATGATACTTTTCCTTTCTTATTCCACTGCTTGATTTTATATCATTTTAAAACCAAACTGGACTTTCGAAACTGTCAATCGTTACTAACTGAAAGGTTAGTGTTACATTGTTTTCATATCACCGTGTAACATTTCGTCAAAGTAATTATATATGTCTATAAGATTATTTCTATCTCATTCCTATTTAAAAGAATATTAATGTTAATCATATTCTTAGAATTCTGCAAGAATTTACGAACTTCTAAATAAGTGACACTGTCAAGTCTTTTCTGTGTGTTTGCACACAATTTATCGGACCTTGTATTGAATATTATTTCAGGAGCAGTACGAATATCTAGATTTTCTTCGGTTGTCTGTTGTCGATCCTGACATGTTATTATCATCCCAATATCCACATGAGTGAATTTAATATCTATTGGTAGCTGAAACCACTTTAACATTTTTGTAAATAACAATTCAACTAAATTAAAACTGATAAATAAATTTGAAAAAGGATTTTAGATTTACAAGGAAAACGATACATACACGAAGACGCTATTAAAGAAACTGGGAAAACATTCCAGAATAGAAAGGGCAAGAGGATTTTAAAAGACAGATGATGATTTACAGGGAATTTCAATTTTTGAAGATCAAAATTGATTGTCTAACAAAGAGCCGGATTAGAAATTCGCAAGTACGAGAGAAGAACCTAGTAACATTTACGGTTATACCTCTGAATTTCAATAAAAAAATATGAAACCACTGAACATTCTAATAATGGTTGTAAAGGTGAAGTATCAAATAGAAAACCACATCAGAACAACTGATATTAAAATATTTATTGAAAAATGCATGGAAGATTCTTTACGAATGTGACTGAAGTTGAAATGCTAATTCAGGTCTTATTATTTGGCAGATTCTTTCATATTCGCAAAAAATATCTATATCCATTGTAGATGTGTATGAGCAGACTCTTAACAAGGAATTATATTACTGTTAATATCTTAAATTTACTTCCCAAAGAGACTTTATATTCCAATCACTTATCCGCAGGTTGAGTCTTTAATAAAACTCTAATCTATGAAGAATTCCACCACGCACACATTTACACACAGAAAAATAAAAATAAGAAATCTTCACGGAGATCTGTTAATAGTATTGATATAAAATTCTACACGTTTATTTGAAATGTAAGACATTTAACCTGTGAATCGGTTGAGCGTCTTCATTGCTAATATTTGTGTCTTTGTCTCGAGGATCATCGTTGATTCTCGGAAAGAGACGCTTGTGAAATTGCTTCTCTGTGAACCATATAAAAATAATATAGAAAAAAACATTATGTCCTAGTTTACAAGCTAACGCACATGACGCTTATTGAAACATTCCAAAAGCAACGGAGAATAACCGATGCACATAAGATAACTGCAGATGATGCCCTTTATTAGACCCATCCGTCTCTCTCTTCATATAGCTCATCATGTTGAGCTATATGAATTTACAAAAATGGACTGACTGATCAAATTTATTATGCAGATTAAACTAGTGCATTTCAAGGACCCTGAAATCTACTAGAAAATATGATTATCCTTTCTTCCATAATATATGTTGAAATATTTATATTGTATAGGAACTCTGAGAAATGAAACAGTGAAGATATTGAGTGATGGAATGTCCACATTAACGGTATCACAGGAACTTCTTAAAGATCATCGAACAATAATGAGGGCTGTTTAAAATATAATTGAGATGAGAATTGCAGCCAAAAGAAAAGGCTTAAAACTTGACTTCTTGAAGGAAACCTAAACTAAACAAAGTTATAATGAAACAAAAACTTTTGACCAGTGTTCAGATCTTTAACCAAACTAGAATTGAGGGCACCAAGAAGAGAAAAATACTTAGGATATTTTGGAAACCGAGATATATAAAGAAACCTCTTAACCAATGTCACCACAGTAAAGTAAGTATTAAAAAGCGTCAAAATTTGACCAAGAAATTAACACAAATCTACTTAATTTTAAAATATTTTTAGAAACGAATTTTGGGCGAAATACGCTGGAACTGACAGAAAGAAAGAATGTATTTTCTCCAATGCAGATATGCTTGTGGCTAAAAAAAAAAAAAGCAGTAAGAATGCCGATTTCTTATATGTTTTTCAATCAATTATCGAACAATTTAAACATGATGAAGGAGTTAAACAGAGGAGTGCTAAGTATTCTGATTGTGATTAAGACTTTCTTTAGATGCTAAACGTTCCCGCCTAATATTTTCAAAGTGAAGTGTGTATTTATACAGAAAAATACTTCTTCCCAGATATGTAAGTTTACTGATGAATTATTTTAGATTAAAATGTACAGGAGAAAAAGTAGTAGAATGACAATCGTCATGTCCCAATCGTAATCTAATTGAAAGTATTTAACACATTATGAATATGAAATTACATAAAGAAAGCAAACGGTATGACATCAAAGCAGATCTGTGGGATGGACTAAAAACCATCATGTAGGAAATATAGACTACTAAAACTAAAATATGGAAATCAATGGCTAGTAGATTTCTGGCTGTTCTTGAGATGGGTCAATATATTAAGATATAAATGCTTCAAAAACTTAATGTATTTACATTGTAGTTGAAGTAAAAATGAATATGTCTGTGTCTATATAATAACTTCAAACTTCGGATAATATATCTAATAACTTTAAAATGTCTTAAAATATCTGAAAAATAACTTAAATTTTTTTAGTTTCAATTTATAGTTTACATCTTGCAAAAATACTTTAAAAGCAAAATATCTTATTATTAATTATTGAGGTTTATACAAAAGAATTTCAGCGATTTAATATGTTTGTATAATAACTACTTATAGTAAAAAAAATGCAATAATAATATATTGCTCTAATTTGTGTTCAGCACCTTTAAAAATAAATGCTACGAACTGTCGAGTTTTACTAAAAGTGTGCTTACTTTTGCTCTTATTCGCTCTACTTTGTATTCAGCACTTTTTAAAAAATAATATTTTTATTACGAAATTTTATTTAATCCACACCTACCGTATATCTGTATATAAAAATATATACATATATTTGTGTATTTAGGCAGCAAATTTTCTTTTAGACATGTCAGATTAAATAAATTGTAAACAATATATTTGCTTATTTTTAATAAAATCCGTTCATTCTTGGGAAATGAATGAAAATAACATCTGTCAACGTTACAGCTCATATTTGACATCTTTTGATTGTAAGTATAAACGGATTTTATTAAAAATATACATGTTGTTTGCAATTTATTTAATCTGACATGGTAGTCGTATTATAATTTGTTTATATAATAAATTCTAAATACATACAATATATATATATATATGTGTGTGTATGTGTATGTGTGTGTGTGCGTGTGTGTATTGAGAGAGAGAGACAAGCAATGAGAGAGAATGCACATCAAAATTTCTGATTCCCTAATTACTGAACAATGTTTTGACCTAGAAACAAAGTGAAGAGAAATTAAATTAAATGCAAAATTACCCAGAGTTAGAATCAATACTGTAAATAATTGAAAGAAATCAAAGGAATGTGTGTGACGCAAAAATATGAAATTTTTAGATTCATCTCAAAGTTGTTTTTTTTATAATCTGAATCTGAAAATTATGTTGTATTTTTATAATTGTCCATTTAAAAGCAGACGTAAAGATAAAAGAACTGTGATTGTCTTTTAAAATGTGCCTTTTACAGAACACAATTTTTTCGAACAATTATTTAAAACATTTATACACAATAAATTAAACTAGTGAAATCAATACTTGTGCCACTGGCATTTTTACCAGCATGATTTGACTGAGACTTTTTCTAGGTGTTAAAACCTTCAGACCCAAAAATCAAAACTGTCCGATCAAAATGTGAAAGAAGTATTATCTAAAAAAACAATATATTTAAATTTATAAGTCTCTTAATGGACACAAACAATATTAAACATAACTGAAATTTGAAATCATCTGTATTTGTTTTCCGAATAAATACAGGAACGTTCGATTAAAATCCGTCTCTTCCAGCCTCTACTCTTCCCCCCTAAGTTGAAGTGAGCCGGCCTTGTTAGTCGTGCGGTTCATCCGATAGACAGGTGCCGGCCATATTTCACGACAGAAGACAAACATAATGCAATAGACGGCAGTGAAGGACGTGAATAGATGGCTTAATGTGGCCCATATAACGCAGCTATTTGCATTTCGGTCAAGTTAGCCGGCTAAGGTGGAAGAGCAGTTGATCTATTCGTGCGTCGGTCGGCAAACGAGTCCCTTGTTCGACAATGAGTTACTCACCAGAGTCTCGTGTCAACGAATTTACGAGCGGACAAAAATGAAATATTGATCATTGCTTCGCTCCAAATTGAGAAATAGATTATGAGTAGGCTGGAAGATAATATGCGTGCGTCTGAGTAGGCAGCCATGTAACACCGACAGACAAACAGACGGACAGACGAGCGAGAGAAAAGAGCAAGTAATTGGACAAATATAGAGGTTATTAAAAGTGTCTTGTTTTACAAAAGATAGAACGAGTATTAATGATGAAAAAGAAAGAATTAAATATATATTTATATATATGAACAAATTAATTCTAAACAGAAATTAATAGATTGCGCTTAAATGTCGATAGATAGCGAAATAGATAAAATAAACATGTCTAAATGGACATTATATCTGATGTTTTATATATATATATATATATATATATATATATATATATATATATATATATATATAGTCTAAAGGTATTCTATATTTAAGGGCAAAAGTCAACGAGATCAGACTGTACATAAACAGAATACATATTATCCATATAATATTAAATTTTAGTTGACATCGAGGACAAGACTTAATGGCAACAGCCTGTTTCATTTTTAAGCGGTATTTTCATGAACTATAGATTGCCCATAAACATGAAACAGCCTGAGGCTGGTAACTGTTTTACCCCAATGTCAACTTAATATTTACATAGGACCTATCCGTTGTACTGTGTATCTAACCAATAAATATAGCATAAAAACTTGAAATTATAATTTTTCATATATATATATATATATATATATATATATATATATATATATATATATAATGCCTATGTCAGCGCGTCAGTGTTAGTAAAGATATTGGGACAGAAAAGTTAAATCGAATTACAAATACGAAGGATTTCTCAGCTTTAAGCATTTCCGAAAAAATATATTTACATGAAATTATTTATGTTTTATTATAAATGACAAGTGAAAAGATATGAAGGAAATGCAAAACCCTTAAGATAGTACAACACATCCAAATAATTTAATTAAAAGGCGTTTCTCGATACACGTGATTAACCAAGTATAAATTAACAACCAATTTTTATCTAATACAATAAATATAATTTCTATGTAAACATAAACGTTTTAAGCATTTTCGGTATAGTTTTCTTATACCTGAAATAAATTTATTCACATATAAAATTGCAAAACATAATTTTATGTCTTTTATTTCTTCATTCATAGTTATTCTTGGGAAATAATTGTGGTAAATTCATGTATTATGCCCTATTTGTCGCGAAACTATGCATAAATAAATATATTCCGTTGAGTTGTTAAACTTCGAAATCAGTTATCTTTAGACATAACTTCAGATTCTGTGAAAGTTTCGATACTGTAGAAAATTAGATTCTCTCATCGAGCTTAGATGTGTTACAAACCGAAAATATTGAACTCACTAGTTAGTTGTAACACGTTCTAGCGAGCCAAGATTGCTAACCAATATACCACGTCGAGATGCCGTTTGATTCTGTAGAAAATTACTGAATTATTACTGACCCATTACCTATTCATTTCCGTCCTTCGATGCTATATTATTATTTGAAAGCATATTAATGAAGCAAATATCGTTACTTACTTAATAGTTTGATGTCAAATTGGGATTATTTTTTAATATAAATAAAACTAAGAAGGGGAGAAAAGTTGTTTGAGTGAACATAATTAAAACGTCTCCAAGAAATTCAAAGAGCTTACGAAAATTGATGATAGAGGAGGACATGAGAGGGATATTAAAAGCAAGTAACTTTTCTACAAGAGTTACAAAGATTAGTAAATTAGGAAGGGCCATGATTGACAACTTGTTTAAGCGACATTGTGAAGTTGGATATTAGAAACTTTTTTGTGAAAATTATTCAAATAATCAATTGAAACATATTTTAAAGTTCATATACTTGAATTAATATCTTTTTTCTATCGAGGCCTTCACAAATTTCGCAAATTTTTATGTAACTTATGGACATTCTCAATGTATTATTGTAACTAACGATTAGGGTATTTCATTCACGCTCATCGTATATTTCTGATTCAATTAGATCAATTTTGAAAGAATAAACATACGGAATTTCACACATGTACACACTCATGTGGATGTCCATTGTGGTGCAATCGGTATCAGCTCGGAATCAGATATCGAAGGGACAGGTTAGAATTCGTTGCATTATCTTACTCACTAATACCCTTGGAATACGTATGAAGCTTTCTCATCTCCCCCAGCTATGGACTGAATCGTAAGAAATGTTGAGTTATATATACTTAGTTAGCAGCGACACTACTGAAGAAAGAAATGGCAAATTACTCCGAGAAAATCAGCCTAAGGATGTTATGGATGGAAAGAGACATGATCGCCCAATCTTGTATCACGAATGTCAGATTTTCACTTTTGACACACAGATGTATATGGTGTGTGTGTGTGTGTGTGTGCATTTGAACACGCGCGTGCATCGGTGTAAATTATAACCATTACAGTATCAATTTTGTTTTGAGAGAATATCTATTTCTTATGAGAACTATTCTCCATTTGAATATGTAGGTGACAGAATAAATGATGGTGGGTCAAATATGCGGATTGATGAAAGATTGATGCTTTAGCTTTGAATTGTTAGCTGCATTAGTTTCAATTGTTCTTATTAATGGTTGCATTGTTCTTTTTTTAGTTAAACCGACAGCTAACTCTTTAAAGAAGCTCGTCCATCTTGTCGGTCAAAAGATACATCAACAACAGATATTAATACTTCAAAACTGTTTTCGAATCAATTATTTTTCATGTTGAGTAACAGATGACAATAAAATATGAAACATAAGGAGAATGATCAACAAACGCAAATCCAAAATCATGCACAGAATGCCATAAAACCAAGAAATTGTCTACTGGAGCATTGTTCTGATGAAAGAAAACATCTTTCGTCAGTTTTACCGGGGGTTTCAATTAGATAGCTTTTCATAAATGTCGTAACAAGTTGGAATAGTACTCTCCATTGATGATATGACCGTTTGAAGGGATTCTCTAAGCACAATCCTTTTTGCATCCCCCCTTAAAAATACAGAAACCACCATATTCGTTGCAAAGGAAACGAAATAAAAATTTAGAGCAGGTTTGGTGGAATTTTCGTTTACTTCTAGTTATAAAATTTCTTGACGCATGTTGGCTTTTTAACAGTGCTTTATTTTATATTCACGTAAGAATATATATATATATATATATATATATATATATATATATATATATATATATATATTCTGGCTGGGCAATAGTATTCAAGGATACCCGTCTACCAGTATGGCTAGTTAATCCACATTATAGCCGCCTGCTTCGGCACATTTGTGCTTTTTTTTAACACTAACAGAACCAACTTGTGGTTTATACTGCAATTATGCTGAGCGGGCCTTAGTTACAGTTTCTGGAAGAGAGCGCATTATCTAGCATGGATATCAGCTTGAACAAGGCCAGTGCGCTCAATCCCTTGGTCACTAGTAACATCGAGCTAGCACAACCATCATCGACTCTACAAAGGGAGCTACCTACCAAATTACACTTAAAAGGCTTGGATCAATCCTTGGTATAATTTCCAGGCATTTTCCAATGGTGCCGTAAGCTAGGATGGATTCCTACAGACCTATAAAATCAAAACGTCTACTTCCTGGTAAATCGATCATAGTGAACTTCAAACTCAGGCTTTATGTTAAGAAAGCAAACGCTCTAATCCCTTGTCTACGTCACAATATATATATATATATATAAATATATACAAACTGTCACGTTCAGACTTTCGGATATTTTTAATGTCTAAATGTAAGATACGCAATTGTAGATACATTAATGTAGATGTTGCCCCCATTTTTGATGGCATATGAATATTCATATTTTGTGAATATTCTTGACGACACGGGCTGACTCATTAGTTTATAATCCACGTATTATTTTAAACTTTAAATCTAAACACTATTTTCCTTTATGTTATCAGTTTCCATAGTTGTCCAATTTCAATATTTGTTTTCGTTCATTCAAGTCCAACTCTTTTGTAGATTTCCTTGCACTCTAGTATTTGTCTTCATTTAATTTTATTGTAAAAATATATTTAGAAAATAACGATATATCCTTAGGATCTTTTAACACACGTAATATTTGTAATATTTATATATGTCCATTTTATATGTGGCAAATATTGTTATAGCCATAGATGATTGTAGAGATAAACTCATATTATCTGTAAGATCTTCCCATAGCATGCGTCTCAAACAGAGTCTGGTAACTTTAAATTTTGCGTAGAGGGTGCTTGTCAGCTTAGGAACGTAACCAATTAAAGAAAAGGCGAAAATAAGACCCCTGCTGCATTGTCTAAACACCGAAGAGAATATTGAAGTAAATTTATCTAGAAATTCCGGCTTAACGCCCAGAAGGTGGTTGCCTGTCAGTACAGATAACTTGAAATTCTACATGTATGCGAATATATGTGTGTGTGTGTGTGTGTGTTTATGTGTGGGTAAGTGTGTTTGTATCTGGGGGAGTGTGTGGGTGTGGGTGTGTTTGTCTGAGTTTATAAATGATATTTTTACAAACTTTTGGGACTGGTACCTGACAATAATGTCCTCATACATATATACTGAAAAAGCCATCATTGTAACCCAACAGAGCAAATCATGACACATTTTAAAATGTTCACCACTTGCTTCTGCACGAGGTTTCACCCGTCGGATCATTAAGTGGCAGAACATTTCAAACATTTACATAGGGTGTTAGTTGGTTTCGCAAGACCCCATAACACGTTGATTAATCGTGTCTGCATTATTAATTTTTTTCTGTACTACGTATTTCACTTGCACCACTATCAAAAGAAAACTAAAGAAGTGAGGTCTTGTGTGGGGAGAAACGTGCAGGACATTCAACCAGTCCTCCACTAACTATTCATCTTTCTTAGTAAATGTCATTCAATAAATCGCGAAAATGTGACTAAAACGTGCTGCATCTCATAAAAAAATAAACTGCAAATGTATTCTAATTAGCAGGGAAACATCTTCAAGTAGATTTTGAAGTGTGTTCGAAATAATTCCCTGTAGACATCTTCTGTAAAACGTGCTTGGAGAGTATATTAACCTAATCGACAGTCACCTACATTTCCAGTCCACACGTTAATAGCAAACTGATGCTGGTGACTAGTCTGTGTTTCCCATGGAAATTATGATTTGCCCACAAATTTCCGTTGGCAATATTTTTAGTCCTTCTCTTCTGAATTGATAAATAACGGAACTGCAATTTGGCCAATAAACCATAAGCGAAATTCTCACGTGGTGAGTAACCAGAGAGTAAAAGTAAATACGCACACGATGCGAAAGACACGCGGTACTATTAGATGATGACAGGAACTCTTAACTTGTGCTGATACATGGAACAACTCCAACAGCCTGTAGAATGTGTTCTTGATGATCAGACATATGAGCGGATCTAGGTTTTCCACGAACCGTAGTTTGTGGTGATACTGATTCTGTCTCAGCAACACCATAGTAAACAGCAGAAAAATCGATTGACTAGGTTGCCTTCGATATGGAAATGCAGTGTGATAGAGCCGTGCAGCTTCGCGTCCATTACCATGCGTTTGAGCGTATGTATAAATCATATGTGCGTTTTCAATATATAAATATGCTGCTATTGACAAACTAGCCAAAATGTTAACAAAGGACAAACGTAACCTAGTCTACAAGACAAAGCAGTGCCACCTATCGTAAATGTTATTTAGGCATAAAAACTGAAAAACGATGGAATTGCTCTTATACGTTTAGATATTATGAAAACACCACCAAAGTAAATAAAATCATATTTGATACAATATATATATATATATATATATATAGGTATAGATGTCCAGTCCGTAAACGGTGAGGATAATCCAACAAGATTAACCTAATATAAAATATTAAGTGTTATACATATAGAGAGAGCTCAATGGATGTTATCCAGAGGAATATGACATTTAAAAAGGATAACTCAACTAGTAATTTAAATTGGTAATGAATTATAATTCATTTCAATGAGCTTAATTAGCTCATTTCATGAGGCCATAGATTATTTCTTCCATTTGGTACAAAACATTTTGCCGGAATAAGCATTTCATTTAACTGAAGAGAATGATAAAAAATATAAAAATAAAAACAAAAATAAGAAGAAGGAAAAAGAGAACGAGGAAAAGAGAGTCAGGACATTGTCATTGGCGCCAGATTGGCAGAGAATGTTCAGACCAGTCGTGAAGGGGTTGACCTCAGAAGAAACTTCTAATTCCATGGATACGTGTGTTTGTGTGACCCCATAAACTAACTAATAAAAGGTACTGTATTCGTTCTTCCAGATTATCGAACCTCATTGCGCGCAAATATAACCTCGGCTGGGGATAATGATGATGGTTGTGTTGTCGTTGTGCGTTAATCTATACACGTGAAGAAACTGTGGTATAGACTTTTCTGTTGGTGCTACCCTAGCTTTCTTCAGAGCTCTTTTTAGCTTGTCAATGAAGCACTAAGCTTATCCATTCGACCTTGAGTGATATAGAGCAATCGTAATATGATTGATCTTGAAGGTCGGACAAAAATCTTTCAATTCGCTGGACGTAAATTGTGTTCCATTGGCTGACACTAGACAATCGACTACCCCAAATCTGGCAAACGTTCGTGTAGGAACCTTATTGTCACTTAATGAAATGTCTATGTGTAAGAACCTCAGGTCACTATCTACTATTATTAGATAGCAGAGTCCGTCCAGTGGACCTACAAATTCACATGAATTCGAGACCATGGCCAGTCTGTTTTGTGCCAAAGACTATATTATATTGGAGTTGACTTCGCTGCCAAGGCACAACCTTTACATGATTTTACCATATTTTCGATATCATTATTCATGTTAAGCCAGTATGCATAACTGCACATTATGTTTTTATTCTTGTAATACTTGGATGAGACATATGGCAGTCTTTCAGAATTCTTCTTTGTAATGTTGTGGGAATGACGACACACTCATTATATAACAGTACTTCGTCACATAAAGAAAAAATATCCGAAGTTTGTTTGTCCTTTTCAAGAATTTTTATTCTGGTTTACCTGATTAAATCATCGTTTACATCGTCTTTCTGATCGGAGAGAAGTAATCACAGTATCTTCAATTGATTTTCTGTGTTTTAACCTGGACACTCAGTCGGAATGACAGAATTTTTACACGGTGCGAACTCTATTTTGAAGGTATAATTCAAAAGACGTTTCCCATCTCAACTGGATTTTCTGTATGAACAGGTAGACGTTTTTTGGAACTTCGATGAAACTTCGTTACTGCAAAAATAATAAAAAAAGACTCCTCAATTTGCGAGTACTTTTTTTGCGGGAAGAAGCGTTCTCGACTCATGAACTATTGCTTTGTGAGATCCATCTAGCATCTTGTGTATAATACACACTCCAACACCAAACGAACTAGCGTCGCTGGCAACTATAATGTCCAAGTCTGGATTGTAGTGGGTGAGAAACAAGTCTGACGTTAAACTTCATTTATTTTTCGAATGTTTCTTGGCACCTAGATGTCCACTCACAGTTCTTGTCTTTTTTTAGATGTTTATTTAATGAATCTCGTAAGTTGTGCATAATTGGTATAAACGCCTTATAATAATTTACCAATCCTAAAATAATTTGCATTTTAGATACATTTTCGAGCGCTAGCTTGTCCGTGATTGCTCTAGCTCGTTCTGGATATGGTTTTATGCCCTCTATATCGATGGTGTGCCCAACTCAATTGTTCGAAAACGTCTCAATGTTTATTCACGACAGACTCGAACGTAGTGAAATTTTCACTATATTTCTGGTTAAATTCATGTATTTCCATCTCTTATGAAAGAGTGATGTTATAGAACTAAAACGTTTTGTAAGAGGTTTAACCACTTTAGTGAATGGCAGTTCGCTTGTTTTAAGGAGTAGAATATAATTCGCAAATTTGGTATGCTCCGTGTTGCCAAGTTTTCGAAGAAGAAGGTGAACTATTTAAGTGTCGGAGCAATATATGTAAGCTGTAGCATTTGAACTTCCGAATCTTTTAGAATAGGAAGCAAAGATTATATCTTCGTCCGGAGAACATGTACAGGTGTTTATTGCACCCTAGATCGTGTTTTATGAAAACGAATTTACGTTTCCACTAAATTGTCCCCGGTGTGCCAGTTTATGCATATTTCTTTGCTCTTGTTGAGTTTGAAGTAGAATTTCTTCGAGTTTCTGATATTCGACTTCAGTTTGATTTTGAAATTCAAGCCATTCTTTTTCAGCTTTCTTTTGAATTTCAATTTGCTTTTCGGGCATTTATGTTCCCGGTGAATGTGCTAAACAACTTAGAAGTTAAGAAATTCGAGCATGGTGGATCTAAGATCATCTGTTTTTATACGTGTCTTTTTTGTTTAGCATTACCCAAATACAAATTAAGTTCAAATGATTTTTTTCCCTTTTTTGAATAACAAAAAACTTTAGTTTCTTACTCACTCAGTAAGAAAATTAGAATTAACTGAAACTAAATAACTTCAATTTCTTACTCACCCAGAGAATCACGAGTGTTTTTTCTCCAAAACAGCATTTAACGTTGTTTAGCGGCTCGCGTTCAAGTTCAGTCCCGTGCATTGAATACTGCTGCCATATCTGGTCGGATGCTCCTGCTATCCACCTAGGGGTCCTTGAAAAAATGCAACGGAGAATCTGTAATATGATCGATCCCAACTTTGCAGCTAGAATACAGTGGTTAAGCTCAAATAACAAATAGGCAAGAAGGGAATTTCTATCAGCATTTTATACTCGTAGAACACGCATTATCTTATTTAATCATTTTCTTAATAATTATAATATAAAAATTCAAATAGTAAAGCGTGAAATCTTCAGGTGTATTTCTAGTTTATATTAATTTGTTAATGTCTGGGTTTTCTTAAGTTAATTTTATTGAACATATAACGAGCCATGTAAATTCTCCACAGGAATCCAATTTATGTTTGTCCGCATTATATTGAAAACTGATATAATAATTACGCATAAATTTCAATTACTTGTATAACTGTCGGCCATCTTCTTTAATCAGAAGGTTTCGGAGCTCTTTGTTAGGACTAAATTATAAAAGCGTTGTTTCACTGAATTGACTAGATTGTCGTGATTATATTTCCTGTGCAACGTAGGGCAAAACTTATTAAATATCAACTCTTTTATATGGCAGCGATAACTGGATAATTTGCTCGCATATATAGAGGGGACGTGTGATAAAGGAGATCTTTACAATGTAGACTTCAAATGTGAATGAAATAAAGCGTAAGAAGTTAGTTTTATGTGTAAGGAAAATGAAACAACATCTTTTATCTAATATAAGAAAGATAAAGGTGAAATATTTAGGATTACTTATGAGTAATACTGCCTAGAAAATATGACAATCACAGGGATACTGGGAAAGTCAAAGTGGTAGACTAAGTAGAAGAATGAGATATTGTAAAAGGTTATAATTTGCATAGTCCTACACGGTAATAAGAATTCGTGAACCTCCATGATTGCCTACTTCCTAAAAGAGTAAGGTACATAAAAGAAACGTCCATTTGTGTGTAAGATATAAACAACTTTAGAAAGATGATTTAATTTGAAATAATTAAGTCATAAGTTATAACTCTAACATTGAGTGTCGAATGAAAACTGTCTTGTCCTGAAGAAAACTGGAGATTAAGTAGTCACGATAACCATTGCAAGAGAAAGAGGCACACAATCGTTGATATATTATTCCTCCAAAATAATAGAGAATAAACATACCAACGCAACCGATTGTCCGACCATGAAATAGCATCAGTGGTCACCCAACAGAAGTTAATATGTCAGGTTATTATGAAATTAAAACATTACAGGATTGTTTAAGTCTCAAAATCTGTTTTTGCATGAATACAATTAAGAATTAATTGATTTGTTTTTTTCTTTGGAAATAATCGAAAGGCAAATTGAATTACAGCCGAGCACCAAGAGTATACATGGTTTTATCTTCGTTCAATATTTGACCAAATTGATAGAGCAGTTACACTGAGTAGAGCATTAAAATGTTGGCAGATGATAGCGACGATATCATCTGCACATGGATTATAATGATCTCTACTCAATTGTTATGAAGCTAGTTACGAAAAATATAAAGCTTGTGTGTACATTGTTAGTATTTTTATTCTTCGTTTTATATATCTATTTGAAGTAGATAGACTAAACTATCGCCGGGTTCACACTCCACCCACGTCTATTGAACAGGTGAAGAGGCTCATCCCTTGTTTCCTGTTTAGGATGCGGTTTCCGGTTTTCTCTTTTCCAATCTTCTCACTCTTTTTTCTTTTCAATTGGAGTAGATAGACTAAACTAACCCCCGGTTCACACTCCACCCACGTCTATTGAACAGGTGAAGAGGCTCTTCCCTTGTTTCCTGTTTAGGATAGGGTTTCCGGTTTTCTCTTTTCCAATCTTCTCACACTTTTTTTCAATTGGAGTAGATAGACTAAACTAACCCCCGGTTCACACTCCACCCACGTCTATTGAACAGGTGAAGAGGCTCATTCCTTTTTTCCTGTTAAGGATGCGGTTCCAGTTTTCTCTTTTCCAAACTCTTCAATCTTATGTAGCCCCCTGCACATCAGTGGCGTTACCGCCTTGCTCGGGGTGATATGATTATATATCAGGCATTGGTACCCTCACAGAACTTATATCTGGATACAGAGACAATTGAACAGGTGTAGAGCCTCATCCCTTGTTCCCGGTTTAGGATGTGGTTTCCGGCTTTCTCTTTTCTAATCTTTTCATTTTTCTCTTTTTTCTTATTTTTTTCTTTTTTTCAATAGGAGCAGATAGACTAAACTATCACCCAGTTCACACTCCACCCACGTCTATTGAACAGATGTAGAGGCTCATCTCTTGTTCCCTGTTTAGGATCTGGTTACCGGCTTTCTCTTTTCCAATCTTTTCACTCTTACGTAGCCCCCTGCACATCAGTGACGTTACCGCCTTGCTCGGGGTGATATGATTTAAAAAAAGTGAGACAAAATATATTAAGGCAATACATTTTGTTATTTTTCATTAGCATGTAAGTTGTTGTATTGTGGTGATCAAAGGAATCGCAAAGCAAGATAATGCAATATGGAATTCCTTTCTCATGAAACTATTCAGTTAAAAAAAACTGCTTCTTAATATTACAAACATAACAATCAACAAGATACAAGAAAAGAATTAAATGCATAAAGCAAATATACATGAAAAAAATATTGTAATTTTCTTAATTAAATTAATTACCGTAACTAATTATACAGTGTCTCAAGTACTTTCAATGAATTAAACATAAAGTAAACAAACCGGGCAAAATACCTGCTCAGCAACTGGATATATAAAACCAAAGGATGGAACACATATACTCGTGAAAGAAAAATATTTCAGAGCTAGTACGAGTAAATACGAATAGACCAGAAATATTGAAAACCAAAGTGAAAACGGTACTGGCTAAATTAAACAGAAACAAAGCAGCAGGACCTGACAGTATTTTAAAAGAGATGCTGACGTTTTTAGACGAATTTGGTGTAGACAGGCTAACCAAAATCTACAATACTGGCTATATACTGGAGTAGCTATGCAGATTAATTTTCATGGCACTACCCAAGAAGTTAGTTGCAAAATAATTTGAACTCAACCGAACTATCAGAAAGAGCGATAAAATTGCAGAAAATCTTTTTATGTTTGCTTTATAGACTACGCAAAAAAAATTTTAACAACTACGCCACAAAAACTTGTTGCAAATGCTCATCAACCTCGACATTTCCAGGAAGACATAACAAAAGTCAAGAACCTATATTGGCATTAAACCGCTTGGGTACGGATGGGAAATGAATTCAGCAGGTATGCAAAAATAGAAATGGCCGTAAGTCAAGATGTGTTCTCTCAACGAATCTATTCAACTTAAACATTTACAGTGAAACAATTTTGATGGAAATAAAATCCTTGCCAGGATTGATAATTTGCAGTCACTTTTTCAAAAATAGAAGTTACGCAGATACCGAATGTAGCAAGAGAAAGCCAGTAGAAAGAACTGGGCATAAACTTCAAGAAAACTGAATATATAATCACCAAACACACATTAGAAGCAAGGAAAAGAGTGTTAGACTGTTATGTGATATTTGTCCTTCTGTATGGCAACGAATATTGGACGTTCTCTTCAAGGATTAATGGGTGGCTCGTGGTAGCAAGAATACGTGTTATTTTTTAATCGCTTCACCCCAAGCAAGGCGGGATCGCTACTAGTTCACATGGGGTTTCATAAGAGAAAAGTGATAGTTTAAACAGGAGGATAATGAAGAGAAAGACGAATCCGTTACAAGGGGTATCAGAGAAAGGAAAGAGAAGGGTGGAATATCGGTGTGAAAACATTAGCGAGGCTAGAGTTAGTAAGAACAAGATACTCGGGGTGATGGGAAAGGAGAGAAAGACCGGAGTTAAGTGGATAAGAGATGGCAAATGACATTGCATTTAAATTCTTGGAAATTGTAGCCATCAAGGAAACAATTACACGAAAGGAAGTTCCACAGGCGGAAATTGCGAGAAAAATATTGATGGAATATAAGTGACGGCTACGTTTCGTTACCTTAATTGTAAAAGAGAGGGATCTTGTTGCAAGTCTTGTTTCTCCAGTAAATTCTGGCTGAGGGGGCTCCGATGAGCTAAGCTTGTCGAACCAGAAAATATATGTAGAATGCACAGAAGAAAGCCACATCCCGTCAGTGAGAAAGTGGCTGGATTCGAGCTGCCACGTCAGGACCGATCCTATTACAGATTGTTTTGCGCATATCGAGAACCCTTCGTTTTAAAAGCATTATTTACAAGCAATATCTTACCCCAGTCCATCACATAGTGGACATTCTTCACAAGATCAGCAGCGAGGTTAACTTTGTCCGCCTCGCCAGATTTTTTGCAGAGGCGGGAGTAAATGGTCGTGCCATCAGCGTTGATGCCTACTTGGGATTTTATCACGTCAGGGAGAGAATTTGTGAAGATCAGAAAGAGTGTCGGGCCTAGCATAGAGCCCTGGCCACACTCGTGTTCGTATGGTAGAATGTGGAGGAACGCCTGTTCAAAATGATTTTCATTGTGGTGTTTGATAGTTGTGATTGGATCAAACCAAGCAAACGTCCAGTGATACCATAGCCCTGTAGATTGCGTAGAAGGCCTTATCAAATTCTTTGGAGATATCCAGGGAAAGATCTCGATCTGCACCTACCTTATCAAGAGCCTGGTATATGTACTTGGTGATGCTATCAGGGAAAAGTTTATAGTCGGTACGAAATTGAATTATTTCAGCATTGATGATAGCCTCGAACAATTTGCCGGAAATTAGTAAGAGGCTGATATGGCGATAATTCGTAGGCTCGGAGGTTTCCCCTACGTTCTTAAATACGAGAAACAAAGAAGAGAACTTCCATCAGGTAGGGAAATTAGAAGTAAAGTCGCAGTAATTATATAGTTTAGAGAGGACAAATTAGAGTTCAGAGGTACATTTCTTCAAGACAATGTCTGGGATTCGTTACTTCTTCTCGTATTATTGGGATCAAGTTTTGAAATATTCTGAGATAGAATTATGTAAACATGTGTTAGTTGAGCATCACTTCTAAAATGGAAGCCTGGTGTGGATACTCTAGTCGGGTCACATGCAAAGTTGGAGGAGAATCAGCTAGCAAAGCACTCGACTCTGTCCATAGATGTCGTGATGATCTTAAATTTATTTATTTATTGATCAGTTCACATTTCTAAAACCACAAATAGTCTTTGGAGCCGAAATTGTGGGCAGTTTTACGCAGCCACATTCTCTCAGTAAACAACAGCTTAGCGTCATTGAAGATCCTCTTACACTTATTAGGAGCAGAGGCAAATAGGCACCTATTATGGTCAGTCACGTGGTTTCAATATAGCCAGAAGAAGTGGTTCCTGTGGTCAATGGCAGTCATACAAAAGAAGAGAACCAAGGGGACAAATGAGGATTGGGACGGACTATCCTGGCCGGTATGAAAACATCAATGCCAGCTTTCACCTAGAAGGAGTCCTAACAGGCGCAGTCATCAACGGTGGAATACTTTTTTTTTCACAAACTAATATCCGTCTGCGCTTTGGTAGAAGTGTGAAATTGTATTGGTAGGAGGCTTTTCGGTAGGTTTGGGTGGAAGTGGCGAGAGGTATTAATAAATACGAGAGTATGATCGGAGTATGATCGGAGTTACCGAGAGAGCAATGCTGCGAGGCTTGGCAGGTGTCAGGGAAAGAGGTGAAGCAGAGATCTGCAAGGGAAACATGTCCTGTAAGGATGCTGGGGATGCGTGTGTGGAAATACACCACTTGCGTAAGAGTCTGAGAAATAGCAAATTTCATGGCATGAATGTAAGTAGAATCAGTGACAGAGTTTTATAGCTACTTGGCATGGTGAGCATTAAGCTCACTGAGAACAAATGTGCGAATTGGTGGGAGTAATAACTTTATCTATATTGTCAAAGATATTGTCTTGCAGAAAACCGTCGGGAGAAGAACGGAACGGTACAGAAAGAAAAGTTAGCTCACTGATTTCAGAAGTGAAAGACTGAGACATATGCATGTGTAGTCAGCGGATTTGCGTGACATCTCCCTCTCTCTAGGGAGATGTTCACGGACATAAACCTCGAGACTATGAATATAGACTGTAGAGCCCTTCCTTAAGTGAGGAAGCCGAAAATCGAGAAGTCATGGAAGTGGATTCAGGGTTAAAATTAGACTCACAGATCGCATGGATATCAGGGGACTTTTCGATGAGGAATGATTCCACGCTACAAAATTTGGTACAAATACCACGGATTTTACTGAAGGAAATGTTCAGAGTCTTAGATGGTTTTAGTTTGCCTAGTTTAGTTTTATTTATTGAGGTGTGGTTATTCATGTTTTTTGCTGGTGAGGAAAGACCTCAAGCAGATGAACATTGACTGCGACATGCACTGGAAGGAGCTGGCGCGGACTATGTGCAAAATGTGTCCTTGGGGTTGCTCATCGGAATTGATTGGAGAATTTGGTACTGAAATGAAAGATTAGAAGGAAAGAATGACAGGGGAATGCAGCACGAAATATATTTGATAGGCTTGAGCAATAGGATGGCAGAGCGAGATTTTTGAGAGCTACAAAGACGAATGATATTATGAGTGACAAGAGACAGGAACAAACGGAAGTTTATGATCGCCTACATCATGTTTTTTGCTGCTGTTGTAATTTATCTAAAAGAATAAAATATTTTAAAGATATTTGGAATAAATAATTTTTTGCTGATACGTAACCCATAGCTAGTGGGGGAAGATATGTATTCATACATTACCTACTGTCATGTCCGTGTAAATAAATATATAGAATGAGGTTGAAATTCGAACTCGGCTTTCCAATTTCTAACTCCGAGCCGTTAACTAATACCAAACCACACATACAAGTGTGCACAACTCCATATTCCCAAGCAGACACCCAGGTAGGTACAAACCAGGCTCGGCTTTAATTAACTTTGGTGTTTTTACGGAAACAGTTCTTTTCACTTAATGTGGCTGTAAGCATACATTAGGAAGAATATTTAATTGTTAGACAATAGATGTCAAGTACGCCTACTTTGATAACGTTGACAATTTACTGATCATTCACGAAAGAACACGCGCTATTTCCGTTGAGTTCAAAATAAAGAAGCTTGTGCGCAGAAATCACAGAGAGAATTTAGTTAAAATTCGTACTGATTAATAGATAAATAAAAACAGTGACAAATACTCAAAATCAAAAGAAAAAATATCGATATTTATAATGACGAGATTTATTGAATGTCATTATATTAATCAATGATAACAGAAATCTTTATTCGCCCATATGAGTCAATAAAGCTAAAAAACGAAATAATGTATACTGCTTTCAATATCTACGCTTTTAAATGTTCTGCTCACTGATGAAATAAATATTATAACCAATAGACTTAAACTATTTGTTACTCCAGTATTATAAATTAAATGTAATAAGATATTTAGAACAAAAACATTTAAACATATTTTATACAAAAAGATTACATATATATATATATATATATATATATATATATATATATATATATAAAGTAAATAAACCTTTTTCCAATCGAAATCATTTAATGCACACACACCCATATATGTATATAATTTTAGTGCAAAGAATTTGTTATTTTAGCTGAGCATATTCATGATAGTTTCAATATGGCCACCGTTATGATACCTTAATATATATATATATATATATATATATATATATATATATATATATATATATATATGATTAATGCGGAGCAGGTTCATACCAATTAAAAAATTTCGTGTAGACACGATTATTATGTTGTCACTTGTGTCAGGGCAATGTTTATTTCTGTACCATAGAGAAAAATTGTCCAGACGAGTAACGACATCATAATCGTGTTTTACGAAAATTCAAAGTCGGTATGAAAATGCTCAGTTAAGTGACAAACTTCTCAACATTAATGCTATCAGCGCTTTATCTCTACTCTGACATAGAACACTCTACGACAGAAAACTTGCTCGGTAAAATATCTTTTACCAAGAAAACTATTGAAAAGCAACATCCTGATTGCTAACCATTATCCTAACACAAGACTATATATATATATATATATATATATATATATATATATATATGATAAGCTGCTTGTTCATTTTCTGTGTAATTTTATTCTCCGTGAATTTTTGATAATGGTAGTAAACAGCTTTTCCGTTGACTTGAATCAGATTTTAGTCTTAGAACTAGAAATTTTTTAAGTCGATTGTGTTCGGCTTATCCTGTAACTTAATCCATAGCTGGGATAGAAGAGAAATAGTTATTCTTTTCTCAAGGGTTTACTGGTTTAGCAATTTCTAAAATGTAAGCTATGTAGGATCGCTTTCACAAATCAACAATGAAATATAGTTTCGTCCGAATGGTCTTCGGGAGAACACTTTTATTTCGGAATAGTGAAATGGCGCTACAAAATTACAAACAAATTATTGTACCAATTAATAGAAGAGGTATCCGCTGAATTTTTCCAAAATCTAAACTGTCATCGGTAAATTTACGAGGAAATAATGTAATCAAAATGACGTTTTTGCCTACCTTAAACAAAAGGTTAGAAAAGATATTCGAATCAATATTGGAAAAAGCATTAACAGTAGACTTGAAAATCGCCTTTCAAATCTTTTAACTTTTAACTGATAGTAACACTGGTTACTTGACCTTTGAATTTTAACTCGGAATTTTGACTCGATTTGTTGATAGCATTCTCTACGATGATTTCTTTTGAATTACCATAACATCATCATCGTAATGATTTACACAGAATATGTAGCATGCTAAAACAATAATTTAAACTTGGTAAATGAATATAGAAAATATTAAGCAAATCATGATGAAACATGCACAAATATACCAATTCAAAGTTACGAAGATATACCTATATTATTGTTTTAAAATACAAGAAAGAATATTATGCTGTTGCTGCTGACACTCATGTAGTTGATGTTTCGTATCTGTCCTGTGGTGGTTATTGTTGATGCAGCTTTTCCTTCTTCCGGCCCTGTTGCTGCTGCTGTTTCTTCGCCTGTGTGACATTCTCCTAGTGAAGAGTGTTTGCCAATTTTTGTCATTTTTTTTCCACCTACTGCCACTCAGTGAGATCATTAATGCTTTAAAGGGCTTATCTGGTCCCACAGCTTCCTGTAATTTGTTGTTGTTGCTTGTTTGGATGTTGGCACCGGGTTCTTTAGAGGGAATACTTTTGCTAAATTCCATGCAGCGCTAAATGAACAGAAGTGAGATCGACAAACTTCCACGATCACCAGATCTCAGCCACTGCAAGTCAGAATGTCATTACAACATTTACGGTAGAAATTTACCTTCAAGACGACATTCCCTGTCGCAATGCCTGCTTATTTTGGCCAGTTCTCGCGTGTTATGCAGAACAAACATCAAATTATTCTCAGATATGTCTCAGAGCACACAATGCAGTGCAATTTTCGTTTTCCTGGTGCACAAATATTCTGTTTTAAATTTTGTTGTAAGGATACTATCAGCAAGAGTGTTTGCGCCTTCTGCAGCTTTCAGCAATATGTCTCACATAGCTTTTAAAATTCTGGCCAGCACTTTAGGTGAAATGTTGGGGCGTTTAAGAACCTCCTCCATTATGTTGCTTCTGATTCCAATTAATTTTCTTGCTTTAACATCTGAGGAAATCAAAGTGATCGTAGCGGTCTATTCTGTCACTAAAACAAAAAATATTGTCAGCAGCTAATTTACAACTCTAAAGTATTTTTTTAATTTTTTTTTTATTTTTGGGCTTCATAACAATTTGAAATATTCTTGTGCCTTTCGCAGTCATAAGAGCTAGAAAGGAATAATCATGGCACTGATTAGTTTCCCCCACAATGCTGGGGGTGGAGAATCCCAAATAAATAGGTCATTTCTCTGCCCACCTGGATGCCAGTGTGGCTTGCCAAATTCGCTTACAGATACCTAATCAACCCATAGAACACCTTATGGTTTATAACTAGTTCATAATTATGCTGAGTGGAACTTACTTACAGTTTCTAGGAGAAATTGCATGATCTAACGGGATCAGTTTCTTGAAGAACAGTACACTCAAACCCTCGGTCACGATATCTTTTTACTTTCTGCTTTCACAAACATTGTCATCATTCGAACGGTTCCATTTAAGAAGTTCACCCAAAACGGTTAAGTCTACTGGTATTATGTGTTTTAAGCATTCTCCAGATAAAAATTTACTCTAGACATGAACAGGTTAAGATTGTAGTGATTTGGAAAACATCCTCTTGTGAATCGATTAAAGAGAGCAATGATTCGAGGGAATAAGTTGGTCGAGGGGAATGTATTTCTCCCCTATGGAATATGGAAAGATAGTGGGCAGATTACTTCAACGTAAGAGGTAGATCGGAACCTAGCTGTGAGGGTTATATCTGGAAGAAATAAAGTCATATACAGGGTGCAAACGAGGAACTGTCGTTCAAATTACATCTTATTTTAAGAGTTATTTACCAAATTTACACAAAAATATATTGAAATACTAAGTTAAATTTATTCAATAAAACGACATTTGCTTTAACCACGGCCTCCAGATGAATTAGAAATCTCCTATATCCTTTCTGTTAGGTCTCTTTGTCTAATTTGTTTTATGCTGCCATAACCCTTACCTTCAGTTCATATTTGGTATTTGTTGGTTTCTAGCTCAACTGCTCCCGACACATAATAATCAAGGGGGTTGCAGTCTGGAAAGTTAGGTGGTCAGATGCAAGTGATGATGTGAGAGCCGAAATTGTTTGTCAGCCATTACTGTGTCCTTTTTCTCGCTTGGCATTGAGCACAGTCTTGTTGCCAGTTATAGGGTATTCCATCTGTCACCCTCTTGAACCAGAGCGGCACTACGTCCCCAAAGCACTTGATATAGATATAGATGTTGAACGTAAGGCTCTGTGGAAAGATGAATAGAGGCATAAGGTTGCCATCTATTGTCATCACTCTAGACACCAAGATATTGATTGGATTTATCATCCAACTCTGTGAATCCTTTCCACTGTCTTCATATTGCATTCTGAAATGTACTTATTGGAGGTTCCGTTCTGAATACCAAGCACTACTGCATATACCACTGAAATTTCTTATGGAATGAATTGTGTCATGGTGCTCTTTTTTCAAAGACGGTAGCCAATGATATAATGTGCAGTCGAGAAAATCAAAAACAAACAACGCGTGCAATTAAAAGTATAAAATAGAGAGAATTTACCCTTTGTATCCTGGAGTTTCCACATTCTATGGGAGTAGCGGTAGAACAGTAAAAGGCTCGCCATATCCCAACTGTTTGAGAGGGATTAGAAGGAGGAAAATTATTAAAGCTATTGGTAACGCTTTTGAACTCTCTCGAATCAGGAATGTGAGGACTGGGCTGCACTCACCCAAATAACAACAGTGCTCTAATTTTTGCCTGATCTGACACTTGTAAAAGTAGGGAATATTATGAGGAGTCACTGATCCGCCCATTTTACCTACTTCTTTAGTGATGGATATGTAGACGCAAAAAAAAAAAATTATGTTCCACTAAACCACGGTCATCTCATTTTGATTTAATAGGCTGGAATATACTCTGACACAGAAGTTCAATTGATTACTCTGATAAGGTAAAGACGATATAAGAAACGTTTAACAATCTAACATGTTTTGCGTTTAATAAAACTTTATCAGAGTAAACAAAATTTAATTAAAATGTGTAATAAAAGTAAGACATATCTGATTGAAAAACGTTTCCTATTTATTCGTTCTCCCATCATTATTTCCGATTCCGATCTATAGTTGACTTCTATTTATTTTAGTAATATGCTCAGTTGCTATTTGTACCATCATAATTTATTCTTTTGCAAATAAAATACTATTGAACTTATATGTTATCTGTTGTAGAGGAACACCCTATCCTACCCCGTAGTGGATATGGTCTAGTCTATAAAAGAATGTGACTGGGGGCATATGTCAGCATACGTCACTAGACGGAAGCATACGTCACTAGACTGAAGCATACGTCATAGGTGGAGACATTTTCTGTTCTTCGTTATTCCTATACGTTGGTTGTTCATGTACGTCTATTGTGCCTAGTGGTCCAGTGGATATCGGCTCGGAACAAGAAATTGGAGAGCCGAGTTAGAATTCCAGCTGAATTCATTGCATTCATTTACGCGCAAATTCCCTTGGGAAAGATATTAATCCGTCTCTTCCTTCCAGTTATGGGTTAAATAACAGGACAGATTGGGTTCTATAGCCTTGGCTGGCAACCAGTCTACCGCAGAAAGCAATGGCAACCTACTGTGAGATAATCGTCTGCCCAGTCAGTCATTTCTCTTTCGAGGCATGATCGCCCAAGCGTGTTTCACGTATGGCACTTAACTGACTGATTGGTTTATTGTACTGTTGTATAATAAATCGCTTCTAATCTATCTTCAGTGTTAAGTATTGCTCTTACACTATTCTTTTCCCTGTTATTTCTTCCCTGGATATAACAGATTGGCGACAAAGATTTGGCAGTTACGTGGGGCTCGACAAAATAACATAATGGTAAAAAAGATTCGGCATTTACGCGAAGCTCGCCAAATATCAGTTTGGTGACCAAGATTTGGAAGGTTTACGCAAAAAGAAAAATAAGTTAAGGTAAGAGGTAGTTTTTTTAACCCCTCATAAAAAAAACAACGTTTATTGTTCTTGCCGAAGAGTATAAATTATTTGTCAGCTCTACTTTTAAAAAGTATGGAACAATTAGCTGAATTTGCAAAGAGGCTGGGAGGAGCGGTCCAACAGTTAAAGCAACAACAGCAAATTCAACAAAAAATACAAACAGATCTCCAACAACAAATATTAAAGCAACAGGAATCTCAACAAAAACTAAAAACGGATCTCCAACAACAAATGGTATTTCAACAAGAGGTTTTTAAAAAATGGTATTAAAGCAGGGTGAACGGAAGGAATGCTCTAGAGTCTTCTCTGCAGAGGGTATTTCAAACTTTCTTACAGAATTTGTATACAATCCTGAAGAAGGAATTACTTTTCCTTCGTTCTATAAAAGATACGAAACGATTTTTTCGAGACGGTTCAAAGCATGGACCGACGATGAAAAAAGAATGCTTCTATTACAAAAGACAGGAACGCAGGAGAATATGAAATACACAAACTTTATTTTACCGAAAAAACCTGAAGACATTACGTTGTCGAATATGTTTGGAGAAAGGGAAAGTTTGTTCTATACACGATATAAGTGTTTAAATATTGTAAAAGAAGAACATGAAGACTTTGTTACGTACGCTGGAAAAGTTAACTCACAATGCGAACGGTTTAAAATTAAAGATATTAAAGAAGACATGTTTAAAAGTCTTTGTACAAGGGTTAACGGCACCGAAATATAAGGAAGTACGTTCTAAGATTCTCATAATGTTGGATCAGAATGCAGAAATATCGCTACAGAAAGTATCGGAAGAATGTCAAAAATTAAGCATTAAAGGAGATAATGTTTGTACTGAAGAGAAAAGCGTTGCTCGAATTCATAAACTTAAGCAACAGGCCTACGACAAGGGAAAACCATACAGCGAAGCATGTGGCAAAAGTAATCACGCCACAAGTAAATGTTCTTTTAAAGATAAAAAATGCTTTGAATGTACGAAGAAGGCGCACAAAGCAGTGATGTGTAGAAAAAAAAGCGACCGAAGGTCTAAAAGTATAAATACTGTGGTAATGAAAAAAGTTACAAAGGATTGCGGTACTAGAAAGTACGTGAACGTAAAAAAAAATGGACGAAATGTCACCTGTTTACTGGATACCGGAAGTGATATCTCTACAGTAGATGAATATACCTGGGGAAAAATAGGCCGACCAGAGTTACAGAGAACTAACAAAATTGCAAGAGGCAATTTCAGGTCATAAATTAAAATTCAAAGTGCATTTTCGTGAAAGTAGCATTTGACGGCATAGTACACAAGACTAAAATCTATATGATTTTAGGAAAGAATCCAAATCTATTTGGTATAGATGCAATCGTGTTAAGGAAAAGCCTATGAGTATGATAAATGCGTCAAATGTAGGTAAGTCGAAAGACTGTAAAATTCGTAAAAGACTTAAAAAATGAGTTCACGGAAGTATTTTCGGAGGTACTCGGCTGCTGTACGCAAACTGAAGTGAAGTTTGAAATAAAGAACAACATTAAACCAGTGTTCAAACCGAAAACGAAAGTTCCCTTTGCATCATTAGAGGCGATAGACAAAGAATTTCAAAGATTGGAGAAAAATGAATTTTTGGAAAAAGTAGATGATTAGGACTGGGAATCGCCTATGGTCTATGTAAAGAAGAAGAATAACAACATAAGAGTGTGAGCAGATTTTTCGACCGGAGTAAATGAACGATTAAAATATCACAAGTATCCACTCCCTACACCAGAGGAGATATTTTCAAAGTAAAATGGAGGAAAGATCTTTTCAAAGATACAATGTCAGATGAATATCTACAGGTCAAGGTCGAGGAAGAATGTTCAAAGTATTTGACAATAAACCCACATAGAGGATTATACAGATTGAAACGTCTACCCTTTGGTTTGAAAGTAGCACATAGCGCATTCCAACAATTCATGGATACTATGTTATAGGATCTTTAATATGCACTGGCGTACCTAGACGAAATTCCGATTAAAAGCGAAAGTATAGAAAAGCATAAAACGCATGCCCGCGAAGTGCGTAAACGAATTAGGAAACATGGGTTCAAAGTAGAACCTGAAAAATGCGAGTCTTGCTTGGACAAGATTGACTATTTAGGTCAAATATCGAACGCAAAGGTAGAAAAGCTAATCCAAACAAAACTGAAGCAAATATAAATATGCCTATTACAGATAATGTAACTAAGCTACGGCCATTTCTGGGGTTTGCAAATTATTATAACATCTACATTCCTAATATGCACGACCTAAGAGCACCCTTAAATAAATTATTAGAAAAACATGAAAAGTGGTGTTGGACGAAGGAATGCGACGAGACTTTTGAAAAAATCAAAAAGTGCTTGTTGTAAAATTTGGCGTTAGTGCATTTTGATCCGAACAAAGAGTTAATTATAGCAATGGATGCAAGTGAATACGGCATTGGAGCTGTATTATTACACAAATTCGAGGATGGCGCAACAAAACCTACCGCTCATGCTTCGAGAGCGTTGCTTCCAGCAGAAAAAAATTATAGCTAGATAGAAAAGGAAGCATTAGCTATGATTTATGCGGTAAAAAAATTCTACAGATTTATTTATGGGAGTGCGTTTGTGCTGCAAACCGACCATAAACCGTTAGTATCAATATTTGGGTCGAAATAGGTGTACCGACTCATTGAGCAAACAGGCTACAAAGATGGTCTGTAATTTTGTTAAATTACAATTTCAAAATGAAATTTATTCCATCTAAAAAGATTGCACATGCGGATTGTCTGTCAAGACTGATTCCAAAAAAGCCTGAGTTGCTAGAAGAAACGGTGATAGCGGTGCAGAAAGAAAAAAAGGAACTAAAGGATGCACTAGTAAACACCGTTATCGAATTAGCGGTAACGCCGGAAGAAATTGAAAAAATGGCGAAAACAGATGACTATATTGCTAAAATGATTAAGCAAGTAAAAGGAAATAAAAAAATAAAGAAGGAAAAGTTTCACCATTTTCAATTTGTAACGAGACACTGATATATGCTCAGAGAGTGGTAATACCAAGGCTGTTAAGAAAAAGGATTGTAAAAGAATTTAATCTGGGTCATCCAGACATATCCCGAATGAAGTCCTTAATGAGGAGTTATGTGTACTGGCCTAGAATGGACCAAGATATCGAAGAATTCGTAGAACAGTTTAAAGGCTGTCAGCTAGCAGCTAAATCACCGCCCATAAAAACGCAGCCGTATCCTAAAACGGATGTGCCGTGGTCACGAATACATTTGGACTATGCAGGACCGATAAAAGGAGAATATTATCTAATCATAGTGGATAGTTTTTCCAAATGGCCTGAAGTATATAAATTCAAGCGACCAACAGCGGCAAACACGATAAAGGCTTTAAATGAAGCATTTAGCCGGCTGGGGGTGCCTAAAACAATCGTAAGTGATAACGGTACCATGTTCACAGGATCTGAGTTTAAGAGTTATTGCGAGGTGTTAGCTATGGAAAACGTAACGACACCTGCATATAATCCGAGGTTAAATGGGCAGGCGGAAAGGTTCGTCGATACATTCAAAAGAGCAATGCGAAAAGCGGACGGAATCGACACTGATGAAACAAATATTAAAATTTTTGATGCTGTATATGATTACACCCAATCAGAATATCAATGGCAATTTATCACCTGCGGAGTTAATGTATGCAAGAAAGATTAGATCAATCTTCGATAGGCTATTATCAAAGGAAAGGAAAAAGACCGTGAAAAAAGAAACTCGGATATAACTCGGATATAACTCGGATTTCAAATTAGGCGATAAAATTTTCTTTAAAAATTATCGGTCAGGAAAAATGTTTGTGGGAAGACGGAATAGTAAGTCGGAGAATCGGTAAAGTGATCTATATAGTGCAAGAACAGAAGTTTGTCTGCAAAAGTCACTGAAAACAGTTAAGACCCCGATTCGTGGAAACCATCAATAAGGAATATTAGATACCAATGGAGGTTTTATACGACACGTTTGAAATTAAAGTACCGATGGAGATAACTAATGATTCTCCTGAAAGTGAGGACACAAGGAAAAGAAGTAAGAGTAGAAGAAAGAACGCAAAACACCTATGCCCAGATCCAACCCCCCCCCCACAAAACAAAATATTGAGCAAAAATCCACGAAGAATTTAGCTCAGGGGGTGGTGTTGTAGAGGAACATCCTATCCTACCCCGTAATGGATATGGTCTCGTCTATAAAAGACTGTGACTGGGGGCATACGTCACTAGACGGAAGCATACGTCACTAGACAGACGCATACGTTATAAGCGGAGACATTTTCTGCTTGATCGTTATTCCTGTTACTATATGTTGATTGTTCTTGTACATCTAATGGTTTATTGTACTGTTGTATAATAAATCACTTCTAATCTATCTTCAGTGTTAAGTATTATTCTTACACTATTCTTTTCCCTGTTATTCAATCCCGGGATATAACATTATCATTCCTATCGCTGCCTATAGACAGACTTCATTATTGGATATGATTAAAGCATATTAATTAATATTATCAAGAAAAAAAAAGGATTTCTCTCTAGCAGATAAGGACTACATTGCGCGGAAGGAAGATGCTGGACAATCGACTTACAACTGAAATGTAGTTATACACAAGGATGCTGAGACTCCGACGGACTAAACATGTGAGAAACGATGAAATTTAGAGAAAACGTAAAACATGCACTTATATTTGGAATTAGAAAGAGACAATTGGAGATTCTAGTGCATATTAGAAGTTGACAGTTATATGAGATACTAAAAGTAAGTGAAACTGAGGAAAGCGTGAGCTAACCGATCTAGCGAGATTTTATACATTTTGCAGAAGAGGGATGAGGGAAGAGAGAAAATGACAAAACTTATTAAGAATAAAAAAAATATACGAAGTTGTGGAGAGTCATGATCGTCTATGTCCTGAAATTACAGAGCTCATAACAGAAGTGAATATATATATATATAAAAGGCAAGATGTTTGTGTGTGTCTGTCTGTGTGATTATCCTTTATACATCTCTACAATTTTTATCCGATTCTCACCAAACTTCACACAAATATTTTTAGATATCCTGTCAGGTCATGGGCTACTTATTTGTTTCCTATTTCTCCCCTATACTGGAAATCCATACCCAGGTATCCGATCAGGTCTGATCAAAATCAGGTTTTCAGCCCATTTATTTTAATTTTTGGTTCGGGTTTTGCTCTAAGCATGTACAATTGTAGTTCTTTGACACAGCCATGATACCATCTACTCAGCGGACTTATTTAGCCTTCAAAATTCAGTTTGCGAATTTTATTTTATTTATTTGACATGGATACCGGAAATCAAATTTGACTTACATCCATTCATTTTAGTAAGTTCTACGGCTTTGAAATCAACTTACGTCTGAGTCTGAGTCTCAGGATCATGGATTAGTTTTAAAGCATTCATTACACCGGAGCAACGCCGGGCCATGCTGCTAGTTAGAAAATAAAACGATTGTAAACATATTTTGATAGAAACAAACATTTAATAAGGTGATCACGAAATTGGCTTATATTGTATAAAGGCACATACTTGACAAAATAGTTATCAGTCCTATTGCTGCCTATGGACAGACTTCATTATTTGATAACATTAAAGTATATTGAATAATATTATCAAGAAAAAAGAATTTCTCTCTAGAAGATTTGGGCTACACTTTCATCGAAACCCAATTCAGGATATAATCAAGAAATTTAATAATGATTTCATGCGCCCTAACATTCAGGACGTAAGCGATTATGTCCCTGCACATTTTCCTGTCTGCTGTAGCTCTTAATAAGTTTTATCATTTCTCTAAAACCTATTCTAGCATTCCATTTCCTCTTGCGCATCAAGTATGTTGCGAGCTGCTTTTGTCTGCTCCTCTTTCCCTCAAAAGACATGAGTAAATTTCCAAGCCCACTTTCCTCATTGTGTGGAAAAGAAATTTCAACATCCTATCCCTGCTACTAATAATTAGTTTCTTTTATTCTATTTGATGTTTTCTGTGATATTTTTATCTATGACGTTTATGTTAGTAACATCTCATAGAATATATATTTTTCAAAGTTATTTCGAAAAGAATAATACATTTTAATGTTGTACATTTATTGTTCCACACTTACTTCTATTCAATAGATATCTGCAACAACAAACATGCACTTCTATACTAATGAATAAAAAGGAATTTACATCCATATTCCAAGGTGTGCTCGATAGATAAATAGATAAAATAACGAACACATGTATTAAGTATATGAATGATTGACAGTATAGCATTTCAACAATATAAACAAGGAAAATAATTAATGATTATACTGACCTCATTTGTCATGATGGGCTTAACTTCGTCCTCCCAAACTGCACCACATTAATGACAAAAAGGCTAATTCATGTAACCAGAGTCACTTACATATAGACCGTCATTCGTGGCAAAACAAAATTGATTAATGATAGATGCTTTATTGTTAAATTAGTACGACACACGCGTATAGATTCAGGCAGATATAATTCAAGAACAATACATTGAATAATTACTGGCAGCCGATTTCGTTCCTTACACATAATCGTAAGCCTATTTTCTTAATGTATTAATATGTAATAAACTCTTTCGGTAAACCGGGTTGCACGTCATTTCTTGTCTCAGTATTAATTATACGCAATGTCTCCTTATGTAAAGAAAACCTACTGACCGCTTTGATCAATGGGATTTGGTTTAATTCTTTCAGCAATTCATTTATCTTCAGTGACTGAGCTTATACGAATAGCTTCCGTGTGGCAACTATATTTTAACTTTTATGTTTAACAACCTAATATTCAAAAAATAATAAGTTAGTTGAGGAAATCAATGTTATAGACGCAGTATATATTTAATGCAGGTTCTGTTAAAATATATATGTTAAAAGAACTTAAATATAGGGCTTATTCTCATAGAATTCTTTTTGAAGCAATTATATCAAGTTGTTTTGTCATACGACCAGCATAAAGATAGACAAATTTGAAAAGATCAAAGAACGCCTTCAAACAATCTGGTTTATTATGATATTAAGATATAATCCTCTCCATTATCAAAATGCCCGATGTATATATATATATATATATATATATATATATATATAAAATATATACATATATATAGTAGATAGACTAAACTATCGCCAGTTCACACTCCACCCACGTCTATTGAACAGGTGAAGAGGCTCATCCCTTGTTTCCTGTTTAGGATGCGGTTTCCGGTTTTCTCTTTTCCAATCTTCTCCCTCATTTTCTTTTCAATTGGAATAGATAGACTAAACTAACCCCCGGTTCACACTCCACCCACGTCTATTGAACAGGTGAAGAGGCTCTTCCCTTGTTTCCTGTTTAGGATAGGTTTTCCTGTTTTCTCTTTTCCAATCTTCTCACACTTTTTTTTCAATTGGAGTAGATAGACTAAACTAACCTCCGGTTCACACTCCACCCACGTCTATTGAACAGGTGAAGAGGCTCATTCCTTTTTTCTTGTTAAGGATGTGGTTCCAGTTTTCTCTTTTCCAATCTCTTCAATCTTATGTAGCCCCCTGCACATCAGTGGCGTTACCGCCTTGCTCGGGGTGATATGATTATATATCAGCCATTGGTACCCTCACAGAACTTATATCTGGATACATAGACAATATCCTAAAACCTTTATTACCTGACATACCTAGTTATATTAGAGACACTACTGACTTTCTCAACAAATTACAAAACATTAATTTAGTCCTAGGTGATAATATCCTAGTAACGATGGATGTTACGTCTCTGTACACGAACATTCCACATGTTGAAGGAGTATCAGCTTGCCATGAAAAGCAAAAGTATCAGCTTGCCTTAAAAGAAAACTACCTAACAACCAAATCACAGATATATGCCAATTAATAAATTTCATCTTAACACATAATAATTTTAAATTCAACAACAAACACTATTTACAGATTAGTGGCAGAGCAATCGGCACGAAAATGGCACCTAGTTATGCCAATATCTTTATGCATATTTTAGAAAAAAGATACTAGACAGTTCATAATACAAACCATCACATTATTTTAGATACATTGATGATTTTTTCTTCATATGGACTCATGGATTAGAAAAATTAAAAAACTTCTTTACTTTCTGCAACAACTTCCACAATACAATCAAATTTACCATGGAACACTCATACACATCCGTCCCTTTCTTAGACGTCATGGTAAAATTAAATAAACATACACTTTCCACCAGTCTATACAACAAACCCACAAACCAACATAAATTCCTACACTTTAACAGCTGTCATCCCCTCAAATTAAAAAAAATCTATCGTATACAGCTCATTTATTAGAATAAAACGCATTTGCTCAGACCATCCAGATTTTCTAAACAACATTAACAACCTAACAAATCAGTTTCTAAAATGTAAATATCCAATAAAAATAATAAAGGAAGCACTACATAAAACCATCCACATAGATCGTAGCACACTTCTCACATACAAAAAACGAAAAGATAACAACCGAAATCCCATGGTTTTTAACCATAATCAATATTCCTACACACATATCAAAAATTTAAAAAATAATTACAGGAACCTCCAATCAAACAAAAACATCAAAGACATTTTCGATAAAGCACCCATAAATGCAAAGAAACAAACACCCAACCTATCAACTATCCTCACTTCTAACAAATATTTAAATAATACAAACCTATCAGGGAATTTAAAATGTGGGAAGCCTCGCTCTTTAATTTGTAAACATTTAATAACAGACAAAACATTCTCTGTACCCAACACCAAAATAAAATTACATCCACCAAACCCCACTTGTGACAGCGAAAACATCATATACTTTCTCTTCTGTTCAATTTGCCCCAACAGTGGATATATCGGCGAATCCGGTAATAGCTTTAGATTTTGCTTCAATAATCACAAACTAAATATACGACAAAAAAATATATACTCCCCAATTGCAGCCCATTTTAATCAACCTGATCATACTTTAGAAAATTGCAAATGTTTACTAATCGACTCCAATTTTAGTTCTACACACACACGCAGAAATAAAGAAAAATACTGGATTTTAAAATTAAATACACACAAGCTAGGTTTAAATAGGGACTTAGGTGTGTTGAATCATTACAAATATTTCAATAGCTAAAAATTTTTTTTTCAGATATTCCAAGAAATTTTTATCTAAAACAAATTTATAAGTATTATTAAAGGTAGTCTTACATTTATTAATATATATATATATATACATGTATATTTTAATAAAGTCTGTCGCTTTCGACGTGGCTTAGTGGGAGACAGACTTTCTCTACGGACGTGCCACATGTTGTGAACAAACTCACCACGTGATGTAAACACAAAAAATTATTCACGCCATCGTAAAATACGTTTATAATTCAAATTTAAAAATCACTTGTTTCTGATGAAGGACCGAGGGCGGTCTGAAATATAAAATACAAAAATACATTAATAAAAATAAATAAATACTGTCCAAAAAACATTTTTAAATTCAAAATTTTTTAAATTCTTTCCTATATATATATATTAATATTCTTTCCTATATATTTATATATATATATATATATATATATATATAAAGGTCATTTTTAGTAATTTGTGGGTTGCACATATTCTAAAGTATATATATATATATATATATATATCATCTTTTAGAACATCTCCAAACTACAAACTACTACAAAATTGTACATTTTATTTCGACATTGAAAGAACAATGCCTCATCATGTTGTTTTACAATGACGATTACCATCATAATTAATTACCTAATGAGAGATTATCCTTTCAATGTCGGAAATAAATATACAATTTACTAGTAATTTGTAGATTGTATATGTTCTAATGGAAAAAATAGTAATAATTATTCATTGGTCTATTTTTATATTGGGCACTGTTTTAATTTAATATTTTGAAAATTGCAATTATTTTCTTCGTTTTTTATTCATCTGTAGAAATATATATATATATATATATATATATATATATATATATATATATATATATATATATATATATGTGTGTGTATGTGTGTGTGTGTGTGTGTGTGTGTGGGTGTGTGGGTGGGTGGGTGTGTGTGTGTGTGTGTGTGTGTGTGTGTGTGTGTGTGTGTGTGTCAGTGTGTGTGTGTGTGTCAGTGTGTGTGTGTGTGTGTGTATGTGTGTGTGTGTAACACTGCACGCCGGCTGGCAACCCTCAAGTTAGATCCCCGGTCGGAACGCCAGCAGATATGACGCCTCAGCCGAGCTGGCCGTCTGTCTAATTTGACGCTCGTTCTCGCTGACGGTCCGGACGGTACCAGTTGTGACACTGCCACCCGGTTTTACGGTTGGTTTGGTCGCTGTTGCTGGTCGTGACGATCTCGTCCGATGATGTCGCCACAATAGCTGGATTACAAGACGTCTTTTTTAACAACGGGCCACTGCCCACGTTGTAATTTTATCCCAGAGGTCACGTCTTGCAATCTTAATAGTAATCCCTTTTAGCCATTAAAACATTAAAAGCACAAAAAAAATTAATAATAATAATACGATGAATGAACGAAGTCGAACACGCCTGGAGAGTTATGTAGAGTTATGTAGAATGTCTTTATATAAAGAAAAAAACAATGTCTTTCTTTTCCCAGGAATACAGTTGTCGAAAATGATATACAATTGTTTAAGATGATATGCAGTTGTTTAAAATGCTGGTTACAACAGAGAGAGAAAGTTAGCTAAAAGCATAATAGCTTCCGATCTTTAAACAAAATGTTTTGTTTAAGTTTCGTTAGCGTTGAAATAAACAGATCTCTTCAAATTTTGCTAAAATCTTTTCACGTATTCTCCATAGTCAGGGTTGTCAATTTTCTATGAAACTTCTACAACAGCAAAGTACTTTCGGGTCCTTGACGGAATTTGTCAAATCGGAGGCGGCCGCTGACGGAGAATGTGGTGTTGTTGGCGGTGGTGGCTTCCTGCCTAACTGCCCTTTTCTTGTGGAGTATCTATTTTTATAACCAATTTCGATCCTTTCCGGGGATCCGGCCGGCTCACAGCCTTCGGCCAATGAAATCGGTTTCCGCCCACTCGATTTGCGAAATGTTTTAGCTGGACGAATGAGATTTTGCCAACTCACATCGGACATCGCGGTCCGAAGCCTTACGGGTTCTCACAGATTCCTGTGTCCAACCGTCCACCAGAGGACCCTGACCTTTGTGTGACCTTATTAAATTACTCTGACACTTGTTTTGTCTACACATTTTCAACTTAGCGAAATCAACATTTCAACTCCAAAAGAAATTTATATAAACATAAAAAAGCGAAATTTATACAAACATGAAAGAAGAGAAATGTATATTTTCCCAAAATAATTACATTTTATGCTCCCAGCTTTTAGAAGTACTTGATGGTACTAAAATTATTATGTTTTTTCTAAGCTCACATTGCGTGGCGTAATAAAACATTAATAACATTGCCAGTATCGATTACTCTCTCCGTTGTTTTAAAACAACCAAAGGAAAGTATCCCCGTGGGAGAAGGGAAAGTAACACTGTGGGAGATAGTGTCATATATATATATATATATATATATATATATATATATTTAGATATATTATTTAAGGATCAGTTATTTCCGCAACCTAGGTTTCAACTTTCTGGGACCTTCAGCCGATTTAGAAAAATAGTAATTTTAAATGGCCTGAAGATACCAAAAGATACCGAGGTTAAGGATATTTCTAAATGAAAAATATTCAAAAGTTCTACAACATAAATATATTGAATAATTTTTAATACAAATGCGTACTGCACTAATTTGATTATGACCAAGAAATAACTATATATATATATATATATATATATATATATATATATATATATATATATTCTCCCCTACAAGACAACATAATTATTCCACAAAATAAAAGAATAAGCCACTGTTAAAGTTTTAAAAAATCCAGGCTAGAGCTTTCATAACTGCTACTAAAGTTTAATAACTGGTAATAAAGGGAATGGACTAAGCCGACGCTGCCTCACTATTCCTTCTCCGAACCTTACAGGTGGAGTATATATATATATATATATATATATATATATATATATATATATATCTCCACCTGTAACGTATATATATATATATATATATATATATATATATATATATATACTCCACCTGTAATGTTGGGAGATGCAATTTGGCCTGTCACATAAATACTTGTCAATAAAAACAAATTCATTGCTAGGAAGAATGAATTATTACCTCGTATATATAGCTACTAAGATCCAAGAGGTCACAGGGTTGTGACACTTGTGGAATACATTACATCAAAGCTATACGAAATTGATCCCAGCTGGAAAAAATATAAATTTTGCTAAAGTCGCAAAACCGTGATGACCACTATAAGAAAAATCGAACGTATACGGATGTCATTAATAAACGTATTGATAAATTAATAATGGATGTAACATAAGAATGTCGGAAAGTAAATCTAACATAAAGTAACTTACATGCAAGTTACAAACACTAAATATAATGTAAAAAGACAGACCGCTCTGATATTGTTAATGAACATTTAATAAAAAATAAACTTTCTGCCTAAATACAAATTATATATATATATATATGTGTGTGTGTGTGTGTGTGTGTGTGTGTGTGTGTGTGTGTGTGTGTGTGTGTGTGTGTGTTGTGGGTTGTCGATATTTTACTTTGGAAAATCTTTTGATTTGAAATTGAGCGAGATCTATCAGTGAAACGAAACTAATCATTTAGAGGAATTTCGACCCACAGGCCAATTCATATCCCCCACCGCGAAAGAATCAGATCATATCCTGTGATCATGGATCATTCTATTTAAACTGAAAAATGGCGACAGGAAGATTTCAAGAGATATTTTTGTTTCATTTCCTCCTAAGTCTCACTTCTTTGTGTATGTGTGTGTGTGTGTCTGTGTGTGTGTCTGTGTGTGTGGGTGTCTGTTTGGACGCCTGCGTGAGGGTGCGCTCGTGTTTTCGCACGCACAAGAACTAGGTTTATTGCTCCAGTTCTTTATTCTTTTTACTTTCGACCTTTTTCTTTTGGCTTTTGAAAGTTTCGGTGAAAAACATGCATTCCCTCGAGGATTTGGAGTCTTACAATTTCAAGATAAGAAGGATTACTTTTATGTCAATCTTCTTTTGGCTTTTTTCCTTTTACTTTCTGATATATTTTCGAGCTGAGAGCTGACTGTATTTTCCAGAATGTCTCATTTTAGTTTAAATTCCATATTTTTGTTACTGGTTTTAATTTTGGAAGTGGGCTTTAATCTAAAAGAACAAAAAAGAACTATTTACTTTACTTGCCTATAATAGCTATGCTCTGTTTGCTCACATGCACATCTATCTATCTATCTATCTATCTATCTATCTATCTATCTATCTATCTATGTTTGTGTGTGTGTGTGTGTGTGTGTGTGTGTGTGTGTGTGTGTGTGTGAATTTTTTGTGTGTGTTTCTCTGTGCGTGGGTATTTTGTCATGTGTTTGAGCTTTCTACATTAGCTAATCATACTCAAAATCATTTTTGTATTGCCGCATGATTTTCCATTCATTCAAGTGATCCACTTCAATTTTGTTTGCCGCATTATTTTTCCCGTTCCCTTTTCCATCGTGTTCTCATTTTTACCAGATTCGGTTTATCAATTTGTATTTGTTCATGAAGCAGTTTGACGTCGAACTTATATTGTATACATAAGAAGAGCTGTATTTATTAATTGTCGGAAAATGTGTTTTGCGTTTAAACATTTACAATTAAGTTATTTAATATTTGCTATTCTTTGTTTTAAGACAAGTTTTTTTTAAAATTTCCAACTTAATTTAATGATAAATTATGTTGTTTTCTTAAATGTTCAATAGGACATAGGTCATATTTGCATTAAAAAAGTATGCATAGGTTAAATTAGTAATTTGATTCTGTTTGTAGAGGAATCTGAATGCCAAATAAATTTTTGTATTAGAAAAAGATCAAAAAGAATGTTGGTGTCAGCTTTCAAAAAGTAAATATTTGTTGAGCAAAATTATAGCTCATTTTCCTATTCGGGGTGTTTACTTCAATGCACGTGAATGCAGTCAGCGTAATTTTAATTCCAATGAATTATGAGAACTTCGTAAGAAAAAAAATTTTTTTCCTCTAGTTAAAAAAATGATTCGGCCATTTTTTAGACAGCCAAAGGGTTGTTTATTTCGTCTTTACATGGTCTTTTCTTTAAACTTGCTAGAGAAGTTTATGTAAATTATTTTGGCTTTGAAGGATCCTCGATGTATACTAAGTTAAAACTTAGTAATTTTTTTTAATTGGAGTAGATAGTACCTACTATGGCCCGGTTTTACACCCCACCGTCTTCTTTTGAACAGGAGTAGAGGTCATCGCCTTGTTTCTTGTTTAGGAAGGGGTTCACGTTTCACTTCCTTTCTCCTTCGGTCTTAATGTTAGTTCAGTCGCAAGCTCTTTGCCGTATTTGAGTATGGTGGAAACGTCTCTCCATTCTGAGGGTACCGGGTTGGCAGTTTCCTGGTTGTTGCTTCCGACTGGTAGATAGGAGCCCAAAATCTTGCGTGGCGCCTAGAGAGGCTGCTCTGATCGAAAGTCGAATAATATCGGGGTCCCTGTAGTGGCATACCGCGCATGGACGGGCGTCCCTGCATGAACTTCCGGTAAGCAACCCCGAGGATACATTATGCTGCAGGCTGCGCCAGTCTCCATCCTACACATGCTACATACAGTGACCGTCTGATGCTAATCTAGACCTCTCACTATAAATAAACCAATATGAATTCAAGCAAACAAAATAGGAAAACTAAACCAGCTCATCAAAAAACGCCCAAACCTGTCTGCGTCTCCTTCGCAAAAATACGAGATATTCGCACTAACTTTTACAGCGTAGAATCATTACTTCAAACTAACTCACCTGATATGTTAGCTCTCTGTGAAACTAGACTTGGCCCCTCTACTCCCTCTTCTGAGTTTTACGTTCCTGGTTACCTTCCTTTCCTCGGGAAGGACTCCAATGTCCATATGCATGGGCTCGGTGTCTATGTCAGCGAAAACCTCCCTCTAGGTAGAGTGACCTCTCTTGAATCCCTGGATCATTCTTTCATGTGCTTCCGTCTCTCATTTCTAAGCTTGGTTAGTTATCTCTTTTTTCTCTACGGCTCCCCTCCTCCTCTGACTGCTCGGTACTTGATAGAATCTCTAACAATATTGATAAGGCCATTTTCTTCTCATCCATCTGCCGATATATTTGTATTTGGTGACTTTAATGCCCACTACACCAATTGTCTTGAAAATTCTGTCACCGATATTGCTGGTGTCCACACCATGAATTTTTCAATAACCCAATCTCTTGCGCAAGTGGTGAACTTCCCCACGCGTTTCCCCAATAACCCCAATAGAAAGGACTCACTACTAGACTTCTGATTCACTTCCATCCCACGCTCTTTCCCTGCCAAGCAGCTCCGCCCTCTCGGAAACTCTGACCACGCCGTAGTTTCCGTTGACATCTCATTTCATTCCCACTCAACCCAAGAAACCCAGACCAGCAGAATATCCTACTGGTACCAAAGAGCAGACTGGGACTCGTTCCGCAACTTCCTGTGTGACGTCCCTTGGAACAACGTTTTAATCTTCCGATGAAGACTGTGCATCCGAGGTCTCCTCTTGGGTTAAGGCTGGCATCGATCATTTTATCCCAGCCAGGAAATTTCAACTTAAATCCCGCTCGTCCACCTGGTTCTCGCCCGCTTGCTTGGCCGCCATTGCCAAACGGAATCATTTCTTCCGGCTCTATCTAAGCCACGCGTCGAAACAAAACAGGCGCCTTTTCGTCTCAGTTCGTAATAAGTGTAAAAAGATACTTAACAAAGCTAAGATGTTATTTGCTGCCAGAATGAAGCAATGCATAGCATCCTATATGTTCGGCGCCAAAGACTACTGGCGACTGTAAAAGCGTGCTTAACAAAAGTAAGACAATACACGCCTAATCAATAATTTGAGGTCCTCACCTCCTCATCGGACAAGGCTGAATGATTTGCTCGCAGATTCTCCACGAATTCGAGACTGGGTTCGTCTGGAGTACCTACACCCGACTTCCCACCTAGAACTGAGGCTCAGCTGAATGATGTTCACATTACACCCTCGCTGGTCTCTAACATAATCTCAAATCTTGACCCGCACAAAGCGAGCGGAGGGGACGGAATCTCAATCATAATCTTGAAGAAATGTGCCCTTGAATTCTCTTCTGTCCTCTCTAAGCTCTACAACTTCTGTCAATCTGCTTCCTGCTTTCCTGCCTGTTGGAAGTCTTCCTATGTAGTTCCTATATTTAAGAATACTTGAGAACACTCGGACCCCGCAAATTACCACCCTATCAGCCTTTTTCCGATATTGGCCAGGTGTTCGAAGTCATTATCAACGCTGAGGTGGTTCAGCATCGCAAAGCTCAAAGGCTCCTCTCGGACAAACAGTATGGTTTCCGCACCACTAGGTCTACTTGCTGAAATGCTAACGACCATCACCGCTTGGGCTCTCGACAAGAATGGCGAAGCTCGAACCGTTGCGTTGGATATCTCGAAAGCGTTCGACAGAGTCCGGCATGCTGGCATCCGACGCAAACTATGGAGCTATGATATAACTGGACATTTGTTTGACCTAATCCAGTCATTTCTCTCTAACCGCACATTGAAGGTGGTATTAAACAGACATGCCTCCCAAAACTACCATCCGAACGCAGGTGCCCCCTAAAGGCTCTATCCTATGTCCTACGCTCTTTCTGATTTACAATAATGATCTCCCCGATGCCATAAGATCCCAAGTAGGCATTTACGCCGATGACACCACAGCTTACTCACAGATCGATCAAAAATCTGGTTTGGGAGACAAAGCGAACCTCGCTGCCCAGCTTAAAAAGAGAAGGACCTCCAATCCGTAGTGGACAAGGGTAAGAGATGGCTTGTAAATTTTAATGCTTTCAAAACGAAGCTTCTATCAATTAACCATCATAGATAATCGCTCCTACCTTTCATTAGCATGGAACAAGCTTAGAGTAAAACACTACTCTTCTTTGGACTCACACTCTCAGCTGACCTCAAGTGGAATGACTATATAGAATCCATTGCTAAATCCGCTGGTATGAATGTCGGTTCTCTGTGCAGGGCCCGGAAGTTTTTCCCGTCTGAATCTGTCCTGCACATATATAAATCTACCATCTCCCCCGTGTATTGTATACTGCTGCCACATCTGGTCGGGTGCTCCTGCTATTCTCCTCGGGGTCCTTGACAAAATACAACTGAGAATCTGTAATATGATCGATAACGACTTGGCAGACCGGTTGCAGTTACTCTCTCACCAGCGTGGCGTGGCTTCCTTGTGCCTCTTCTATAAATACTTTCACGGCTTCTGCTACGATAAACTTAGATCGCTGGTGCCCCATAGGTATGAATTTGCACGAGATACTAGATTAGCAACTAGGTCCCACCCTTTGACAGTGAAACAGATAAGATGTAACTGCAATTTCTACTCCAACAGGTTCTTTTCTCGCACTTCGCGGCTGTGGAATTCCCTTCCATATACTTGCTTCCCCGAGAGCTACAATCTCCAAGAGTTTAAATGTAAGGTCAGTAGACACCTCCTAACACACTAACTCGCATCCATTCTCTTGAACACTCTTCACATCTACCCAACTATCATCCTCGGTATCCTTACACGTCTATCGCCCTCTTTCTGACATTTCACTGTTTCTCATCACTTTCCTCTATGTAAACCCCTGCGCAATAGTGGCAGTTAAATGCCTTGCTTGGGGTGAAATGATTAAAAAAAATAAGGAAAATAAGAAATACGAAAATTAAAAAAATATCATTCAAAATAGACGGCTTTTTTACTGTTTTTGCCATCTTTATTTCTCTTGCAATAACTTTCATTGTAAAGATTTCTGTTGGTCTGCAGTAATAATATATTTCTCACTGACATCAATGATATTATGCAAATTTTGAAGCTGACGTCATATATATCTACATGAGACAAAAAATTCTTATTCTGTCTTTTCCGTCATGATGATCTGTATATATATATATATATATATATATATATATATATAGAGAGAGAGAGAGAGAGAGAGATAGATAGATAGATAGATAGATAGATAGATAGATAGATATAGCTAAATTGTCACATAGCTGAGCTGCGTTGTTTCAGTAATGCCGACTTAGAAGTTTCTTCGAGATAATGATTGTATTTTCTTCATCATTCAGGATGATTTGTTTTTTTTTAGCTCTCTCTGAGAAACCGTGCAAATATATATATATATATATATATATATATATAATATTTAATATAACAGACAATGAATGTCTATAGTTTTTAATCATGAGCCGTTCTAAACATCATTTTCTGACTTTAATTTCAGGGGAAAACAAAGACAGAAATTTTTCAACATTTGGATATTATTTCTTACGCTGTTTCTAAGCTTTCTATATATATTGTATCGAGGCCGCCGATAATTTTCTAAATCTATACTGTTAAATATAACAGACAATGCATGTTTATTATGTTTAATCATGAGCCGTTCTAAACATCGGATCTTGGCTTTAATTTTATCATATTACCCTTTCTTAAAAAAACCTTACATCCCAATATAAGAATTACCTAATCAAAACTCTAAAGTGACCTGTCTAGAACTAAGCTACTCCATACCTCTCTCCTAACCCAAGGCTGTATCTCTATGGTTACAAACTGCCGGCTAAATCATACTAAATTCCCATCCTACATTCACTTACATATCATATTACCAAAAATAAATCGTTTTCACCATTTATTGTTTAGTTCAACTTACCATATATATATATATATATATATATATATATATATATATATATATATATATACTTCATGTTTGTAATATTCAGGTCATTCGGTTACTGTTACTGATACTATGTAAACCAGTGCTAACTAGCTAAACATCTGGTTATCATCGACCACTTTACATTCATGATGTTGGCTAGACAGCCACCTAGAGTAGAAATAACTTCTGTCAAATGATAGATTAATACATCCATATGACCACATGCTATATAGCACAAGTGCGATGATCCAAAAATCTGAAAGTTGGCAACCAGCCGCTCAGTAACCGTTAGAATTATTAAACATCGGTAAGCTATACAGCTAATGATATTGAGGGTCTCTTTGTTATTGGGGCATAATATTCTTACACAAAGAATGGGATTGACAAATTACGGCAATACCTTTCTTCATTTTACAAATTTCATGCACAGCCTCTGATTGATATCATCAGTTGAGAGTATCATTATATAACTGAAGATGATCTCGGAAGGAGATTGAATGTTTTAAGTACATTGAAAGATGAATGCTAGTAACACCTGTGAACGTTACAGCTCATTTATTTACATCTTTTAATTATGATACACGAAAGATTATCCATGAATATTGTCCTTCTCACCTCATCCCTCCTATGTACCACCCTGCAGTAAAATGACTTGCTTGGGGCGACACAATTATAAAAATGGTTTAATTTATAATCAAATTTACATGAGTACATGTTTATGGCTAGTCAAGCTTTCCTTGATATTGCACACTCCTGAATTTCACATGTCTAAGCTAACCTTAAAATAAAATTAGAACATAAACCGAAGTATGAATTTTTCGCAATCGAATCTCGTTGAATTAATGAAATCAATATCGTTTTCAGTTCTGAGATGAGTAAAAGTATGTTGGTAAATCAGTTGTGCCTCCTCGTGAAACAGCGATTAGAAATCTTCCTTACAGAATATTACTAATGTCGTAAGCACTCTCTCCTCCTTCGACAACTCCGACCTGAATAATAATGGTGTCTGAATAATAATTCGAGAGTTGCCTTGTTTCTCGTTTTTGATATGTCGTAAAGTAATATGTCTCCCAGTTTTATAATGATTGCTTTTAAGGCAAATAAATAAAATATATTAACTCTGATAAACATGTACTCACGTAAATTTGCTTATAAATTAAACCATATAAGAAACTCGATATATAAGCCAATAAGTACTTATAAAATGAAAATCTAATTACAAAATATATATCCATAAACACAGAGCCTATAAAGCAGAATAAACTAATATATGTACGAACACACAATGTTTGCCAAAATTGTTGGAGCCTTGCAAATTAATTTGATTGCACTGCATTTTATTTTTTATATAGTTATATTGTATTAATTGTTTCTTATGATTGTCTTATTATATTAATAAGTTGTCTATTAGAATAATTATTTGCTTGCTATATTATAATATTCTAATAAAAGATGACGGCAACTTTTTGAATGATATAAGAGAGAGAGAGAGAGTTGATGAAACAAATGTTTTGAAACACTATTAAAATTCGATAAAGCGAAGACAAAAATTGAAACTTAAATAGAGGCTAATAAACCATTCAATTAACATGTTTCATTTATGGTAAATAGGAATAAGAGATAATTGTTGACGTTATATGAATCAATTATTGCTGAAAATATTGTTTTGTGGGTTTAATATAACAATATCTGAACGGAAATACGCCTTGAAAAAGACGTTTATCAACTGAACGAGGAAGATGGTAGCAACCAAGTCTATTTCAAGCCATATTTAAAACGTGACCATTCTTTATGGAACTGAGGGACTTGCTAGTAATGCTTAAACAAATAAAACTGCAATGTAAATAATTTAGTCATGAGCAAATCGGTTTATTAAATGATTCATTGTGCTCGAGTTACAATATTGCTAATTAAAGTAGATATTGTTTTTTATACATTGGTAAAACTATTAAATGACGTAATTACTTATAAATTGCTGAATTTAAGTTTATTTAACTTGTTTCCACTAAAGTGCATGACAAGGAAAATATTGATAAATGAATACACAACGGTAATTATTATTGTATATTGCTCATACATATATTTTTGAACAAAATTATAAACCATCGTTTTTATCAATTTGTTATTTACATTGAAGAAACGATAAAATTAAAAGTAATTTCACATATGATTAATGGAAATCAAAATCTGAAACTGGGATATCTTGATGCTGTTACTTTGTATCAGTTTGAAACACATTTGATCCTGTGAAATTTGTGTTCCGGTATCTAATTTCTAAAGGTCATCCATATTCAATTACTAATATTACTGTACTAAGAGGTCCTTAGCCATGACTTGGACAGTACGAGCCTTCAGAAGAGTTAGGGTATTGTGACGATATTGGACAGTCTACCTGCTAAATCCGCTTAAAAAGTAGTTGTTTTTGGTATACATCTAGTGATTTTGGAAGCGACAGGTTTGATGTTACATAGTCATGAAGTTATTAAGGTATCTATTCATATCTGGACATATGAAAAGAAGCAGAGACTTAATAATTACATATGGCATTACATGAGGTACGTCATCCATGTAAGGCATAACAAATATCTTCAACAATTCAATGCCTCCAGCATCATTAATTCTAAGGCCCTATGAAATTATATGAAATGGCTTGATAAGTCTTTCGATACTCACCACTGCTCAAGCCACTGCAGTTACTGAAGGTGTAGAATTGAGCACCATTTTAGAGATACCAGAATGATTTTCATTTAATCATTTCTCATGCTAAATATTTATTCTTGGTCGAAGGTTTCACATGAGAGAAAACGAAAAAATCGTATGATTTTCCATAGTATTTTACTCCCGTTATTTAACCGCATTGTGGGTGTAAAACAACATGAATTGCATATGACCTGTATTGAATGTTCTCGTGCAGTAAAAGTTTGAAAGCCTACCCGAAAACCAGAATTATTTTGGCGATGATCATCATTGATTTTTCGGGAACATCGTCAAAGATGTCTTGAAGCCGTTTCATGAATCACCAAATCATTATAGCTTGTGAACGTTTAGAATGTCTTTCTGTTTTATACTGCTTAAAATCCTAGCCATAGTATTCCAATTTCATCCGATCTTTTTGTACAAAATATCTTGCAAATTGTAGAAAATTCTTAATTTCTATTTTTGTTCCGCACATAATGCCACAATGGCTGCATGTCTTTTAATTTCCTGTGTAAGAAGTTTATCTTCTATGACGGATATGAAAGAATTTAAACACTTTTAGGTAGTTTGAAACAATTATTATAGTGAGAATATACTATACACAAATGTCCATTACACCTGTGTATATTTGTGTGCGCCTATGAGATTGTGGATATTTTCTTCTGTTACGACATCTGTATGCTCATGATTTCAGTTCCTCAAAAGGAAACAATATTTTAATTACATGATTTACAATTAAGTTATTTCAAGCTTGCCCAGACACTATGACAATCGACAGAAGAAATGACAGTAGAGAACTGAAGAACAATAACACATCAACTTTCCACAAAAAGCTGCTAAAACTTGAGTTGTTTATCTCCAAATCTGAGGACACCAGTAAACAATACGTAATAGGGACTATTGATCCACAAAAATTATATTACAGAACAGGATAGACTGCTATGTTTAGCCTTGGCTAGGAAGCAGTTGATGAAAAAATGAAAAAGACAAATTTGAATATGCACAATTCGAGGAAAGCATTATGCTAGGGTCTATATATATATATATATATATATATATATATATATATATACTAGCGGTCATAATTATTAGGCCATCCTAGTGTCTAAAAAAATGGTGTATTTCATACTATTTTTAGTATGTTTTGCCAAGGGAATAAATATAAATGGAAATACAACGGTTCATTTGTTAATACTGCACAATAACTTGTGCATCGAATGAATTTATAAATATTTAATTATTATTTATACTCTAGTTTCATTAATGAAAGAATTAAGAAAATTTAGGGTGATTCGGACGAGTTCATCTTTGATTTTTTTTTTTGTAAAATGTTGCAAAGTAATAATAAAAAAAGACCATTCAATTTTCATTTAGATTTATCCAGTTGACAATACATATTTAAAATAGTATGAAATAGATCGTTTCTTTTAAAAACTGGGGCGGCCTTTTAATTATGGCCGTTAGTATATATATATATATATATATATATATATATAGTTAGTTAGTTAATATATCTATCTATCTATCTATCTATCTCTCTCTCTCTCTCTCTCTATATATATATATATATATATATATTGATTGATTGATTGTTTAATTACTTAGTTTTTGGTCATAATAAAATTAGATCAGTTCAATACAATTATATTATAGAAATTATATATATATATAAATTAGATATTTTGCTCTGTTTTGACGTATACGTATGAAGATATAGTAGCCCCGGTCAGACTACTAGTACATATTATACGATTATGGTGGTGGACGCCTGAATATAAGCAATAAATCATATCAGAATTACCAAAGGCAGAGAACTAATGGACATCATGTGTCACAAAAATTCTAATATCACATAGGATATATCGATATATATTTATCTTTATTTTCAGAAACATTTTTCAGTCTGGTACAACACTTACTGGCCACAATTGAACAATTGTTCTTAACCTGGAAATCATTTTAAAAAATAATAGCGATACGTTGTATTTAGCATAATATTTCCATGGGACTGTCTGTCCTATCAAAAGTAAATAAGGAAATCTGGCCAATATCATTTTTGGGAAGAACTGGATTCATGCCTTTTGTTGTATTGAAATCAACTTCTTTCATCTGATTTGAATTCAACTAGAGCCGCTAAAAGCTTTGCTTTCTTCTATCGCATATGCTGAAAAATTCACATCTCTGAAAACTTTTGATAAGTTAAACAAATGACCAAACGCCATGAAACACTGTTAATACCCATCATGGTTACATTGAGAATATTTAGCACCGATCTTATTTTTACCAATTAGGTAATTTTTTAATATTATTGAAATTACATTTTGTGTCATAAATTTGTTTAATTTTATTCTCAGTTAATTCAATCAAGGGAAGGATTGTTTCATTTGCATTTGTTATCATTTTCTTGATTGATTGCTTCTATACTAATTTTTACTATTTTAAATTGCTAATCTTTTTTCTGATCTACTTTTTATTATTAAATTCTTAAATACAAACCACATAAATCCTTCGTTATTAACTGACATTTTCCAAGCGACTACATTCGAATGACATTTTCCAAATTGCGTCACCAAGAAAAGAAATTCAATTACTTTAATGGATTCTGTGAGAATCAATCGGAACGGGACGCATATGTATCGATGCCGAAGTGTAGCTTGGGTGCGACGGACATTCATTTCCATACTTTGGCGAATACAACTCGAAGAGAAGGAGATATGATCGCTTCAACTAGTCATCTTTCGAAGACTGCATTCACATTACTCTTTCTAATGTTCACTTCCAAGCTTTTTCAAGGAATGCTTTCACTCTGCCAATACAATTAAATGTCAAATGTGAACATGCCAAACGGTATTACCTAGTAAACTATTCATGCTGAGTTCGAACCTTCTAAGAGATATCTGAATAAGGTTTTAATCTTTAAATAATTATTCGCAGATGAGTTACATAAAATTTTTCTGTTGCGTGGCAAGTGGCATGGGGAGAACACAACATATACAGTATATATATATATATATATATATATATATATATGTGTGTGTGTGTGTGTGTGTGTGTGTGTGTGTTAGTGTGTGTGTGTGTGTGTAAAGGAATGCTTACAAGTAAAAAATCGATATACTTTTTTAAAAACAAGGAATTTATTTTTAGTCCAAAAGGCCTCTTCGTCCATCACCTAATCAGAAGACCAATTAGAAAATGTATTACACGGATATTACAAGGATATTAATGACAAAAATTAAGCCCAGAAAAAGGGAAAAACGATAATATATATATATATTAAAAGCGACATTTTTTAACTTTTTTTGCTTAAACAAAATTTTTATGGATACTGATAAGTAGTTATGTTTTTTATTATTAATAAGTTTATTTGGGTATTATATATTCAGGTCAGTAGATGAAAATAAAAACAAACGCATATATATATATATATATATATATATATGTGTGTGTGTGTGTGTGTGTGTGTGTGTGTGTGTGTGTGTGTGTGTGTGTGTGTGTCTGTTTATAAGAAAGATGAGCTGGTAGACTGTTGTATAAATAGGGAATAAAAGATACCATTAAAAACTGAAGTACATATATATAGTTTCATGCACTCAAAAATACGTATATATATGTATATATATATATATATATATAATAATTGTGAAAGGAAAGGCAACTACTGCATTAAAATTAAAAACTGTCTGTTCCAATTCTTCTTTTATAGAGTTCTTGCTAGAGAGTAGAGCTTAGTATTGTATTATTTTTATTACAGTGATCTATAACACTTTTTATTGCTACTAAAACTTTAATCTTTCAGAACTTAGTTGTTCTTCTTCGGGTGATATTTTAAAACAAATTGTGAAAAATGATTTATGTTGGAAAATAGAAAACCACTTCATCAAAACATAGAAAATTATGTAGGGGGAGTTTTTAAAATTTAAAACATATGATTATTTGTGCGTCTGTATTAAACAATCAAAACTGAGAATTAGGTTGAACATTAAGCTCTTAAGGAGGTGGACTGTTAAAATATGTCATGATGGAATGACACCATTTTCTGTATACTGAAGGTACATAATTGGAACAAATAGTATTCAGGTGTATACAAAATAATTTGGAACAACAGGAGTTTCTTTGGGAGTTTTGAAAACATTATTTTTATTAATTCAAATTATCTTAAAGGGGTCTAGTGATTAGGTTTTAAATCATTTAAATATCTATGGTATATTAAGTTATATTGTAGTTACCACAAACAAAAAGTGTTATGTGGATCCTTAATTACTATCAAAATAATGGTTATGTAATAATAGTGCATAAGTTATATAATATGAAAATTATAATTAATAAAATTTCAAAATGAATTATTTACGGTGTTTATAGAATACTGTTAATTCATTTCTGTGGTTCAGCAGAACTTGGGAAACTTTATAATATGCAGCGTTTTATTCAGGCATATAGAGCAAATGGCATTCAATAATTTGTTTATTATTCGATTTTATTCCAAATATTCCACTTTAGTTTCAGGGTTTTATACATTTTTTAGCTTCCAATATTACGCAGAAATGTATGTGTGATGTCGGTACGCGTTATTTTTGAAAAAGATAAATGTTTGTTCCACCATTCCTTTAATTTTGATTACAACCGGTCAAAAATGTTTTAATACTTGGGATTTCACTAGAATATATTGTACATTGGTACACAAAAGAATTTGTGAGACACCTCTTTTCCGGAGGGATTTGTTGGGATTTCTACAAGTACATAATTTTTTATTAATACTGTCGGAATACTTTTTATACTTTTGTTTAAGTGCTGATTTAAGTTTTTTAATAATATGATTTATTATTATTTTTTGTAGATTATTTGTACAACAAGAAACTAATTTAAGAGTATTTGTATTAAAATTTATTAAAAGTTTTTAAATGTCGGAGGTTTTTTACTGACATGAGGAAATCTTATCTATGCAACTCTATATCATATATTTTAATGTTGTAATGGTTGGTGAGGGTATACCTATAAGTTCAAAAAAACACGCAAAATTTAACGATGTTATTGTAATGTCAAATTGATCCTCTGAAGTATTCTTTATCCATTGTTCTTGGTTGTGGATAAATACGGATATTCTGGTGTTCATTTTAATTTCATATTCTTTCGTTTTTATGTCAGAATATACTGTGGCGAAGTCTAATGCCAATGTAAATTAGAAATTGATGGATAGTAGTCACCTACAGAAAATTTGATTAAAGAACAATTAGTTTTACCTTAATATTGCAAAGCCAATTGATTATATCAGTTGTATTGGTCCACTGCAGTAATCTAAGCTTCTGTTTGATTTATTTATTGATACTTTCCAGAATAATTTTACTGATTTTCCCAGTATCTGACCTATATAAGGTGTGATGGGAAATTTGTCATCATTTTATATTTTTATGACGAGCATGTACGTTGTTTGTTTTTTTACTATTTTGCTGACTGTATATTATATATAGTTCAGTTGGGCACGGTCAAAAAGTAAAAGAGCTCCAATAATTCAATGCACTCTGTCAGACATTTTGAAACGGAATGTTGTTCTACATAGTATTTGCGCTGAAAACTTCAATATGAACATTTTAAAGTGTTTGGGTGTCAATCTGAGAAGAGTACAGAATATTCGGAATGAGTTAGATGAGTTTAATTTTGATTACGAATGTCTTTGGTGTGATCGTTAATGATAGTGACATTATACCTACATCCATCTTCCAAAGAACATCAGATACAGCACAAATGCCTATATCAAGTAATGTAGTACAGCCCTAGGTTAACAGAGTGAATGCTGAGAGACTCTCTGTCTGGCAACACGACTCTATACCATACCATATAAAGAAGGAAACCTATCATAGCTGTCAGAGAATTTCTGTGAGCATACCACCTCTTTAAACATATATATCTAAATCCCCAGACAGCAACACACTTGATTATTATCTGTTGGGCACTGTTGACCAAATCTATTTGTCATATCAAAGATGAACTGAAATCATGGATTATGGCAGCAATCACCAACTTAAAAACAGAGATTCCGTACACGCCTGAAGACCGTATTTTAAGCCAATAGTGATTTTATTGAATTAACTTTCCCTTTAGTATTTCAAACTATTTTGCGTAATTTTGGTAAATATGAATGGTAAAATGTCAGTATTATTTTCATTTTTGCATAATTAAGACAACAATTTATTCAACGACCTCCTGCAAAATAAGGACTAAAGTCTATATAAATATAAGTCTGCAAATCTTTCCTTTTTAGGTTATCTAATTTCAATTTTACTGTAGACTTATATTAGAAGTACAATACACGGGAATTAACGAACGAGTTCCTGAGAACAAAACAAGCAAAACTATTCGTATAAACATAAGTCCAGAAGAATATTGTTGTCCATAAACTCAAGAAATCAAAACATGTTTAAAATAATTTTCCGCCTGCTTCTACATACGCATGCACCCGTCGGATCATTGACTAGCGAACTCTTTTAACTAATCGCACAGGGTATCTAATGAATTTACTGGCCCCCATGAGTTGTTGATTAAGCGTCTATGAATTGTTAATGTCTGCTGCATAAAACATGTGTTAAATAAATATATTTATAATACTAAACTTTCTAGAGGTGTAGTTGAATTAATGAATATGATAAATTTAATATAATTCCATTAATTCTTGGAAATAGTTTTGTTTACATTATTTACATTATTCGGAATATTGTCTTCATTTTTGTTGTCATTTGTACAACGTTTCGGCCGTTATACGCTTCGATCATCTCTAGGTGTTGAGAATATCGAACCGAAACCTTTATTACTATCTATGGGGTATATAGGTCCCACCCTTTTACAGTTAAACAAATAAGATGTAACCGTAAATTCTACTCCAACAGCTTCTTTTCTCGCGCTTCCCGCCTGTGGAACTCCCTTCCACAAGTCTGCTTTCCCGACAGTTACAATCTCCAGGTGTTTAAATGTAGGGTCAATAGACACCTCCTATCACACTAACTCCCAACTATTCTCACAACACTCTCATCTACCCAACCCTCATTCTCGGTATCCTCACCCGCCTATCACCCACCCTCTGTTATGTCCTATATTTAACCAGCCTTTCTCCTCTCTACGTAGCCCCCTGCACAGTAGTGGCAGTGACATGCCTTGCTCGGGGTGAAACGCTTATAAAAAAAAAAAAAAAAAATATCATTTTCATTTTTGTGCGAAGACTGTTATGGTAGTCATGAGTTATCTTCCTTTAAACCGAATCTCTAATTTACTTGTTCACCACTTCTGTGGTTGAACCATGGCCTACTAATATATACTGCCTAATATGCCACATGAGAGGTCACAATTCGAAGAGGAATTCAAGGAAAAGGGAAGTAACTCGGACCTCGCTTTCTTCGAACGTTTGTTAACATCTAAAATAATGCTTGAATAAATTCTACCAACACCTTTTTACGTTATTCTGTCCAAAGTAAAACGTGTTCATTAGTTAAATGTATTTTCCCTTTTATATCTTTATAATACACAAACCAAAAAAGAAATCAATTCTGAGTTGTCTCCTCTGATCTTGTCAATCATTACGTTGTTGTTTACAAAAATTAAAAATTATTTGAATAGACGACAGGTTTTTTTTTTAAGATTTTATTAGAAGGATATCTTTTTTGAGGAGTATCAAAGATTAATTACAAATTTTATAAATAATTATAAGTGAAGTTTAGAAGAAAAGTAAATTGTATTTCACTCTGCCATAATACGGTAAAATTATTAAATGGCATTTTTTTTCCACAGGAGGAATTTAAAGATAATTTTTACAAATAAAAATTTGTAAATAGAATAAAGGCAAATTATTCAACACTGAATTTAAATTTTCTTTCGACCGTTGCCGCTTTTAAAAAACTTAAAAAATTATTTTCTAGTTTTGTCTAAAGAAAATGTTTTCTTGGTGTTATAGAATATATTTATAACAATTTTTTTGCGAATTTATATCCGTTCTCAAAGTGCTACTCACATGTAAAAGCAATTAAATATACCACTTCTTTACTGTCAGATGATAAACACAGTTCATTGTTTATCAAAATATCAAGAAGATTATTTAAATTTGCATTTTCCAAAGGCTTGAGGTATTCATCCCAAAAGTTACTATTTTCTTTTAAAAGTCACTTACAAATTACAATCTTTTCACTGCTGTAAATCTCGCGAAGGGTCACCAAAAATCTCCCGCCACTCATTTCGCGATACTGTGAAAATCAATTTTTAACTGAATTTCTCTAAAATCTACGAGTGAGGAAATATTCATACTCGTCATTCAGTAGTGATTGCATAAACATTGCTTGCGATCTTAAATTTGTTGCAAATGCTTTGCTAGTCTGCACAGTGAGGCAAAAGTTAAAAACTTTTGACCAAGATTCAACCAAGTCAGAAAATGTTTGGTGAAAGTTGATTTTACCATCAATTGCAGTAACAGCATTATTTAAAAAATTAGCTGTAAAGTTTGATTAGAATTGGCTCCATATCTATTTGAGAAAATGTGCAATATGAGTCCTTTCCGGAAAATAATTTTACAAGCAGCAGTTGTTGTCTTGTTAAGTACTGCAATGCTCAAAGTAACATTTTGTATATTGTCACTGGGATGTAGTGCTTCGAAATTTAGTTTTGGTGATTTTGATGGTAAAATACAAAATTTTATCCTGGTCATATACTTTATGTATATCAGAACAAGTTAAAATTCCTGACTTGGAATATAGATGAAGGCCTGAAACAATAAAATCAAAAGAAGGGAACACAAACGTGCTTTTTGTTAGAAAACTCTTTCGAATATTCTTCAACGAATGAATAGTGTCAAAGAAGAGAAAACATTGTGGTGGACAATCTGGTAAAATAATAAAATGTTTTATAACTTCTTAAAATTTTTTAAATAAAATTTGTAAGCATTTACATTTGCAGAATGGTTTTCTGCTACTACAACCCTCATATAAAAAGCCTGTATTTAAAACCTGTTCAATAGAAGAAATTAATTCCTGAGAGAGCCAGTCACCAGTAGCACTCACTTTAGGACAGACGTTAACCGAAGATGGCACTGTCTCCTACAACATTGATATCATAAATATCATTATACTTTTGTATATGTCGCCATGTTCATCAGGACCAACATACTTTCCACCATGAAACTGTGTTTCCTTTTGAAGGTACATTTCATCTCACATCAACATACAATACTGAGAAAGTTTACTTTTTCCCAAGAAAGATTTTGCAGCAGTGACAGAGTCTAAACCATCTCTTTGAATTTTTTCTAATGAAGAAAATGATGGAAATGGTAATTGTCCAACCAGTAGTTCATATGCTTGAGGAGAAGTATAGTGCAATGATAAAGAGTATCTGATTAGTTCGGCCGAAAAGAAGAAACCGCCCTTTGGGTTAAAATGTTGAATTTTTTGTAATTCATATAGTATAGAATTTGAGTATTTAATTACAACGTTTTCAATATAATGGAGAAAACTTTCCAACATACCAAACCTTGTAAGTTTAGCATTGTGTCCATTTTCAAACCACTGTGTTAATAATATTGGATTTCTATAATATTGAAGCTGAACATTTAATTTTTTGTCAGTCTGAATACACTGTTTGCGAAATGGAAAATATGTCTCATTAAATTCAATCCGGAAAATCTATAAGTATTTTTCTTTTATTTTTAAACATGAAACAGGTGGGACAACACTAGTTTTTTTTTAAATCATCAAAAATTGTAATAGTATCCGCCGAAGTAATATTTGGTAGTTCATCATCTAGGCAATTTCTATCCTTCGGAGACTTTCTACTTGTGTTTGATATCGGTAAAAGAGGTGGCTTAGTGTTTTCTACCTCCAAATAAGTAGTTGATATTGGATTTAGAAACTAATTCAACCTGTTCTTTCCTTTCAAAATAAATTCTTCTACAAACTTTTTCACGTATAAAACTGAAGTTTTTGTCGTAATAAAATCAGCACGATTTACGAATTTTGTCCATTTTTCAACCAGATCCGGTTTGACATGTGGGAAACGAAATGTTGAAAACTTTTCCTGTTTTTATTATCCAGTTGTTCAGCTAATTACGAAACATTTGTTCACCATTTTTTAAACAAGATATAACAAAACTTAAACAATATTGATAATAGACGTTAATTATTTTTTGCAATATTGAAAACGTGTTTCAAAGTGTACAAAAGCATTCAACTCAACAAGTGGCGCTCGCAAAAGCGTGTTTACATGCTTGTAAACAAAGATTTATTAGGGCACCAAAACAAACAAGGAAGGCTACTCAAAATTTTACTCTTGTTCTGCAAAGTATCATGAATAAATGGAGTAAAAATCATTTTATACTAATCTTTTAAGAATGAAATATCAAAATATATAAATATCGGTTAATTACTCATTATTTTAAGACTTAATATAAACGACATTTGAGTTATTTCCTCTTCAAACTTTCAACGTTTTATGCGGCCCCAGCTGAAAATATTTTTGGTAATAACAACTATGACTTCTTAGAATAGAAGCCTCCAAGGTGGCATATTATGTTGTATATATAAGTAAGCCATGGTTGAACTCACAACTCTTTGAGTCAAGTCATTAGAACAAACCAAATTCTATATCCACTGGGTCATTAAGGACAACAACTGAATTTCTTAGGCTTATAAACATAATGTTCAGTAACCATTTTACCAGAGCTCAAATTGCAATTTTTGATGGTAATGGTTTTCTCTAGCATTTTTTATATTAATGATTTTCTCTTATATATTTTTCTACCAGAGTTCATATTGCAATTTTTTATGTTAATGGTTTTCTCTAGTATTTTTACCAGAACTCATTTTTGCATTTTTTTTACATTAATGCTTTTCTCTGGTACACCGTATAACTGGTTTCCATGATACAGTCATCTTTATGCATGATCGGCTTAGGAAATGTTTGTAGCCTACATTATGCGCTGATTTTTTAAGTTTACGTAGTTTCCAGTGCATTTTTTGTTATTTCAGCTTCATTCCATAAGGGGCGGTGATCCTATTTTTCCCGCCATATGTTGTCAGCTACGCCTGGTTTTTCTATCTACCTTCGTGTTACGGAAATGCGATGTTCTTTTAGCCTTACGTTAAAGAGCCTGCCTGGTTCTCCTTTATAAGTCTTTCTAAAGCTACATGAAATGGTGCATACACAGACATTAGTCATGTCCTCCACTGTTGGGAGTCTTACTCTGAAGATCACCCTGATGCTATACGGACCACAGCTCCTTTGTATTTTTTCCGATAATTCCTTCACATAGGGTAGACAAACCGAGACAGTTTTCTGAGAGTTGTTTTCCTCATGCACCCTCCTTTCAATGATCGTTGGAGTTGTTGTCATGTACTCTGGATAATTTTTACGTTGTCAGATACTGATTATGCTGACAATTTCCTGTTCTTATGTCTATGGGTCGCCGCTTATATCTTTTGCACAATGATGCAGGCCACGAACGATCCCTTTCTTTACATTGTATGAGTGGTAGGAGTTGAAGTTGAGGTATTGTCCGGTGAATGTTGGCTTGCAGTATACGGATGTTTTGACCCCATGTACTCAGTTATTAGCACATTCAAGAATGCTAGTTTGTTGTCACACTCTGATCTTATTGAGTTTGTGTGGTTCAGTAGCGTCTGGACCTTCTACTGTTGTGGCCAGATTATGAAAGTGTCATAAACGTATCTCAGCCATAGAGTCAGCATTATAACTGTGGATTCTAATGTCATCTCTTCAAAGTATTCCATGTATATGTTACACAGAGTTGGTGTTAATGGCAAGCCCATTGCTAAGCCTTCATCCTGTCGATATATGTCTGATCACAATTCGAAGTGTGTTGTTTGCATGCATGGCTTTTGTCAGCTGGTAGTATGATAATGTTCTCATTCCACAGCAGGTTCCTGGTTGCCAGCCCTTCCTCTTTCGTAATATTGTTTTGAGTGAATTGGCTTTGTCCAATGTCTCTCATATTTCCAGAGATGAGCTAAGATGAAAAGTAAAAAGTCTGGCGAGGCGGACAAATATAACTACGTTGCTGATCTTGAGAAGTACATTCATTCAGTGGGTGACTGGGATAAGAAGTGGCTGGCAAATTTCAATGCTTCTAAAACGAAGCTGCTGTCAGTCATCACAAACAATTTCTTCTGCCCTCCCATAAGTATAGACCAAATGAGACTCTCTGAAAGCAATATACTGTGCCTCCTCGGCCTTACCCTATGCTCTGGCTTCAAGTGGAATCATTACATTGAGTCAATAGCTAAATCTACTAATAGGAATGTTAGGTCACTGTTTTTGGCCAGGAAGTTTTTCCGGCTTAATCTATCTTGCACATATACAAATCAAACATCCGACCTTGCATAGAATATTGTTGTCATATCTGGTCAGATGACACTGCTGTTCATCTCAGGGTTCTCGACAGACTGCAAAGGAGATTCTGTAATAAAATCGATCCCGACGTGCAGCTCAACGTCTGCCACTTTCTCACCGTTGGGATGTGTCTTCCCTCTGTCTCTACTACAAATATTTCCATGGCTTCTGCTCCGACAAACTTCGACGAACTCCACAAGTATTTACTCGTGCAACCAGACTGGCAACAATTACAGTTAAATCAACCAAATGTTGTTAGCAATTCTACACCATCGGCTTCTTTTCTCGCTCTTTCCGTCTGTGGACCGCCCTTCCGTATACTTGCTTTCCTGACGGCTACAACATCCAGGAAATTACACGCAATCCCATCTCTTATCCATTGTACTCCGGTTCTTTCTACATCACCCGTGTATCTTGTTCTTTTCTTTTCTCTCTACCTTCGCAACTGTATTCACACCAGTGTTCTCATCTTTCACTTACCCTTTCTCTGAAAATCCCTCTAACTGGTTCGTTTTTCTCTTCACTCTTCTCCTGCCTAAACTTTTACTCTCTTATATAGGCCTCTGCGCATCAGTGGCGGTACTGCCTTGCTTGTGGGGGAAACAACTAAAAATTGTTCATGGCTATTTCCTCGATACGGGCAATGATGTCTATCCGCTAGTTGTTCTTTGCGAAGTTGAGAGTCTTGTTCAGCACTGACACTTCAGAGGCACTCAACTGATGTTGACTGATGTTGACAACTGCCTTTCACGGAGGGTGGTGATGGTCCTCAAATGTTACCTTCAGATATTTTAATCTATTTAGTTTCCGTGCTAGGCGGGTCTTGGCAGCATTAAATTCTTGTCTGAAAGATATATCCAACACGTGCCCGATTCTTTTCTGAAGAATGCCTCGAGCCTCTGGGAGATATCGGAATGTATTTTGTTTCACTCATTGCTTGTACTGGTTACGTTCTCGGATCAGGGCGTTTAACACTTTCTGCCACCCGACGTGCTATCAAAATATTGACGGCAAGTCTCGGTGCCAAAACTGCCATAGAGGCATCGCACGAGGAATGAAAATTATATACACTAGGGATCGTAATAAAAGATTCGGTTCTAAATTCTTAACACCTGAAGAAGGCCAGAAGGTACAACGGTTGAAACGTCATACAAACGGAAACTAAGATAAGGACACTATTCTGAATAATGTAAATTGTGTGACTACTACCTCATCTAGGAAAAATAGGTTTACGTATCCAACAAGTAATCTAATAGATACAAACATTAAAATAAATAGAATAGTTGGTTGATGTGCATTACAAAGAAGATTAGATATAAATTCACCAGTTTAACATTCTCGTGTTTACGAGAAAGAAATTTACAAACTGGATAGGAAATCACCCGAAACCATATTACCTTTATTAAGTTTTTACTGACCGGTAGACGTGCTATAAAGTGTTACAAACAGCTCGCTTTTTTCTAACTACTAAAAATATCATTACAACTAACATTATAATTAATATATATATATATATATATATATATATATAAACTAAATATTGTTATAAAGTTTCCGTGTTTAATACACCATCATCAGGCAGAGAAAATGATGTATTGAACAATTAAGCTTTATTGGTATTAAGTTGCAGTTCGCAATAATAATAATAAATATATATCTATGCTCTACATTCGTACTGAGCAATCTTTAAAGTAAATATCTAACAATGGAATGTACTTTCATTATTATTAACCACTTATATATATATATATATACACGCACACACACACACATATATATTATTCTCTTTTGCAAAAGAGGATAAAAAATAATGATGGCATTACTAATAAAAAGATAAATTTTACTCTTAATAACATCAATTATGAACACGGTAAAAATGCGTTCTCCGTTTTTGGAACTGATATGCACATAACTCTATACACGTATATATTTACAAGTAAAACAAAAGTCATTCTTGATAAGCGCTAAATGTATAGCCGAAATCACTCTAAAATACAAAACCTTTGGACAGCTTTTCTATAACTTGAGTTCTAAAAACAAAATCATAAGAAAATATCAAAACATTTATAAAAGTAAATAAAAACTTAATTATAATACATTGTCTACCATATATATATATATATATATATATATATATATATATATATATATAAGGTGATTGAAAATTAACGCAAAATCTTACGTATGAGTGGCCAGCCAGGAGTCATAAATTAACAGCTTGTCTTTTATCTTATGGGTTGGTTAAAAGGGCAAACCTACTGTACTAAGCTAAGATTTTGACAGAACTTGAAAGTCGTATACCGGAAGTTGTGTACATATCTAATTTGTCACTAAGTTATTTCAGTCATGTCAACTTAAAATATTGGTGACTGCATTAATGCATTGTCCCCACACTTCATGGTCATTTTGTTTTCTATTAAAGAGTAAAGACATTACATCAAAGCCCTCATCAAAATTCGGAGTCGGCATGGCTGAAATAACACTGCTGCTCAGCTAAGAGTCATACTTCACTATCGACTTCAACTGACAGCAATTCGGTAGAGTTTTAATTCTGGTCTGAAGCAAATGGAGGTTTAGCCGCACTGATGAGTTGTGATAGAGCGAAACAGGCTTGTATGTGGATGACATATATATATAAATTCATTTTTATTTTTATTTTATTTATTTTTATTTTTATTTTAGTTAATTCTAAATTTATCATTAATTAGATTAACTTAATTAAATTTAATTAAATCATGTATCTGCTTTTTTCCCCTAAATATGTTTTTGTAAAAATCTTTTTTCTAATACTTTAACCCTTTTATAAACGTTAGTTTTGTTTGACACGTATCGAGCGTCTCTAAAGTATAATTTTTTTTTAATTTTTATTTATATATATATTATTATTATTATTTTGAAATATAAAACTTTAATCCAAAAGGAAAAACAGGAAGGTGAATCCCAAAGAACCGATCCTAATTGATATTAATTACATTCATATTAAAAAATGATCAAAGTGGAGGGACCATTGCAAATAATATTTAAATTACAGAGCCAATTATAAAATCAAATTAATTTCGAGGTTCAAATCAGTTGTATGGCCATTTCTACATGAAATCCCTGAGAGAAATTTCACTCATCATCGGCAACTTCTTTATTTCAAAATAAACCAAGATATATTACCGGCGGAAGTTAAAAAAAATATACATCACAGAAAAAATAAGAATGTAGACAGAAATCAATTTCTATTTTTAGATTTTTGGAAAACCTTAATTTTAAACTGAGTTGTAAGTTAAAATTTAGCCTTTTCTGGCTCTAAGTAATGGAAGGTGGAAGATAAAGAAAGAAGTGGGAAGGGGTTGGTGACTTAATCCCACCTCTTTAATTTTTGTTGAATGTATATTTTTTTAAACTTCCGCCGGTAATATATCTTGGTTTATTTTGAAATAAAGAAGTTGCCGATGATGCGTGAAATTTCTCATATGAATTTCATGTAGAAATAGCCATACAACTGATTTGAACATCGAATTTTATTTTATTATATATATATATATATATACACACACACACACACACACACATGTATTGAATACATGTTATTTTCTGTTTTAACTCTAGTTTATGTTCGCTATTTTGCCTGATTTTTTTTGTAAGTAATATCACATAAAGCTGATTTCGTTGTATGCGGAAGGAAAATTTAAAACTCATGGTTGAATTAATTTTTTATCTAAGTTAAAAATTACCCAATACAAAAGTATTGGATACATGACACTTTTTCCAATTTCGAATCGAAACTTTGTATTTTAAGAGACTTTAAATATTCAAATTTTCGATAGTGTTGGAATGTTATCTCTGACCAATCAGAGAAGCACACAATTACTTACAAGGTAGTGCTACTAATCATCTGACTCTTTGATTTGCATTCTGCAATTTCAAGGATTAAAAATGACAAAAACTAAATAATTATCCAGAGATATGCGAGGTAGAATCATTGAATGTCACAAAGGGGGACAAGGTTACCGAGAAATTAGCAAAGAAATTAATCTAGCTCCAAGTCCAGTAGGAAATATTATCAGAAAGTATAAGAAGTATGGCGACGGTACAGAAAACCTTCTAAGAAATGGAAGACCGAGAAAAATAAATGGGAGGACTTCAAGGTGGATCAGCAGAAATGTGCAAAAAACCCCTTCATTACTCGTTCTGAAATTAAAACTGTTCTTGGGGGTGCTGGAATTAATATAATTAAGGATACCATTAGCAGAGTTCTATATCGCACATGCTTTCATTTAAGATCACCAAGAAATGTGGCTTTACTGAAAACCCAACATGTCAATGACCGATTAAAGTTTTTCAGTTCTTATGAAAAAAAAGTTATGCAGTTTTGGAAAAAAGTAATCTGGTCGAATGAAACGAAAGTTGAACTATTCGCAAGGAACATAGCGACAAGTGTTTGGTGAGAAAATGGCACTGCATTCAACAATCACAATAACATCGCCAAAGTTAAGTTTCAGGGTGGTTCCATTGAAATATGGTGATGCTTTTCATTCAAGGGCACTGATGAATTACAAGTTATTCATGGTAGAATGAATGGTAGCATGTACAGGCAAAAGGACCTTCAGAAATTTGCAACTTCTTTAGGACCAGTGGGGAAAACTTGTGGCTAACTATAAAAAACAGTGAAACAAAACAGAAGCTACACAAGAAAATATTAAATTGATGTATCCAGTACTTTTGCATAGAGTAATTTTGAACTTTGATAAAAAAATGGATTCAACCTTGAGTTTTTAATTTTCCTTCCGCATAAAACTAAAACAACTTTATGAGATATTACTTACCAAATATCAGACAAAATGGCGAAGATAAACTAGGGTTATAACAGAAATAACATGTATCCAATACCAATGAGTGTCACGGTATGTGTATGTGTGTTGTGTGTGTATGCGTGTGTGTGTGTTTGTGTATGTTGGTGGGTATTAGGAAAAATTCTATAACAATATAAGAATTGTTCTACATTTCACTTTTTAGGAATTCATGACACTAAAATGATTTTGTGCTTATGCGACTATACAGACCTAATCGGAAAAAATAAACGAAACAATGCTAACAAGATTTTTGCTTTTTATGAATAGTTGTTGAAAATTAAATTCCCTAAAGTTTGCCTTCTAAATTCTATTAGAGAACAAAATGCATCGTCTAAGATAATTTTAACATTTCGTCTTTAAATATATATATATATATATATATATATATATATATAAATAATCTTTTTATTAAGTACTCATAAGTAAATTACCGTTCATTTAAGTTCTCAAGAAGGGTTGCTCGAAAGGCGACTTAAGATTTTAACGTTGTATCCTGTTTTATTAATATATAATCCCTTTATTGTAAAAGGTGTATTAAACCTTGGTGTTGTAATGGCAACATTTTTAAATATATATATACCCCACAACATTAAAAGTATATACACTCTATAAACTATCAATCTTTTTCTATCTAACTGTTCTTCTATCCAAGCTACTGGGTTGTGGTATAACTGGACGCTGTTTATTTTATCTAATCCAGTCATTCCTTTCAAATCACGTAATGACGTTAGTATTAAACAGACATGCTTACATAAACTATCAAACGAATGTAGGTGTACGTCAAGACTCTATCCTAGGTTCTACGCTTTTTCTGATCTTCAGCAACGATCTCCCTGATGTAATCATATCCCAAGCAGGCATCTACGTTGAAGAAGCCACCATTTACTCCCAGATAAGAAAAAGCAAAAAGAGTTAATTTGTGATTTTAGGCAAAGGCCAATTTTATTTTTCGATTCTCATATTGCATACGTCGCATACATCCTTCTACACAGACAAATATCCTTGTATTACTTTTGCTCTTTATTAATTCTTGTTAAATTTTATTACCGGTGTTTGTTTTTCGTCTTTATTGAATCGTTCTATTGTACCTGTATCTGACACTTGAAAGTTTTGCCGGAGTGGAAAACCTTGGTTATACCTTTTTCTTTTTTACCTTTCGTTTTTTATTTTATGCTGCAACTATGTGGTTATATATATATATATATATATATATATATATATTCTACCGGCCCTAATTATGAGGCCACCCCAGTGTTTTAAAAAAATGATGTATTTCATTCTATTTTTTGTATTTATTTCCAAGTGAATATTTGGAAATGAAAATAGAATGCCTCTGTTATTAATATTGTACATGAAAATCAAATGAATTTATAAATATTTAATAATTATCTATATTGCAATTTCATCAATGAAAGAATGGAAAAAAATTAGGGTTGTTCTGGCAAGTTCATCTTTGAATCGTGCCTTGTAAAATTTAGCAAAGTAATAATAACAAAAGAACCATTCTATTTTCATTTGGCAATAAATTCAAAAATAGTATGAAATACACCATTTCTTTTGAAAAAAAATTAAGGTGGCCTAATAATTATGGACGGTATTATATATATATACATGAAATGAATTATTTGAACATTATTTTTTATCGATTCTCGTATTTAAATAGATATTCTGTAATTGAATTAAACATTATTTCATATTTATATCTACCGGTCTGATTATTTACGATAAATTGTTATTACGAGAATGTGTGCTATTCGGCAGGATTCGAACCTGCGACCTCTATTTACATAGGTGAAGCTACCATTCTGATATAGCAACGTCTTAGAACGTTCGACTACGAATAGCCTCCAGTCTAAATAAGGTTTTTATCAAGCCTATATAACACAATTTTCGATGAAAATTTTTGAATGTTCAAATTATCGGTTGTTTATAACAAATTTCGTTAAAATTCGTTAATTTCCGTAACATGTTTACATTTGTTGACATTACGATACATTTTAGAGCAGATATGGTTGTTTGCGATGAATCGAAAATTGTGTTATATAGGCTTGATAAAAACCTATATATATATAGATAATCTCTGCGTGTATGTGTGTTTCATAATGAGAATAACTTTATGTGTGTGTGTATGTGAATGTTAGAAAATTAAATAGAGAATAGTTGTTATAATAAAAATAATATCTACGCCAGTAACTGGACTTAAATTTGAAATAAATGTTGTAACTGGAAGCAATTTTATGCTACAAACTAAGGGCGCCCTATAGCTCAATGGTAAACGCAGTGGAGATATTTACTTATGTAAGTACATACGTATCCGAAAACATAGAGCTGGAATTCATTTTAACGAAATCAAAAGCAAACATATTTTCTTACCCGTAGTGGTGAATCCATTGTATCCTCGAAAAATATCGATCAAGCTTTCAATTAGTTTTAAACAATGTCACTTTATATTTGGTTTTCCTGAATTCAAGATGGTGGATACTCGGCGTATCTTCACCTCTTGACTCAGCAACTTTATTAGATTTAATGTATTAGAGCCATTAAAAGCGTAGAATACAACCCGAAGGCGGTATCACTCAATGAATTATGGATTTCGGCTATTTATTATTTCAATCTTATCATATTTTTCCAACTGTTTCAATTTATATTGTTTTTGTTATTGTTTTTTTTTTTTTGGTAGGGTTTGCTGTTGTTGTTGTTGTTGTTGTTGTTGTTCTTCTTCTTCTTCTTCTTCTTCTTCTTTTATTCTTCTTGTTCTTGTTCTTGTTCTTGTTCTTGTTCTTCCTGTTCTTCTTCTTCTTCTTCTTCTTCTTCTTATTATTATTATTATTATTATTATTATTATTTATTTTCTTTTTTCTTCTTCTTCTTCTTAACATATTTTTATTATTATTATTTATAATTTTTATTTCTACCGTCCTCTTCTGGCGAAGTGAAAATTACCTTTTCCTTGTATTTATTACGAAGAATTTATCGTTCTGTACTCATGAATTTTTTATTGTATATACATTTGCCGTACTGTATTTTTTATATAATGATCTTTTCATCAATAGATTTTAAACGCTTGATATATTAATCCTACTAATTGCAATAAATTCTTACTGAAAACATTCGTTTTCCTTTGAACATCAATCTTAAGCTGTCTCGAATCGAACCCGTATTGAGATGAGTTACTATCTAAGAAAACTCATTACGCTATTAAATTAATCGACTTGTAAATTCGTTTTTCATAAAAGAAACTCTTCCTAAAACAAATTGCATTGCCTGGATTATTTTTCTTATCGACTCTGTGTAGAAAATAAAAATAAAATAAAAATTAAAAATGAAAAGCAAATTTTAGCAAGCATAAAATATTTACATTATTCGGACTATTGTCCTCATCTTTGTTGCCATTTGTAATTTTGAATAATGTGAATAGTTTAAATAATACCTCATCTCAGAAATATAGAAAATACTTTAGCAAGCAAACTTTTACTTTTTAAAAATAAATTATTTTTTCTCACCGTTGCATCACATCTACAATCTGGATTTTGGTTGGATTATTAAAATTAATATAATCTTCTTTCGTGTTATTGACGAAATATAAGCTGACTCACTGTTTCATAGTTTCCATAAATTTTAAAACTATATATATATATATATATATATATATATATATATATATATATATATATATATATATATATGAACTGCTTCCTGAAGATGAGTGTTCTAATGTTACATCATGTTTAAATGGTTTATTTTCAAAATTAAGAGGTATTGCTTTTTAATTGTTCATAAAAGTTTGTAGAAAAAAAATATGTAATATTAAATATTATACAAGATTAAGAATTTATTTAGATAATACAAATAGAAGTTTTGACAAGTTACAAGCGTACGTAAATGTTTTCTTTTTAAAAAATACTTCCGTTAACATACTCTTTAACATGTATCGCGCTATACTAAATTATTATCAATCAAAATTCTCGTTTCTTTCTCTGTTGTTTCAAGGCTCCCATCTATATTACATAAATAATCGTCATATTTTCAAATATATTACGTACATAACTCATCCTAAACCTTATTTATCATTGAATTTTAGACAATATGACTAAATTATTTAATTAAAATTGCATATGCTTTGATGCTAACTCTGTTGAAGGTAAAGCTTTCAGTTTATATTTCAATATTTTTTTATGGGTAGAAATATGAGATAATTTGATCACGCTGTGTGATACAGAGTTTATTAACAACGGAATATCCTAGCATAACTTTTTATACAGAAGTCGAAACATTGTTTTTTTACAATTCAAACTTTGAATTTTCCGACCCTTAGCTGAATACTGGTAACGAAGTTTACTTTAAAGACGTTATCAAGTTTTGATTATTATTTTTGTGTTATGGGTCTGGTATGGACTCTAACTGAGATATTGCCTAGAGACTTCTATCTCATGTAGCAGCTAAATATATTTACTTGGAAGTCGCCATTTTAGGAGTGGTATAGACGACGGCAAGAAAACGTGAATTCGTGACTAGTAATAAGGAATTGGAAAGCATTTCTCCAGTGTCGAGTCGATTCATGTTCGAAACACATTTCGTGTGTAGTCGCGGTTGACTATTTTAACCAATTATATTCATTCTAATCTGATTCCGAATAGCGGATGGCTTATGCTGTAATAGAGGCCAAAAAATAAAATGGGAAAATAGAGTGAATGACTACAAAAGTACTTAAAACGAAAGGATAGAACGCGAGGGAAAAATTGCAAGACACTAAATACGCCGAGAAAACATAGACTAATATAAAGTGGAAAAAAAAAGAATGTTATGTGCAATACGAAACATGAAAATAAAATAAAAACTGAATGACAGAAAACAAACAGACAAAAATCACTTATAAAGGGGAATAGACATAAAGAGTATAACATTGATTTTGCGTCTCCCAATAGAACTGCAAGGATTATCTCCCTTATATCCTGCACTCTTTTTTCCACTTTTGTCTTGATTACCAATCCAGTACTTTTACCGTCCCCGGACCCAAATCAATTTGCCAATTGGTCTCCGTCGCTGAAGAGCAAGTCACGTAAAGGAAATACCGTATTAATCTCGTGAGGCAAGTGCGCATGTCATGACATCACGATCAACGGAGCAAAGTGTGGCCCTGCAGTAATGGTATAAGAAAAGTCAAAGGGGAAGGAGTCGGCGCATGCATAAAAAGGATAGGTCGATTAAAATCAAGGATTTTGTGTTTCGGCTTATATTCTTTAAATCAAGAGGCTTTCGGCGTTGATAGCTGAGGAACATAGAGATATAGACATAATAGCAAGGAAAGTATTATATATATATATTTATATATATATATATATATATATATATATATATATATATATATATATATATATGTGTGTGTGTGTGTGTGTGTGTGTGTGTGTGTGTGTGTGTGTGGCGGGAAGCAAAATGGAGTACTGTTGTCATATTTGGGCAAAAGCTTCCCTGTTCCCACTTTCAAAAGCATTCCCGTGCACTTGTGCGTGACGAATTATTTTACATCCTGTATTTTATTATATTTTAAATTTTCTTCCTGTATTAGAAGGCATATTATGACCATGCTAATAAAGTAAAAATTGGCTCCGGATCTTGATAAAGTATTCATGGAAATAATGTATACTGGTTAGATAAATATGATGAACCATAATCTGTAACTTTTATTAGGTATACAGAACATAGTATTTCATATTTTTAAACAAAATAAAATACCCTGACATTTTAAAATCATTTAAATTAAAACAAATCAAACCATATATTTCATTGGAGGTTTGAGCACCACATGGTGACAGTGCACTGCCATATATAGTGGATCGAGAAAATTAAAATTGGCCTGACAAACGTGATGCACGAAGAAGAGACATGACGCATATCAACCTACACCATTGACAAAAAGATTGAGTAAACTCGAGAGATTATAATGGCAAACAGGTGTATTATCATCGATGAAGTAGCATGTTCCCTTCAGATTCGGTTCACTGCGCTTTCTCCTACATAAAGCACACTGCTAGTGGAGTGGTTATTTTTACACTGTAACAGCAGCAAGAAAACTCGATAAACTGAACACAGTGATTTCCAGCTATAGCACGCATGAGTAGAAGGTAGTATGAAAAATCTAAATATATATATAAATGATGAAAATGCTGATAATGTTTACTTACCCATGTATGTATGCATATTTGAATTGTAAGTCCATTATTTTTATTTGTAATTATTATTTAGCTGGTGAATTTTGGAAAAGTAGTTTTTCTTGTTACCATGACATATTATTCAAATGATATATATTGAGACATCTACTCATATAAAATCCATTAATAAAATTCATTTTCGAAAGATCTGAAATAGACATGTTGAGTATTATTATAAAGAAGAGAAAGTTCAAATGATTTATAAGAATTTGTTTTATTATTAGCACCACAAGAAATTAATGAGGACAAATACCGGGATGGTATAAATGCTTATATATAACGATAGAAAGAAATGTAGATACGACTAATTTTGTAAAAAATATAAACAATTTTCTTTTACATTGTTCGCTTTAATTTTATTGCTCTGTATATTTAATCCTTTGTTAAAATGTAGTCTAATATAATTAAGGAAATATTATTAGATACATTAAACCAGAATTATTTAAATTTGTTTACAAAGAACAGCATTTTGTAAGCTTTCTGTAAATTTAATTGTTATTGTTAGGAAAATGATGCAAAGAACATTATAATCCAATGTGCAATATTTTGTGAATATAAATGGTAAATTATAACTGGCCAAGCAAGATGTAGCAATATTTTACGTTTATGTTTATGTTAATTTCTGACCAAATATGCAATGATATTTGCCATTTCTGTTAACGCATTCCAAATACTTTTTGTGAATTTCAACCTACAATAGTTCTAAAAGGAAGTCGAACTTTTTCAAAATAGTTGTTTACGTCTCCAGAAAGAGCTTAATAGAGAGGATTTCCTATCTTTTGATTTCTTGATGTAGATATTTGATGGATGTTAGTTGCCTTTATCTCTGTTGAATACTGTTTGGATTTCGTCGCTCTCAACTTTGGCATTTCTTCTAGAACTTTGAATAAATTTTAGCAAAAAATCCCCACATTTCTCCATCCAAAGAATCGAGACAATGTTTCAATTTTTCTAAATATAAATATACAATATGCCAAAAACCATATTTGTTTTAATCGTAATTTGAATAATCAAGATCAACTTTTGTTAAACGTTTTCAAATTTATTCTAATGAGTCAGCAGCCAGTGTACCAACAAATTTCATTGCTTTGATGAAATTTTATTGCAAATCTTCCTATAGCTAAGAAACAATGAAAATAGCAGTTTTTCTGAAGTTCACTTCTCTAGCTATCATAGCATTCATGATTTATAGAAAGATGACAATATCGAATTTTATAAGTCTCTATAGTGATTATAGTCTCATAGTAATTATAGTTTATATCGAGACGAAACTACTGCAGTAATTACAGCCAGTTCTGTGGTCAGTTATACACATTATTACACAAAATATTAGGTGAAGAATAAAATCTTTCCTTTCATAGTTTTCTTTTAAGTCTGTGTTAGTTTCGCTACATAGATAGATAGATAGATAGATAGATAGATAGATAGATATCATAGAAATACATTTTATGATTGCATTTTTTATCATAGACCCATGCATATGATTTTGTAAGAATTTGAATACATTTAGCTTAATATATTGTCAAAGGTATTTTAACAACTGTATATGTTCACTAGTCCAAATTTACAAGGAAACAGTTACGTAATTGAAATATTAAGCTTGATTTAATGCATACAGTGGTTATTTTTCTACTGATATTATATAACTAAGAAACATGAACATTGACCAAAAAAGTAATGAACAAACATAAAACTTCGATCAGAAAGCAATGTAATAAAGCGTCCAAGATACATCTTCAGTGAAAATATACCGTATATATGTATGAGAAATGCGATCAACATATTCTTTTAAATAACACGGCTTTTTCGAATTTCGTTCAGTTGCATAACACAAATGTTCATGGGAATATTAGCTGTTTTTTAAGGAAACGTTCAATATTTAATGATCGAGTTGCCAGTACTACCGTCGGCTGAAATGTTTAAAATCTTTCTCTTACATAATTTTTCAAGTCTAGTATCTGTTATCGCTCTTTCCACTATTGATGGAAGTTTCATCTTAATTTTTATTTGTCGTAGTGGGAAATGCCAGATCTTAATCACGTTATTATTTTCTTTTCGTGTTATATGTGGTATCTATTTTAGCTGTTGATACTATTGAAAGACCTCAAGTGATATGGTTTCTGTTATTTGTCACAGTTCAAAGAATAATGTATTTCTGGACGACTCACAGTCTTTAAATCTCTGTTTACCATTAATCTGATATAGCAATATTTTGAACGGATTTGATACCATGCATGACTTCCAGATATGTGTCGATCTGGTGAGGTTAATTAAGTATATAATGTTTTTTGATGAATGGTTTTATTTTGTGTCAGTGTACTTGGTGAAACTACTATCAAAGCTGCCTGTTCGATGTTAACTTTCCTTACCTCTTACACTAAACGTGTTACAACTGAGGAATTTTTAATTAATCATTTCACTCCAAGTAAGGCAAGACCGCCACTACTGTGTAGTGTGATACAGTGAGAGGAAAACAAGCACGATACATGGGGTGTAAAAGAAGGATGAGAATCAAGAAGATCGAAAATGTCAACTGACGTTACATTTAAACTTTTTTTGAGATTGTATCTATCAGGGAAGCAAGAAAATGGAAGGAATTTCTAAAAAAGCGAAGTGCGAAAAAAGAAGCTATTAGAGTAGAAGAGAAGAATCTGAATTTTATGACTGATTCAAAGAAGGTTTCATCACTGCTTATATACCAAGTTCAGATTATATATTTTGTTTTAGAAATATTTACCTTGAATCTTGGAACACCAGGTGTAGGATGTTTTAGTTTTCTATTCAGGAGCTGTCTAATCGCAGCTATGTATGTTTATTCATTGATAGAGTCCCATTCCCCTCAGAAATCTGGCATAATTATGGTCGTTATTTACTATTAGTTGATGGTCTATGAATTAATACCCTATAAAACAAGAAGCATCAATTATGAAGAATCCGTTTGAGGTGGAATGAAAGATGATGAGGAGGAGTTGAGCTTCTGACCATATAAGATAAAAGCAATATATTTATTTACAATTTCTCTTGTCAGGTAAAATCAATTTTAAAAATAGATTTTCTAATAAAGAAAAGTGTTGATTGAGATTGATTGAGCTCTAGGTCTCTTGATACAAGTAAAAACACAAGAAAGCAAATAATAAACAATATGGAAGATGACTTTATATCTCGAGACAAATAACTAACTTAAATCACAGATTGTGACACAATCTTCTTTCGTGTCACTATTGATTTATAGTGTGGGCTATCACGACTATAGCTTATATCTGTAGACAATAGAGACAATAGTTGCCGTTTTATGATCTCTCCCAATCTTTGTTCTACCATTAATTTACACAAAATCTGTACGTAGTTTACTAGATGCTATTATTTGAAACTCTTAACTTCAATATATCCTGACAATTTCAAATTATTCAAGGACTCATTTTTTAAGAATGATATAAAACTATCATCTGTCTTTTACTAACCAGATTGTGAGATACCTAAATAAGGTCGGAGTTCATATCCACTGCAACATTGCGATAATGACAACAAAGGTATTAGAATGAATTTAAATAATTTAAATAATGTTCATCTCTTTTTCCAAGCAGAGTGGCTTTGTTCACATTTTCATTAAAACTTCCTTTCAGCTCACACATGATGTTCTTCTATAGAGACATATTTTTCCTGTCAGAATTATTCACTTCTTATGTGAAGAAATTGTAAAACATAGGAGTTGATTTTCTAAGCGCCAATTAGATTTTGCACAAGGCCAAAAGTATGGGGTATCCAGCGAGAAACGAACTCACTACTCAGTTGTAAATGCATCTTCGTGACAAGCTTGTTAACCCTTACACCATTTGGAGGTGCCTTTTCATCTTACAGGAATAATGTTGTTAGAGAATAAGGTCGGTACATTGGATTTTAAAGCAACATCTAGGTTTATTATGGTATTTTTAGCTTTTGAAAATCATCATTCGATATCACAATTCATCTCCACCACATTTGTCTTTATGTGTTATAATATTTCCTAAATATTTAAATTTCTGTAGATGTTTGACACTACTAGTTCGAATATCGTTTATTGCGCCATCCCTATTACTAGCAAGCTGTTCTACTTGTTAAGGAACATATATTTTGTTTTATACAATCGTTGGCTTGTCATTTTTACTCGTTTTTATTTACTACCAAATCTAGAATTCCACACACTTTTCTTTGTGCTTCTGATATCAAATTCTTATAATTTATATAAACTGTTATATTTGTATCAATAATAAGAGATCATAACAGGAACTACAATATTTTTAGGATCATCTCACCGTATCAGTTTAAATATCCGGTAAGAAGAATGCATTATTATGATTTTCTATGTTTATGTTGTAATATCATTTTCAAGCGATGGAAATTAACAATTAAAAATGCTGTTACATTTTTATGAGTTGAAAAAAACGGTACAATGTTAATGCATACGGGCAACACGTTTCTCTATGCCAAGTTTATCAAATATTAGTTTTTTGTTTTTTTTTTGTATAATCGTGTCGCCACAAGCAAGGCATTTTGCTGCCACTGTTGTGCAGGGGGTTACATAGGAGGAATGTTGAGGAGTGAGAGGTTGCAGGCGGTATCAGGAAGAGGGTAGGAAAGGGAAGAGATTACTGATGAGAGTGGGGTCGACGAGAAGGAATGTTATGATGAGTGAGAGGTTGCAGGGGGTGTCAGGAAGAGAGTAGGAGAGGAAAGTGAGAACTGATGAGAGTGGGGTGGATTTAGAAAAGCATGAGAGAGAGGATGTAAGTTAGTGAGACAGGAGATGTCTGCTGACTTTACATTTAAATTCTTGGAGATTGTAACTGTAAGGAAAGCAAGTATACAGAAGAGAATTCCACAGGAGGGAAGTGCGAGAAAAGAAGCTGATGGAGAAGAATTTGGGTTTAAAATTTATTGGTTTCACAGTAAAAAGGTGGGGCCTAGTTGCTAATATTGTGGCTCGAGAAAGTTCATATATAGGAGGTACCAGTGAGCTAAGTTAATCGGAGCAGAAGCCGTGAAAGTATTTGTAGAAGAGACACAGGGAAGCCACACTGTGTCTGTGAGAAAGCGACGGTATCGTAGCTACCAAGTCCGGATCTGTCACATTACAGATTCTCCGTTGGATTCGGTCGAGGACACCTAAGTGGATAGCAGGAGCACCAGACCAGATATGGCAGCAGTACTCAATGCACGGGCGGATGGTTGACTTGCATATGTGCAGGATTGTTTGGGACGGAAAAAACTTCCAGGCCATTCACAGAGAACCGACTTTGTTAGCAGTGGATTTAGCTATGGATTCTATATAGTTATTATTATACTTGAGGTCTGGTGTGAGAGTTAACCCGAGGAGGCGAGTGTTTCGCTTTCAGGAAGAAAAGCCTGATCCCTGTTAATGGGCGGGAGAAACTGTGGTGGTTATTAGATAGCAGCTTAGTTTTGGAAGCATTAAAGTTTACGAGCCATTTCTTGCCCCAGTCCACCACGGACTGGAAGTCTTTTTCAAGCTTGGCAGCGAGGTTTGCTTTTTCAGCCTCGGTAGATTTTTGATCAAGACGAGAGTAAACCGTAGTGTCGTCAGCGTATATACCCACTTGGGATATTATTGCATCAGGGAGATCGTTAATATACATAAGGAAAAGAGTAGGACCTAGAATAGAGCATTGAGAGACACCCGCATTCATGTGATAGTATTGGGAGGCTTATCTGTTCAAAACCACCCTCATTGTACAGTTTGGAAGGAAGTACTGGATTAGGCCAAACAATTGTCCAGTTATACCCTAGCCCTGCAGCTTGCATAGAAGGCCAGCATGCCAGACTGTGTCAAACGCTTTGGAGATGACAAGGGCCATAGTTCGGGCTTCACTGTTTTTGTCGAAGGCCTGGAGTATATACTCAGTGATAGTCCTGAGCATATCAGCAGTAGACCTGGTGAAGCGGAAGCCATACTGTTTGTCAGAGAAGAGTCTATGGGCTGTGAGATGTTGTACCACCTCAGCGTTGATGATGGCTTCGAACACTTTGCCAAAGATCGACAGGAGGCTGATAGGACGATAATTAGCAAAATCAGAGAGTTCTCCAATATTTTATTTTATATAGGAACCACGGAGGAGGATTTCCAGCAGGCAGGAAAGCAGGAAACTGAATGGCAGAAGTTATAGAGTTTAGAGAGAACACAGAAGAGTTCAGGAGATAAATAAATACAGAATAAAAGAAATGAAAAAGAAAATAATTATTACAAAATAAATTATAACTAAAAAGATTACTATAAAGAGAAAGTAAAATAAATAAATGTGGAAAGAAAAAAACAATGAAAGAAAGAAACATAAATTTAAAAACGATTAATTTATATTTGCAAGAAAAAGAAATTATTACACAAAAGGGACAAAAAATAAATAAAATATTATTATAAACATGAAAGAAAGAAAAAAGAAAGAATGCAATGAGGAGAGAGAAGAAATGTGTTTCAAAAAATTGAAAAGGCTGAATATCTTTGAAAAAGAAGAGAATGAAAGACAAGAAATAAAAAGAGAAAAAACGATTTATTCTTCGCAGGGAAATGTTGCTTATTTATAGTCGTTTTTATTTTCTCAGGTTTATTCGCGTTTTTTCTAAACGAAATATTTTTTTTTCCATTCACACTTGTTTTTTAACAGTTCTTTTTTATACTTTTACTTTACAATCATGACAGAGGAGTCGGGCGATTACTTGGTGGAATAAATGAGAATTTATGGGACCTTTTAATCCAGCTTTATGTGTGCAGCCGAATTTAACTCTACTAAATTAGGACAGGCGGCACATTGAGCGTCAGGAGCAAGGGCCGAAAACCTTGGAACAAATTTATTAGGCACGATAGCGCCTGCCATTTATCTAATACTTGCATAATCAGTTTTCACCTTCAAATGCATACGCACAGATACATACACAGATACAAACAGAATATATATATATATATATATATATATATATACAGGTATATATGGATATGGGAAGGTGTGCATTTGAATTTGTCCTACTTTAGGAACTATGAGAATTCATTCATCTATGTATATATTATTCAAGATATATACAAATCTGTATGAATGAAAGACATTGGAGAATATGTATGTAATTATTTCAATATTTGTAGATATACAAGTGTAAAATGAATATCTCAGGATAATATCATACGTTAATTGTTACAAACAGAAACATAATTATATCTCTCTCTCTCTCTCTCTCTCTATATATATATATATATATATATATATATATATATATATATATATATATATATATATATATATATATATATATATATATATATATATATATATATATATATCATTCACTAATGTGTGTATAATGACAATATACTTGCTAAAAGCCTGCTTTCTTTTACTGAACGCCCATAGCCCAGAGGTAGAATCGCCGACTCACGCCAATTAGGTCGGGTTTCAATCCTGGGTTAAAATCAATCGGAGTTTAACCGTACTGATCATATGTGATTTAGCAAAACAGATCTGTCTGCGAATGACTATATATATATATATGGCTTGGAGATTAAGTTAAAAAATGCTATGAACAGACTGCTTCTACTTAATCATAGTCTTATATTTACATCATATGCTATATATCTGATATGGACCATATTTTCTGATAAATATACAATATCTTGAAACTATATATATATGAAAAATCTGTATATATTTATAGAGAGAGAGAGAGCAAGATTGACGTAAATGTTGTGTATAATTTATTTTCTATTAAACCTGAAAATTGAATTTTCTAGCTATTTAACTGTTATATGTACTTATCAAAATTGTCTCCTTTCTTTTTTTTGTAACATTTTAGTTCTTCCCCTTTTTAAATCTCCTACACAAAACTACTGTCCTTAACTTCTTACTCCTACTCTTACTCCTACTCCTACCAAAAGAAACGGTTCCTTATTTTGCCGCCCAATTTTGAATTCTTGGCGTCAGTGTGTCTATCTTTTTCTATTTTTAGAACACTCGCAATTTCATAAACTATAAAAGAAATTCCCCCTTTAGAACAGAATGTACTACTAATAATAATACTCGTTATATTTCTTCCAGGAAACTTTTCGGCCTGAACGAGATTTTGTACTTATCAGGGGAGAATCTTCTTTTTCTTCTACTTGTTTCTCTACTATTTGTTTTTGTACTTCTATATATAGAAACAAATGATTTTTGGCATTAAGTGTCCCATAGTGGTGGATATGCCATAAAACTCCAAACAACCAACCAACAAATGATTTTAAAATTTAAACTAGAAGTGTTCGTCTTTAGAAGGGTCTGTGCCGAGATGTTTACATCACGTGATGTAGAAAGCGATAGAGTTTTTTGAATATTTTTAAACGTAAATCTAACAGTAATAATACATTTAAATGTTTTTTAAACTACTTTTTTAAGTGTATCTTTTTTAACTAGTGAAATATATATAAAGATTCAAAATACCTAAGTCCCTATTTAACCCTAGCCTATATGTATTTAATTTATAATCCAGTGTGAGTATGTGGAACTAAAATCGGAATCAATCAGTAAACATTTGCAGTTTTCTAATGTGTGTCCTAATTGACCGAATAAAAATATCTAGTTTAAAATCATTTGTTTCTGATGAAAGGCTAAGGACGGTCTGAAATATCAAATATATATATATATATATATATATATATATATATATATGTGTGTGTGTGTGTGTGTGTGTGTGTAATAGAAATAAATAAATACTGTCAAAAAACTTACAACATTTTAGTAGTTTTTACTATAAATATTAAGACAGTATACGTGGTTCATCATTATACGATAGATAGATAGATAGATAGATAGATAGATAGATAGATAGATAGATAGATAGATAGATAGATAGATAGATAGATATACAACGGTCCTTATTATAGTAGAGATGATGTGTTTATGTATTTCGAGGATTATTATAGTAGCAATGGAGTCATATTTTTCAGTCCTCTCAATTATTTCTCGGAGTGAATATTAAAAATAAGACGACGTTGGGCTTTTTAGCCTAAACGCTGACAATGGAAAAGAGATGAGCTATATTGTCTTAAAAAATTAAATAATAAAATTGCTGCTCCTACTGTTTCGAAAAATATGCTTCTCAAATAATTATGTAAGTATTTCAAGTGGAAAATGTCTATACGTCTCTTTCTCCAAACTAAGAACAGATGAACAGTGAAGGAAAGTAACAAAATAGAATATATAGCCTATGAGAGTAAGTCTTTAAAAAGCATTATTTTATGTGACAATCAGATTAAAAAGTGAATCAAGACATTTTTTAATTTAGCATCAGTCGCACTTGCCACGCTAACATTTAATTCTTTATTCCATAAACTTGAACATGGCTCAGAAACCTACGATAAAATGGAAGATATTTAAATGTGCAGGCGTTTTTGTGGTTTGAAATACTAGGTACATGCGAGAAAATCATGTATTAATAACAGAAAACAGATGTGATGTAAACCTTGATAAATTTTGAGTTCAATATAAAAATGTCGGGTAACGTCTCTCAGTGAATAATGTCTAATAATAAAATATAACGAGTTAAACATAATAAACTCTAATCAGAGAAAATGTAGCCGACATTCTTTGGACACTTAGGAGGGTTTTGGTCAAAATTAATTTATAACTAGGTTTTTCAATTTTTTTATTTGAATCCATTGATTAAAATTGATTTATCCCTGTCTGTTCATTTCATGCATATCTTACTTTCTATTTGTTGTCTCTTTTGTTTTGACTCACTACTTCTCGTTTGATCAAAACTCTTCAATAAACTTTTCTTAAAATACGATGATAGTGATTTTCCATAGTTTTTCTTTTTTCTAATTATTTTAAAAGAATGAAAATGATATCGTAATAAAGGATGCCTTTCGAAATTTCTAGCACCTGAAGAAGGCTGGAACTTACAACGTTCGAAACGTCGTACAAATGTCAAAGAAGATGAGGACAATAGTCCGAATAATGAAAAAAAAGTTTATTTTGAATATGTTTAAGATTTTTAAAAATAAATATGGAAATTAATATATATGGGGATCTATTTACAGAGGACAGAACTCTGACATCGACATACACAGGTGCGTTGAATTAACGAAATATGCTTTCCAAAAACCAACTAATGTATTAAGAAAGAAGAATACTTCGTTAGAAACAAATAAAATTTGATGAAATATTATATAATATCAATTCTCCTCTGTGGCAGTAAATCATAAACAATTTCCTTACAGATGATGACCAAATTTCAGGCAAGTTTAATGTGGTTCTACAGAAAACGTTTGAGAATACAGTCAATTTAAATAAAGAGAAAATTTAAATAAAAATGGAAACGAAAACCCTTTCAATTTGAATCAGAGGCAGTTTACATTACTAGTAACTAAATGTGGAAATATATTTTGAAAGATTCAATTTGAAAATCAAGAGAAACCGAGAGAAATAGAGGTTAATGAGTGGCATTTAAGTGTGTAGCATTGTTTTTATCTTTGCAGAAAAGTGAAAAAAAATAAATGTTGTTTTACTAATCTATGAATGCATTAATCACTATAATTGCAACGACTGCTCGCATTATAAAGTCCTTATTAAGAAATTCACATATCGACGTCGTTGATTGCTAATCAAATCTAATATTTATATATATATACAGAGAGTATCATAAATAATTTTACAAACATTAGAAAAGGGGGTTCTTGACATCAAAACAAGGTAAAGTATCATCGTTATGCCTCAATTTGTGCACTAAACTCTCTGAAAATTTTCTTAAGTAAGGTTGGATGACTGGGTGGCCTTTGCTCTGGAAAGGCATTTTGATACAGCCGCGCAGCTTCACGTTTGATAACATTCAAACGGTTTTATGTTAAACCATATCTGGCTGATCACGATTTGAATGTTATGACATTGTTAAATTGAATAGTTCTCAGTAACGTTAATACTAAACAGGTTAAACGTTGAAAACAGACTAACCACAAATGTACAAAAATGAAAACAGCGCCATTTACTGTAAACATTTTTATAATTAATAAATATAAAACAAATGATAGGTGGACATATGTATATATATAAATTTGTCCTTGTTTTGATGTGAGGAACTAGAACTAATGTTTGCAAAAATATTTTCGGTAGATTTGCTCTTTTAATGTATTGAAACAGAGTACAATTTATACATGGAAAATGTATGTTCAAATTATATATATATATATATATATATATATATATATATATATAAAGAGATAGATAGATAGATAGATAGATAGATAGATAGATAGATAGATAGATAGATGACGGAAGAGGAGGAGATTTGGATAGATAAATGAATGAAAAGAACAGGAATATTGTATTTTATTACTTGACATGTATAAGCTAATGTTTATCTAAAACTACATTGCTATTCATTTATCATATATTGTTTTGACTCCAAGAAAAAATGATATTAGACAACAGACCAATGACAAAAAACAGAATTGCAAATCAGTTTAAATCACAAAGTTCATTTTTTCTTAAATCTGAGAAATGTGGCACAGACGGAACATGCTCCTACTTACAGATGTGAGAGTTGAAAAGTAAAATTAAAATAAACGAGATGTTCTATCTTGCTACACGGTTAACTTTCTCATTTCTTGGGCCTGACCAGATAATGGACGAATTTCGCCAGCTGAATAAAACATTTGCGTTTCTGGAAGTTATCCCAAGACAGATTACCCATAAGGAACCTTATTGCAGGACGAATCTTTAGCGAAGAGACGTTGACAATTTTCTATCCGGGATCGGATATCACCACACAAACTTTGTTTCAGGAAATAAACGAGATAATGTTGAATGTAGTTTATTCAATGTTAGAAAAAATAGAAAGAAAAAATTATGGAAAATTCAATGGCTTCTGTAGCTGTAATGCGTAAACGACAGGACAAAAGATTCGGAAACTAAGAACAAACCCTGGATGAAAAAAAAAGAATATCATTAAAAATGAAAGTATGACGCAAAGAAAGAAAAAGTAACGTATAAGAAAATAAACACCTTGCTAGAGGAAATGAAAAAGAAAATGATGATAAAAAAGAAAGATATTACTAAAACAGAATTATAACAGAAAGAAATAAAATGGAAAAGCAAAATCGTATAATAAAAGCATTGTAGAGGATATATTTTCGGGTATGCAGTTGCGAAGATATACCAGCAGAAAATATTGAGGTATGTTCATAGAAAAGATTAAAAATGAAACATAGATACATTGAACAGTAAGAGTATATAATATATAACCATTAGAATAGATTCAAGAAACATTTAAAGCGGGAAAGTGGCATTGAGTCTAAGAAAGACTGGAATAGATAAAGTAAAAGCAGCGAACCAAATCAAAATTAGAGTATAAAAGCGATAAGATTGTAAGATATTTAAAACAAATGCTAAAAGAAAATGACAGCAAGGCAAATATATATCAAGATTTCTAATCCGAAAATAGATTCTTTAACAGGCATTTAAAATTATGCAATAAAACAAAAGACGTAAAGAAGATTTGGGGAGAAAAGTTAACGCAAAGGAAAGTTTTATAGGAAATGATGCAAAAGAACTGATAGTCAAGAGGATGTTGAAGAGATAAACCAGACAGATAGACAAACAGAAATTAAAAAAAGAGAGGGAAAAAAAAAGAAAGAAATTGTTTTGGCATATAAATAAACACTGTTGGTTAAGATCTTTCAAAACACAGACATTAAAAATAGATAGATAGATAGATAGATAGATAGATAGATAGATAGATAGATAGATAAATAGATAAAATGTACCAGTCATAAAGAGATAAAATACGAGAAACTGATGGGAAATCGTAAAAAACAAACAAAAGAGAATCCTTCTATACTTTGTAGGCAAATTAATACACTTGGAAATAAGAACATTTGAAAATGGACCATGAAGCCATGTAAAGAAAAAATGTCAAGCGCGAGAAAAAAATGATGCAAGATTTTCCAAATAAGAGGGGAAATCGAAGTTTTATCTCGCGGACATTACGATCACATCGTATAAGACATTGTCGTTGAGAGTAAATGCCGGTGCTTTGGTAGGTGGTCCTCGAAATAGCGCCCAGTGCCCGGTAATTTCCAAAAGACAAAAGGTAATTGCTGCCCACGTGGAACCGGAAATGGCCTTCTTTGGTGAATGCTGAATTGGCAGGCCTGAAAACACGAAAAAGAATCGAATGACGAACAATGTCAGCAATCATTGTTATTAGAGCTGACATCATCAATCATAGTAAAGTCTGGATATGAGGGCGAGACACACAAACAAAACTCAGATATTAGAAAATGATTGAAATAGCGGGGAAAAGGAAAAACAAGCATACCTATGTGAGTGTGCATTGGCTGAAAAGAAGTAGAGAAGCAGAAATACGATAGAGAGGGATCAAAATAAATTGGAAGAAAAACGACTAATGAAAACAACAAGAGATAGAAATGGGAAATAAAACAACTGTGTCATTCTCTCAGGAAAAACACATCCAATCTCCTATTTTCTAAATAACACTAAAATTCGGTGGGTGAATATAAAGAATTCATGATAGAATCTATGGGGCAAGTAAAATTATTTTAATTTTTGACTTATATCTGCTTATATCTAATGCCTCTATATGTATACATGCATACACACACCTATATATATATATATATATATATATATATATATATATATATATATGTATGTATGTGTGTTTGTGTGTCTGTGTGGGCGTGTGTATGTGTGTGTGTATGTATACTCAGGAAACAAAAGTTAGATATTTTTACAAATCCATTGGGAATAATATATTTCGCGTCTTCAGCCGCTCATCAGACCAAATTTATACAACAATAAATGTTTCAAATTTATCCAGACGAAGCCGCAGGAAATAGAAAGGGGAAAAAGAAAAAGACAATTATTAAAACGAGAAGAAAATAGACAGAAAATTAGAAGAAAAAAATAAGGGAAAAGGGGGTTTAACTAAACGTATTAGATCTCAAATTCGCGCAGAGTCTTTGACCTAGATTCACAAAAAATCTTCGTTGGTGAAAGAATTGAACTTTGACCCGAGATGCACGTTGTCCGTAATAGAGGTATGATATTGGAGTTTAGAATTTAAAATTTAAGTGTTGAATTTATTTTCGAAAAATAATTGTTAGTTTTCTATTTAATTTTAATCGAAATAATAATAGTACTAGTCTTATATGCTTATACTAATAATAACGTGGTACTAAAGAAATAATATTCTATGAATCTAAAATCAACATTAATTAAAAGTGAAAAACTAAAACATTAAAACATCTTAAAAATCATTGAAAAGTATAGTAAATATAAATTTTTATAGGTGTGTAAATAACTAAGAATATGGAAACCATAATAGAAAAGTTACTAGTAATAATAATAATAATAATAATAATAATAATAATAATAATAATAAAATAATAATAATAATAATAATAATAATAATAATAATAATAATAAAAGAGCAAGATTTACAGACAAAATAAGATCTTTCAGACTGATACAAAGAGATTTTACAGGGAAATAGGTAAAAAAAGAATTGAAGTGACAGTACCCACCAGAATGGAAGAAGTCACACAGTTCTGGGAAAAGATATGGGCTTGCCCTAAAGAACTTAGCAAGGAAGTACATTGGATTACGCAGGAGATAGAACGAATGAAAAATAAAGCCGAACAGACATGGTCTGGAATTACAGAAGATGATGTTAAATTTGCACTAAAAAAGCACACAATTGGAAATTCCCAGGTATAGATAAAATTCCTAACTTTTGGCTATATTATTTAAATGCAGCACATAAAAAAATAGCCAAAGAACTTCAAGAAATGGTTGACGATCCCACTAAAATTCCTGCATGGATGAACAAAGGAATTACATTCCTTCTACCCAAGAATGGTGACACAAACAACCCCAAAAAATACAGACCAATTACATGTCTTCCGACAACATATAAACTACTAACATCTATTTTAACAAAACAGACATATTTATTCATAGAAAGAAATGACATGATACCGCTTGAACAAAAAGGGTGCAAACGTGGCTGTTATGGTTGTAAAGACCAATTGCTAATTAACAAAATGATCCTGGAAAACTGCTACAGTACAAAAAAAAATCTTAGTACTGCCTGGATAGACTACCGAAAGGCATTCGATAGTGTGCCACATTACTGGATTTTAAAGACTTTAAATATATACAAGATATCGTCCGTCATCATCAATTTCATCAAACAGTGCATGTCTATATGGAAAACAACCCTTTACCTCAATCATATAAATGGAACCTATAAGTCTGATGAAATAAACATCAAAAGAGGTATATTTCAAGGTGATTCTTTATCTCCCTTACTATTCTGCATATCATTAATAGCACTAACCAGTCAACTTAATTAGACAGAATGTGGTTATAAAATAGGCCAAAAGAAAATAAGCCATCTATTTTACATGGATGACTGAAAGTTATATGCTAAGAATGATAATGAACTGGAAGGTCTTCTGCAAACTGTAAAATGCTTCAGCGAAGACATTGGAATGAAATTTAATTTGAATAAATGTGCTAAAGCTACAGTTTTACGTGGATCAATACAAGAAACATCCTCAATTAGCCTAGACCCTGCTGTAACAATAAAAGAATTGAAACCAGAAGAAGCTTATAAATACCTAGGTGTAAATGAGAGCGAAAACATTCACCATAAAAAAATGAAAGAAATAGTGCCTAAAGAATAATATAGAAGGCTACGAATGATATTAAAAACTGAATTAAATTCACAGAACAGAGTTATGGCCATTAATAGCCTTGCAATCCCAGTTGTCCAATATAGCTTCAACATCTTAAACTGGACTCTAAACGACATCAGGCGAATGGATTCTAAAACAAGAAAGCTTCTTTCTAAGCATAAGATGCATCATCCAAAGGCTGATGTAGACCGTCTATACATACCCCGTAAAGAAGGTGGAAGGGGTCTTATTCAGCTGGAATTGTCATACAAGACAACAACTATTGGCTTACTAACATATATAGAAACCACAAAGGATTGGATGATACAATTAGTAAGGCAACATGAAGAAAGAAAGAAAAAATATTCAATAATAAAAGAAGGCAGTAAATACAAACAAGATTTACGGTTAGTAGATTCTGTAGAAAAGCAAAACAGAAGGCAAGAACCAACTATTGCGGCAAAAAATATGAAAATGAAAGCCAAAGATAAAGCTCTTGAACAGATGAAACAGCCCTGGCAAGAGAAACCTCTACATGGCCAATATCCAGTACGTGCCAATAAATCCAATGTTGACAAAGTTAATACTCATCGATGGTTACGTGCATCTGGATTAAAGTCTGAAACTGAAGGATTTATACTTGCAGCACAAGACCAAAATCTTTTCACGAGAAACTTTCAGGCAAATATTATGCATAATAATATGGATCCAAAATGCAGGTTTTGTGATAAACACCAAGAAACAATAGACCACCTAATCTCAGGCTGTTCTGTACTTGCCCCAAACGAATATAAAAATCGCCACGATAGAGTTGGGCAATATTTACATTGGGCAATGTGCAAACATTATGGAAAAGCTGTAAACAAACACTGGTATGAACATCATCCAGCACCGGTTACAGAAATAGAAGATGTAACCATTCTATGGGATTACACCATTTACACAGACAGAAAAATTGAAGCAAACAGGTCAGACATTATTGTTAAAAACCAGAAGGAGAAAACTTGTTTATTAATTGATATGGCTTGTCCAGCGGATTGTAACATAGCAATCAAGGAATTTGAAAAACTGTCAAAATATAAAGACCTGGAAATTGAAATAGAAAAAATGTGGAAATTGAAAACAAGAGTTGTGCCAGTGATAGTAGGTGCACTTGGAATGATAAAAAATGGAACAAAACAACACATTGAAAGAATCCCTGGAAACCCCAGCTTAAGAGATATACAAAAAATTGTCTTCTTAAGTACAGCCCACACACTAAGGAAAACTTTATCTATGTAATGCTAGGGATGTTAGGGAAGATAGAAAAACATGAAATGGAGTCATAACAACACGCCACGACCTGCCTTAGGTCTCCCCGCAGACTTGGTTGGTAGTGAGACCAAAGCTGAAATCGAAATATGATGAAAAATGACATAATAATAATATGAAAATGAAAGCCAAAGATAAAGCTCTGGAACAGATGAAGCAACGCTGGCAAGACAAACATCTACATGGCCAATATCCAGAACGTGCCAAGAAGGCTTTATTCTTACAGCACAAGACCAAAGTCTTTTCACTAGAAACTTTCAGGCAAATTGTAACATAGCAACGAAGGAATTTGAAAAACTGTCAAAATATAAAGACCTGGAAATTGAAATAAAAAAAAAGTGAAATTGTGCCAGTGGTAGTAGGTGCACATGGAATGATAGAAAAAGGAACAAAACAACACATTGAAAAATCGCTTGGATACACCAGCTTAAGAGATCTACAAAAGATTATCTTGTTAAGTACAGCCCACACACTAAAGAGAACTTTGTCTATGTAACGCTAGGGATGATGGGGAAGATAGAAAAAACATGAAATGGAGTCATAACAACACGCCACGACCTGCCTTAGGTCTTCTCTCACACTTGGTTGGTAGTGCGACCATAGCAGAAATCAAAATATGATGAAAAATGACATAATAATATTAATAGACGTAATTAGATAAAATAAAAATAAAATAAATATAAAATTAAATAATCGTAATCCTAATAATGAAAATAAAATACAACGATATGCATATAAAAACAATTAAAATTATAATATATATAATTATATTTAAATAACTTAATTTAATATATCTATATAAAATATAGTAATAATAATAACAATAATAATAATAATAATAACATAGTAATAGAGTACATAATTATTAGTAATATAATTATATATATATATTTAATATATATATATGTATAAATTCATATATATATTTATATATATATATATATATGTTTGTAAAAATATACTCAGTTATAATCTCAGATTAAGAACAGAATGGTTAAATAAAATAAAGACAAAAGGAAAACTGTATTTCAAATCACCTACCCGTTTCGCCCTATGATGGACTTTATCAAGGCAAACAGACGAAATGATCTTTATTCTAAATTACATATCTATTTACGTAATTTAGAATAAAGCTTTACGTAGGCGATTTAAAACTCAGTTTTCCTCTTGTCTTTGTTTTATTTAACCATACATATATATATATATATATATATATATATATATATATATATTTTATATTGATTGTTTAATTACTTACTTTCTGGTCGTAATAAGTTTAGACCAGTGCACATTTGTATTAAGTAGAGTTCAATACAATTATATTGTAGGACCATTGAACATTTTATATATGTAAACGAGATATTACGCACACTAGTTTCTACTATGATTGTTGTCTTCAGGTCATGATGAATCAAATTAAACTGGTTCTCGAACTCGGTTCTCCAATTACTCATTCCACACACATAACTGAATTACTGAGCCCCACTAAAATGAAACAATGCAAAAAGACATGAATGAACGTACATATTAAGTGCTGTGCTTTTTGTAAGTATATGTGTGTGAAGTTCTTATGAAAAATTGGGAAAGATTTACATTGGACAAGAAATTTTCTTCTAGGGGAAATAATTACTTATTTCTTTGTCTAAGTAGAATAAAAAATGAAATTTGTATTTTGTAAGTATTTATGTATTAATTTATAATTGATGTAATAATATATGATTTATGATATAATTTATGTAATTACTTTGTTCAGTGTATCATAGTGCTTTACTAGGGAGAATAAGACACCCCAGAGAATTATGTGATGCGCTCAGGTCTTAAGCCATTACGTGTGAAAAAGAAATAAAAGGTTTTACTCTCTTTTCACATATCCTTCTTTGTAAATGTTTTCTACCCGTCCTTTGTCAGACAGGTGGGGTAATTTCAAAATTTGATATATTGATTGCGAAGTTCGAAAGAACCCGAACCAAGTATAGTAAGTAATTCGGTCAAATATTTGAAAAAAAAATTCTTTAAGTGAAAAATTGAATTATAATTTCCCAATATATATAGTTGTACATAGAAATAAACAACAGAGATTTATTTTTTCCATGTAATATGCAACAGGCGTTTGCTGAATTTACACACCTGACTTCTTTACCATTTTTGTAAAGAAAATTGATTACGACAATAAAATCATTATGTTACTAAGTATTTTCTTTCTGAACGAAGACACACAGACATAGTTATACACACACATTATTTAAATGTGCCATATTTACATGGAATTAATGCAAAATATCGAGATAGTGTCTTTATAGATATAGAAAGAGTAGATATACGTATCAGCACTATGTGATGACTATCAGGTCAACGCCGTAATGTCCTATTCAGATCTATATACAACAGAAACTTCACTTCTCCTACTTCACGTCTGTGGAATTACCTTCCGTATACTTGTTTTCCCGACAGCTGCAAGCTCCAAAAATTTAAATATAAGATCAATAGGCATCTCTTATCTCATTGACTCTCATCCTTTCTCTCAAGCTCTTTTCTTCATCCCATCCACCCTCATCACACCAGTATTCTCATCCTTCTATTATCCTCTCCCTGACACCCCCATAACATACCCCTCTTTCTCATCACTTCTCCCCTATGTAACCCCCTGCGCATCAGTGACAGTAAAACTGCCTTGCTTGGGGTGAAATGATTAAAAAAGAACAAGAAAGTACAGAAGGCTCTATAACTATGGCAATAGGGGCTTTTTTCGTGTTTATCCATTTAAGACAAATGCTTATGAATATATATGACCACTAGATTCCTTATTTATATATTTACGTATTTATTTTATTACATATTTAGTTTTGACTTTGTTTTTTTATATTTGTTTTCAATTCATTATTGACATGGGATGTCCATATCATACAGCAGAGTCATGTCACATATGAATTTGGCGAAAGAGATATTTATTCGATTTCAGTAATATGGTTAATATGCTTTAGCCTGACTACGATAAAAATAAATTTAAGAAACATTGACAGATAGAGAAAAGAAATTTTAATTTTTCAAAAGCCATGATCTCAAAATAACTACAGCAACAAATCGAAAATTGCTTAAGCTTCTTAATTTGACCTTAGATTTGAATACTGTCTGACATAAATCGTATATACAACCAAAATAACTATACAGCGAGTCACAGCATTCCTATCATTTTAAAAAATTTACCGAAATCAGTGCAAAATAAAAAAAAGCCATAAACTCTTGTAATAAAGAAACATTCGATGAAGCTAAGTTGAAATATTTTAGTCAGTTAAGTACCATACCTGATAAACGCTTGGGCTATCAAGATTCGAAAGAGACATGAATGACTGGCCAGATAATTTTCCCGCAGTAAGGTGCCATTATTTACTGCAGTAGATTAGTTGCAAATCATAGCTATAGAACCCAGTCTGTCTTGCTATTTAACCCCTAGGTGGAGAGAGAAATGACGGATTAATACATTTCCAATTGGTATTTGCGCATAATTGAGTACAATGAACTCAACTAGAATTCGAACTCAGCTCTCTGATTTCTCGTTTCGATTTGATATCCATTGAGCTATTATTTACTGCAGTAGATTAGTTGCAAATCATAGCTATAGAACCCAGTCTGTCTTGCTATTTAACCCCTAGGTGGAAAGAGAAATGACGGATTAATACATTTCCAATTGGTATTTGCGCATAATTGAGTACAATGAACTCAACTAGAATTCGAACTCAGCTCTCTGATTTCTCGTTTCGATTTGATATCCATTGAGCCATAATAAAAAGGTAAAATATTAAAAAAAGAAAAATACACTGAAACGTGTTATGGTTTAATCTCCGTAATACCTGCAACGTAAAGAATTCATGACGGTATATTGATGCTTAAGCTTATACAGAATCTTTTCTTAAAAAACTCAACGATATTAAAGAAAAATTTTATAAAATATATAACTTCGGAAATGTTTTAGAAATATCAAACATTCTACACTTTTTCATTATATTATATTATATTATTTAATAACTATATAACTTGCAAGAAAAACACCTATAATGAAGCAAAGTAAAATATCTGTAACTGTCAAAGTAATATGAAGTGTACCTCAAACAGTCAATATGTGAGTACTACTAATTTATATTCAAAACCATATAATCTAATAAGGAATATAATATTTGATGAATTATTTGATAGTCTGTGAATGTGTCTAATTATATTTTTGGATGATTGGATTTTGTATTCAAGTATGATAATTTAGTGGGTTTTTTTTCATGTATGGCGAGACGTATATTAAATTCTACATCTAAATAGTGTAGTACTTTTTTTCTTTGTTTCTACTATCATATCAAAATCTAGTTCTTTGAATAATTTGAAAAGCTCTTTCCTTATCTTATCATTTTCTCTTTTGTTGTCTGGCGCTATCATTAATCCGTCATCTCTATATGATCCGTGGTTGTATATATGGTTTATTTTGTTGAGTATATTTAAAATGTATATGACCATCAATTCTGAAATTTCTGCTCTATCATACGACCGTTGTGGTACATCAAATGTGCTGTTGTTTGAATTTTTGATCCATGCTTTACTTTTGTGGAAAGTATTGATTTTCGGCAATGTAGGAATATATCAATAAGTTCAGATGGTATTTTATGTACATTTTAGCAAAGTTAAATGCTTTCAGTAATTTTTTCAGAAACTGATGTCTAAAATTTTTTTATATCATATTTATTTAACGTGAATTTATTTTTGTATTCTATTTTTTGCAACCAGGCAATGCAATCGCCTGAGTTCTTCCACTGGTTTGCTTGAGTGGCTGTTCTTAGCAAGTCACAAATCTTTTTTAATATTTGATGGATTATAATATTATAAAAGAAAAATTCTTAAATAATAGTAATAAAATAAAATTAATAAAATAATAATAATAATAATAATAATAATAAATATATATATATATATACATTTTAACACAAATAATAATAATAATAATAATAATAATAATAATAATAATATAAAAAAGAAAAACTCTTAAATAATAGTAATAAAACAATAGTCATGAAAATAATAATAATAATAATAATAATAATAATAATAATAATAATAATAATAATAATAAATAAAATTTTAGCACTCATAATAATAATATTATTTTTTTAAAAATCCTAAAATATATACATACATGTATATATATGTGTGTGTATGCATATACACATACCCATATATATATATATATATATATATATATTAATCTTCAGGGGTTTGCTTGTTTTGCTGAATTGACAAAACCTCTGAAAAACGAAGAAATTCATTAATTTTCTATATAAACTTAAACACACACACACCCATATATATATATATATATATATATATATATATATATATATATATATAGGTGTGCGTGTGTGTGTGTGTGTGCTTGTGTTTGTGTGTAGGCACGTGTGGATTTGTATTTGTGTGTGAGTCTACGTTTGTTTGTAGTCCATTAGATCATGCTAAAGTTGACAACAATAAGAAAACTTCAGCATCGTAAAAGAGTTACAGATTAGCTATTTACCCACGTCCACGTCCTCTCTTCCCTGTTCATTTTATGGTCCATTCTCCCTTTGATGCCGCGAGAGAATTGTTTATTTCAAAATATTAGTTAAGTCTGAAAAATATATTTTATAGAATTGAAAAATTAAGACTTGGAATTTGCATGATATTCTCATGGATTTCGCACTTGACAGCCTGGTTGAACATTCTCTCATGCCATGGTACCAGTCATCAACTTGAACTGTTCGATTTTTTTTTATCCTTGTTGCAACTATACGTATGAGTGCAAATCGTATTGAATATTTACGAAAAACAAAAAGAGGTGTAAAACAATTATGTGTATTTTCATCGGATCTATTTACCCTCTCAAACGATATTATACCGGTAAGCAAACGCAATCTAACCAACATAAGATACACAGATGACCCTGCTTTGATAGCAACAACAGAACGAAAATGGCAGAACATTCAAGGTCAACAAGAAATGTAAGAAAGAAAAGCGGACTAACCATCAATTGTCAGATGAAGGGATAAACGGTTGTCAGAAAGAGTGAAATATTAAGATGCGAGCAAATAATTGCAGCTGTCAAAATTAAACAAGTACAAAAGTTCAAATTGTTTTAATACAGTACAGTGAGAGTGACAGCAAAATCCGAATGCGCAAACGAAACATGTCACTAAGAAACTGTTAAAAATATTTTTTAGAAACAATGTAATTAGTGCTGCATTTCAATTTAGTAACAATCTACCTACATAGCAATGAATAGTTTTATCTGAGATAAATATAAACCCCCAGATTGTGTAAATATTTGGCGGAACAGCGAGTAAGAGCAATAATAAGACAAAGATTGTTATGATTCATAAATGACAGGAAATATCGTAAAGACATAAACACACTTCTTGAAGCGACACGGCACATAGAAGAAAACACAAGGTTTAAATACGCTTTATATAAAATATGACATGAGTTAACAACATACCCCTTCGGATTTTGGTGCCACGTGTTGTGTTCACTATTACAATACTTTTCAAAAATGTAAACTTCAGTACTTGTTTGCTTTTCACATCTCCGTTACATCGTTCGCATTTTTTACTCGTTCTCTTGCTTTAATCTTTATGACCTTACTTATCGCGTTCCGTTCCTACATTGTCTAGATATATATTTTAGGTTTATTAAATCCAATGGGTAGTATCCATAACTGAGCGCAAAATATGAATTTGTTTTGTCCCACATTTTACACGGTGTGATCAACAGTTTATCATCTTTTAGGCACTAGCACAATTACATCGGTGAGAGATGGAAAAGTTGATTGTTGAGTAAATGTTTTCAGCTTCATAATTTCATTAATCAATAAACGTTGTAAATAAGGATATAAATATTATTTCATGAAATTTCATAAAAAGATTAAACAATTTTGGATAATAATTTGGTAGTTGCGATGAAACCTGAAAGAAAAGACACAAAATTAATAATGGTCATTATGAAACTTTTATATTAATTTAATGTATCTGCTTTATATTTTCTGTTTTTCTCTCTCGCTCTTTTTATTTCTCCCTCTATCGATATATATATATTTATATATATATATATATATATGTGTGTGTGTGTGTGTGTGTGTGTGTGTTCACGCATAGGCCTACATATATGAATAAATACATACATAAAAGTACACGTATGTTTATATATAATGTGTATTTATGTTATGAGTATTTAGGAAATATCTTTTCAATATTTAATTAATATAAGGTACTTCACGATAATATGTTTTTAATTACGTATTTTTCTCTTTATGTACAAGAAATTATGTCTGGAACCAATCCTAACGATTATTGTCCGAATGTTTATATTATAGTGCTTTCAGCCACGCAATATTTGCATTCATTGTTTCCAGACGGGTATTTTCTTAAAATAACTCAAAATTTAACTAAGTCAAAATTAAATCTTATTCTAACCTCTTTATCTTAATTGCAGTGTGTATGTGTTTGTGCGTTAGTGTATGTGCGTTAGTGTATGTGCGTTTGTGTTAGTCACATAGATATGTCATTTATAAATTAAATATTATACACTAATAAATAATTTTACGTGTTACCGCTAGTAAAGTAGGAAATCTGTTGGCTGTTTTTTGTCTACCCCGGTGCATGCTTTTCATTCAGGCATGTTTTTACAAAACTTACTCGATTCGCATTGAATATAAGTCTGTGGTTGAAATACCATTTAACGCGATTCAAAAACTGTTACAAAAATAGTTTCTCTAGATGTTGAAAGGTAGATATCGAATGATCACATTTTAATAAACACAACGGGATATTATTTTTCTGTAATGAATTCATTCGAAATAATTAGCTTTAACTTAACTTAAAAATCTAACAAGATGATAAAAAATCAGGGCAACATTTTCGCATGTTTTCATTTCTATTTGCATATGATAATGTTTTCAATATTTAAACTGCCATTTTGCTATCGATATATAAATTAAATTTTGCCGATTGAACAGGCAATAACTTATTTTATTCATATGCATTTAAGATTTTTTCGTCTTTATTTTTACAATAAATACATGAATAGACATTTGTGTGTATAGACTATTCATTACCAATATGCATAAAGTGATATGAAAACACGTATTCTCCGAAGGAGGCTTCGTCGAAATTTGACACGTGAAAATGACTGTGGTCAAAATACGTATATTTACTTCTATATTCGTAATTTTCTTTTAGCTAAATCTTTATTAAACTAATCATATGAATACGGCATGTTTTCGTTAAAACCATTTAATGTTATTGAACGATTAATTTTTGTTATATTAAAAAAATACAAACATAGAACTGCTTCGGTGTATGTTTCATTGGAATGTTTTGAAATGTTTTTGAAAATTGTCCTCTTGACTTTTGTGTTAATGGAAGTATTTGATCAAAGTGATAATAATACTGACAAAAGGAGATATGGATTAATACTTTAAGCACATTGTCAACATGATATTTTTTTCTAGAATGCGATTGTGTATGACTATATAAACACTGTTTCGGATATTAAGCATTCTTGCATCATAATTATAGCAAGTAACAATATATATTCTTAAATACATACATACATACATACATACATACATACATATATTTCTAAACGCATCTGCATCTCATTAGTATGAAGGTCACTGTTAGGGGATCTCCCCCTTTTCTATGATAATGGACTCGTCTCTTTCTTATTTAATTTAGTTCTTTTCAGTTATAGTTTGCCTGTGTCAACACTTCGACTCAGGAATAATATTGGTTTGCTGTATTATTTACGAATTTGCATGTCCTTCGAAGAACTGCTTTCTTGATCTACGCAATTTCGTAAATAATTTTATCGGCCATCAGTCAATTGATTGATATACGTGATACACGTTCGGACGATCATGTCTCGAAAGAGACATAGGTGACCGTGCAGAAAATTTTCCCGCAAAAATCAAGGTTACAGAACATAATCTGTTTTGTTATTTAATCCACACCTTGAAGAAGAAGTGACGGACTAATAAATTTTCTACCTTAAGTGAATGCAAAGAATTCAACAGCATTTTGAACTCGGCTTTCTGATTTCTCGTTCCCAGGCGATCTTCACTGCACTACAATGCAGCGGCCATACAACTATGGAATTAACTCTAAGACTCATGTTGTATCCTTCAGAAAAGAGAACAGTTTAATCTCATTTAAGTACACAGATACAGAAACCTATCCGTAAGATACATTTTGACAACACAAAATAACATAGCATCATCCACATGCAAAAGGAGACTAAAATAATGAAAGCAATATTAATAAAAAAGAGAAAATCAACACTCCGTAATATCAACTGGGAAATTGCTAACAACTAGCTTACCGTGTTCAGAACATGAAACATGCATACTAATCTACAAACATACAAAAAGCTACATAAATTCTGTTACAGGTATTCCATCCTCGGTAATTTTTAAATGTATAGCCAAAAGACAACATTTGGAAAATCTTTAAATAATTTATGTACTCAACAGAAAATAATCATAAGATCACATGAATGATTACATAAAAAAGTAATCATAATAACTTGACTGTCATATTTAAAGAAACCTACATAAAAGAGAGATTGCTGCACAAATATCTATATATATAAAACGCAGTCTGCGAGTCTGTGTGTGACTGTAATCTATGCACGACTACATTTTTAAGCTACGCCATTCAAAATTTCTAGGGACACATATCTGCAGGGAAGTCAGGTCGACACATACTTTTTTGAGTTTAACTTCAGCAATTTTCCCTTTCGCAATTTTTGGGCAATGGAGCCGGTTATTTACAGTTTCCCCGTAAAATATCTAAGATCTACGATGGTTGCTAGATTACGTCACAGAAATCAAATCACACGTGCCAAACGCGACTAGAAAAATAATAAGCCTTTATATTTAATTTTTATTCCGACGTTTTAAAAATTCATTTTGTCAACAAAAATATGTCAATATTTTTCCCCGTAACTTTGAAACAAAAGAAATAAAAAAAAACGTGTTTTTTCAAACAAAAACAACATGAGTAAAATAAAAGTGTCGATGGTTAATTTAATTATTTAAGTCTTTTTTTTTTCAGTTTTAATATTTCATAATTCAGAAAATAAATTTTAAAAAAATAAAGCTTTTGTTCGCTAAATATTTAATGTAAGAAATCAACTGTCTTTAAGTCATGTGGCATTAATGTAACTTTTCCTCCAAAATTTTTAAATATTCTTAGAAAATTTCTGAAATTCAATCAGTCAACAAAAATGTAAATATTAAACAACGTAATTTTGAAACAAAAAAATCAACGCAATGTTAATTATAATGTCACACAAAACATCAACTCACGTTTATGCAAAACAAAAGAAAATAGTTTTTTTTTTAATGGAATTTTTTAACAATTTTTAAACAACAATTTTTATATAATTATTTTTTGTATAACTGAGTTTAAAAGTGAGGCAGTGACTACAAGCGCTCGGAAATTGCAACACGCTGCATTAATCATCTAATTAAAAACTTTCTGAGTTGCACGGGCAACGCCGGGCTATGATGCTAATATATATATATATAGATAGATAGATAGAGAGAGAGAGAGAGAGAGAGAGGGAAAGAGAGAGAGAGAGTAAGAGAGAAAGACAGACAGGGTGAGAGAGACATAAAGAGAGAGGGAGGACAATCATCTAACATCTAATTCTCACACTGGGCAGTTTATCCACCTGGCCTGTTTTTATTTAACTTTTTACTTTTGTTTTTTTTTAAAGTGTCTGAAACCCATATCCCAAACACTGTGAGTGAAATTGGATAGAGGTAAGTGTTCAAAAGCAATCGAGCATTGTGCATGACTGATGTTGTAATTAATCGAGATCGAAGTTTTGAGCTTACTGGCGCTGTTCACACTGTAACCACGACATAGTATGCGTCATCTTCAAGAGATTTAAATAAGTTCTTCTCGACATATTGACAGTATAAATCACATGTTGGTTCATCTCCAATGTTGAACAAACGCAAATGTGACTGTGCAGCTGTCTACAACTAGTGTTCGCAAGACGCTATAGTAACTGCTTGACTTCAGTCACTATCTCACCAGCGTAACGTGGCTTCACTCTGCCTTGTCTTCAAAAAGTTTTACTGTAAATAATCTGATGAGCTTTTTTCACTGGTGACTGAACCACATGAATTTAAGCATGCTACTAGATTGACTCCCTGATCCCAACTTAATTTTGAAATAGTTGAATGTATCCACCACTACTCTTCCAACAGTTTTTTTTTTTATCCAACATTTCCTACCTATAGAAATACCTTCCGTTTATTTGCTTCCCTAATAACGGAAGATGTGTCGAAAATAATTTTTTCAGTAAATGATGCGAAGTAATATCACTTTTGACACTTTACATCGAACAGAAGCTGAAACTTACAATGTTTCGCTCCTGTTTCCCGGTGATATCCAATTTCAAAACATCTAAATACATGATTGACAGTAATTTCTACCAACATCTGTTCAGTCTATAAAAGATCTATTATCAGTAAAGTAGTACTAAATATTATGACATTTTACGAGAGTATTGATTTTAATTTAACTTTAGTAGGAGTCCTCTCTTTCGTCCTAGATATATTTTATCTTACTCACATATATATATATATATATATATATATATATATATATATATATTTGTTTGTTCCTTTTATTTCTAATTTTTCTGTGTGTATTACAACATGCTAAATACTGAATAATATCTGCGTGACCAAGAACCCAATACTGAATAATATCTGCCTAACCAAGAAACCATTCACGTGTTTGATCAATGAGCGTGGGTGAGAATATTTCACCATTGCATCGTATCCATTTATATGTGTGCGTAAATCAATCTGAAGTAAATAAAACACAATTTCTTAAAAAGAAAAGAAAACAGAAAATCCTATATGACATTCAAGATTGTATCGCTTTCTATCGCTGGTGATAAATCCTACGGTGGACATTTATGACACAAAAGCCACTTTCTGTCTTTGACACCTTTTTTCAGCATCACTAGAGGATTTAGTAACTGCTTAATGCTTGTGGATAATTTTCTTAGAATTGAGAGCATTCGACCGCGTGAACGAGCATCGTCGTTGAATCCCTAGCCACTGCCATTCTGGCCTAGCAAGTTGACATCTGACATGAAAAACGGGGATTCCTTTTAAAAGACATGATCTTCCATTAACAAACGACACGCATGCGCAAAGCGCTTTCAGATGGAAGCTAATGGTGGGCTAAGTGATAGCGGTCAAGGTCTTGTCTGACAGTGGGTAAAACAATATGAAAGAAAGAAAAGAATGTGAAGGAGAATTAAAGGAAAGATAAGTAGGAATACTTTAAGAAAATAATGAGAAGAGATCTTTCAGGGAGTTAAAACAGCGGCGAGAACATAGAGAATATATGGACGGGAAAAGTTATTTATTAATTCTCGAGAAGAAACATTAGAAAGAAGAATAGATGGAAGAAAATGACAGCGAAAAGATTAATGAGATGAAGGAGGGTATAAAGATAGAAAAGAAATAAATGTTTTGAGTTTAAGTTTTCTTTAATGGCATATCAACCTCCGTAAGTTATCTAATGGCAAAGAGATAATGTTTTAAGTGATTTTTTAATGTTCAGTTATAGTGAGAAAGTTAATTTAAATTTTGATGAAATGTTTTTTGTAGTTTTTGTTTATTTTAGAAAACTGATGATGCCATTATTTACTTTTCTTATGATAACCATTTTAGCTTTTTCTCTTGTTGACGGTTCTCAAGCAACAGAAAACTGAAGTAATAATAACTCTGAAATCTGGTGAATGGAAATGAATGAAGTCATGTAAAACTGAAGCAGATAAAGAATGAAGCGATCCTGTTTTTGAGGAAAGATTCATTACAAATTTGGTGACAAACAAGAAAACACAAGTTAATAAAAGGCTAACGATAATCAATGTAACAATTATAGTATAAAATCAACGGGATGTGAAATACTCGGCTAATATAAGATTGTAAAATAAACTAGAAATTATACAAAAAATTTAATATTACAAAAATAAAACTAAACACATTGAATGATATAAAAGAAAAAAGTTCCATGTTCACTTTTTATAAGCAAGAACTAAGAGAATCATTAGCAAATTAAAAGTAGAAATTATTTGAAAATACAGAATTACAGAAAAAACATTATTTCATGCTGTTGTTTAAGCAGTAAGATCCATACTAAGATTTGTAGAGTTTTCGTTTGTGCCCTTAAGCGTTTTGTCGATCCTGTTAGTATGTCTTTTAAGAATGAATGTTTTCAAAGCAAAAAACCACACACATATGAGTAAAATAATATGAGTGTGAGATATGTTAAATCTTTTCGTATCTTAAAGAAAATCGAGGATACAAATGTCTTGAAGTTGAAAAAATTAATAATAAATAACAACGAAAATTAAAATGATTTGTTGCTACATGGTGACAATAAAAAGGCAGTAAACTCAGAAATATATTTACTTAGTAATCACGAGACGAACACAAACTGAACAATCATGGTATCTTTTGAAAATGATTGCCTCAATGTTCAACACAGTTTTAAGCGTGATAACAACTAGACTTTGTGAATCATGTTTAGAGGAATTTCATTCCAAACCTTTGTTAAGTTTCACTTCAATGAATCTATATCGACGATGCCACAATAAGAAAATGCTATATGAAGTGTATATTTCTTTCGTAAAATAAATAAATCAGCAGGATAGCAGATGTGGGGGTTGATTTATTACGTACGATAGTGTCACAAATCCCACAGGTGCAACTCGACTAGACTCACCCATTCAGCAGCAAATCATCAGTCGAGCTTCATTCATTAGTTTTCATAATTATAAGATACGCCTTGCTACGTTCACAGGTTGGAAACACTTTCTTTTTCAAAGTATTGATTTAGTAAGAAGGATATTCCTCCAGGAAAGATTCTTCACAAGAATTGCTGCATTACTCGAATATGATTTTGACCTCTTCAAGTTTAGGTCCAATCGTTATTTGTTCTACCATATCTTCAATGTCTGCTATCTCTTCATCGGTTCATAACACACACCATTATCACATTTCTTATTCGAGTGGTTCTTAGACTTTGTATTTGATAAATTATAATAAGATATTGTAGAAATAAATACAGTAAAATTGTGCTGCAGAAACCTTAAACTGAAGTATTTTCCCCACATTCGTTTTTTTTTGGGGGGGGTGGGGGCTTTAAATTCTTCTATAAGAAGCTTTTCAGTCACAAAAATGGGTTATAGCTTTGAGATGCTAATGCTAAAAGTTTGTCAAAAATGTTAGTGATTTGACTTGAGGATTGTTAAACAAACTAGAATTGCGCATATACTCGGATGTGATCGGAAAACACCAAATTATTGATCAAAAGTACAGTGATGAGGAAAAAACATAAAAGTTTTTCCCCAATAACTGATACTTTTGTGAATTAGTTTTTAAAGTGATTTTGTTGATTTACCTATGTCAAAGTCATACCTCATAGCAGATATACGTTCAACATATACATAATGATTTAAGCGGAGAGCCGATTTCCTATTTCAGCTGAATTTGTCACATTCAGTTACGCGCAAATAGTAAAAGAAAGGTGTGAATCAAAATGTTCTCCCCCTAGTTCTGCTTTAATTAGTAGCTTTTGAATCGGTTAATTATTATGCCCCGAAAACTCATCCAGTTTAAGAGAGTTTGTGGCTTCTAATAACCGGCAAATGTTTGACCAGTAGTAAAAAATTAATTTAATCACTTTACACGCTAAGGCGCTTTTAATTATATCTCTAGTTTATTAAATTTATTCAAGCAAATCAATGTGTAATTTTCATTCGTTTGCATGTTTCTCTATTAATTTATCACTTGCACTGTACTTATACATTCCTGAATCTTTTTAATTTTTCCTCTAAAAATAAGCTAAGAATTGCAATATTATAGTCAATCACAACTTCTCTCTAACTTGTATTTCGTCTTTAAAGTTACACATATATTTTTCCAATTCCGCATATTTGACATTTCTTGCTATGAAAAATTATAAATTTATGATAACGGTCGACGCAAGTGGAAATGGGAATAAGCTTGTGAATGTACCGAACCCGTGGCTAAAACGGACTTGCATCCGATGAAATATTACTGTCCGTTTGGTGAGATTGCAGAGATATAATACACGTTGACTATATTCTACCCGCTGAAACAATAACTGAAGTGAAGGATTGCGACGAACTAAAGGATCTCAATGTTGTTATTTAGTAGTAAAATCCGATTTTGGCAAATCGAAAAGCCATGTCAACAGCAGGTTGCACAAGTTCAAAGAGTTGTAATGGATATACTTCCAGCACCCAGCATATTATTTTGTCTGGACATTTTCGCATTTTCACTTGCCCTGGTCTTTACAGAACAATTTCAATGACAATAAATTTGACACTGAGCACTTTGTCAAAAACTACTTCACAGCCTTTTTTCTAACAAAAACACAAATTTCATAACAAAATTGGATTAAAAATCTTGTAAAATGATGGGAGACGAGTGTTACATCAATGGAGTCTATGTACATGACTAATACAAATTATTTTTAATTTCTGAACATTTGTAAACACTCTCTCTCTCTCTCTCTCTCTCTCTCTCTCTCTCTATCTCTATCTCACACACACACACACATACACAAACAAACATATAATGATTTAGGATCAAATATAGATCAAATATAGAGGGGAATCAACAGAATGATGATATTAAAAATTGGCACATTTTTCATTTTAACATGTTTCACTTTTATTAATGCTTTTTCAGAAACTGAGATATAGAGTAAAGTAATTCTCTTATTTTTATATTTGCGCTTATTGATGTACATTGTTAAATCCTGTATTACACGCAATCGACACGTTTAAACCAAAGTTAGTATAATTTGCGTCGTTCCGAATTCAGAGAGAGATGACGTGTCCATCCGAATTGTTAAAAAATTAAAAAACTCCGAGCCATATCTGCAACATAAAAGATAAATATAGGTATATCAGCATATGAAAAAACAAACAATCATAATGCCTACTAGATATACACTCACATACACACAAACAATTATGAATATACTTTATCATCTGATGTACATACAGTAAACTAAAATATTTTATATACTGACATTCATATGGCAATTTTTGGCTATTCTGTAGATTTCTTCGGTATTTTTTTATTGATATTTTTATTTTGAAGATATTTTTCCATGTTAAACGCAGAAAAGATAATACCTTTTTTGGTTTTGGCCAATGGGAAATATAACTGCAAAAGACTTGATATGTGCATTGTTTCTATACCAAAAGAATGACTATGTTGGAAAGTTATGTTTATTAAATTAAACTGAATATTAATCACTTTTTCTTATTTACAGATAACATCACCATTGTTTCTTTTGGTCTACGAAGAAGTACATTATTCTTAAAAAAAAATTTTACACTGGAGTTAACTTTTATTTACACTGTTCAAACTGCTGTCCTCATTTTTATTACCATGTTTAAGGCCGTTGTTCGGTTACAAAGTTCTGGCTCTTGAAGAAGACGGGAGTGTACAATAAATGGCAATAAATATGAAGATAATAATCTGAAAAGTGTAAATAATGTAAATACTACCTCATCTCAGAAGTATAGACTAATACTGGTTTTATCATGTCACTTTAACACATGCAAATTCAGTCTGGCATCAAAAATATTTCTTAGAATATATTGTGGTTCTCAAAAATGACTTTATAAATTTCAACTATAATACTAAAAAGAAAACCAAATACAAAATCTGTATAATAATTTAATAGTTAGCCTGAAGAACAGATTGGAATAGAATTCACGCACACACATACATACATACATACCTATATACAGATAGGTATATATATAACCTAACCCTAACGCCAACCCTAACCCTAACACTTACATTCCCATACACCCCTGTATTTTGTTCTTCTCCCTTTCTGGTCTACTCTCACGCAACTTTCTTCACATCATTGTTTCTATGCTTCTTTTCCCTATTCTCCGACACCCTTGTGACTTATTCCTCTTTATTTTCACTCTCTTCTTATATAACCTTCTGCAAACCAGTGACAGTAATGTATTGCTTTAGCTGAAAAGATTATATATATATATATATATATATATATATATATATATATATATATATATATATAAGAAAATGCAGTTTTCAAACGAATGGAAACGTGTGTGTGTGTGTGTGTGTGTGTGTGTGTGCGCGCGTTTGTGTTTGTGTGTATATGTATATTTATATAACAGGTTTCTCAATCTTAGATATGTTTTCCCTTACGTTTCCATTCGTTTGAAAACTGCATTTTCTTACACAGAATGGAACTATACCTAGCAGTAATAGAAATTTATTCACAGATTATTACTGCATACGTAAGCCCGTTTGAAATTTCCCTGTTTCTGCGTGTGTACGTATGTTCTTCCTTTTTTTGGTTTCCGTGTGAAGGAATGTGAAAGAGAGTACCATGGAAATTATTTCTGATGAAAAAATGAAGTCTGTTCGCCAGATTTTTTCTTTTATAAATTTACTCTTTTATTTCAATATTCTGAGAATGATATAATAGGTGCGACGAATAAATTGTCTGCATTTTATATTTTTCCGTTCGCTAATGCGATTTGCTTGTTTTTGATTTTGTCGACTTCAGAGTATATTAGGTTGAGTTGGGCACCGTCTGTCAGAAAAAGAGCCAGAAATTTTGAAACGACATGCTGCTCGTGATTGAAGCCAATGGCAAATTTATTGAATAAATAAATAAATATTTCAAGATTATTTTGTTTAATGTTGGCTAATATATCTAGAATTAGATGACAGCATTATTTTCATTTTTGTGTAATTTAGACGGCAATTTGTCCATCGCATTCTCTGTATTTGTACAATTAGTGAAGGTAAAGTTATTAAGTGTTAAATTTCTTAACAAAATGATATGAAAACGATTTATTTAATGAATTACAAATGCATCAGAACAACCACTCCTTAAATTTACTTTAATTGTAACAATTCATGATCGTAGACTTCATGGAGAATTGAAAATTGAAAATTTCTGATATTACAATTTAGCATTTTTCATAAAATCGCCTGGTGCTTATTGCGAATATAAATACCAGCTTTCAAGAAATTCCTACAATGAATAATTAAATCTCCTCCCACTTCTACTATGTGAGTGCTGCAATGTTCTCAGTCAAATTCTCTTTGAATATATGTCTATTATGATGTTGACTATTTTTAATTTTTTATTTTTGAAAATGAATCAACTATAATAATGTTTCATTAATTTTCTTATGTGTGAAGCGGATGTGAGAAGCAAAAATTATATTCACATTTGTTTTATTAATTTTGATGATCGTGTTTGTTTAACCGACATCTTAGTGAATGTTAAAAACGTCATAGAAAATGTATAAACTAATAAAACTTATGAACGGAGTAAAGTTTCCAAGGGGCAAGTAACAATGAATATACAATTACTAACAGTTAAATAATGTATAACTCTATTCAGCCAGTCGTTTAAGTGGCATATGTAATACACGCTTGAGTGATCATATATATTTCGAGACATGAGTGACGAGGTAGAAGTTTATCCTGTTGTAGTTTGTCATTTTTCTGCGGCAGACTGGTTGTAAACCAAGGCTCTAGAACACAATTTGAACTTCAATTTAGTCAAAAGCAGGAATGAGAAGAGATGGATCTATAACTTTCCTAATGGTAGTTGCGAGTAAGTGAATGAATCAAATTAAACTGGTTCTCGAACTCGGTTCTCTGATTACTCATTCCACACAACTAACTTACTGAGCCACATTAAAATGAAACAATGTAAAAACACGTGAATGAACGTACATATTAAGTGCTGTGCATTTTGTAAGTATATGTTTGTGAAGTTCTTATGAAAGATTAGGAAAGATTTACATTGGACAAAAGATTTTCTTCTAGGGAAAATAATTACTTATTTCTATGTCTAATTAGAATAAAAAATTAAAATTTGTATTTTGTAAGTATTTATGTATTAATTTATAATTTATGTAATAATTTATGTAATTACTTTGTTCAGTGTATCATAGTGCTTTACTAGGGAGAATAAGACACCCCAGAGAATTATGCGATGCGCTCAGGTCTTAAGCCATTACGTGTGAAAGAGAAATAAAAGGTTTTGCTCTCTTTTCACATATCCTTCTTTGTAAATGTTTTCTACCCGTCCTTTGTCAGACAGGTGGGGTAATTTCAAAGTTTGATATATTGATAGTGAAGTTCGAAAGAACCCGAACCAAGCATAGTAAGTAATTAGGTCAAATATTTGAAAAAAAATTCTTTAAGTGAAAAATTGAATTATAATTTCCAAATATATATAGTCGTACATACAAATAAACAACAGCGATTTATTTTTCCATGTAATATGCAACAGGCGTTTGTTGAATTTACACACCTGTCTTCTTCACCATTTTTGTAAATAAAATTGATTACAACAATAAAAACTTTATTGGAATAAGTGTTTTCTGTCTGAACGAAGACACACAGACATAGTTATACACACACATTATTTAAATGTGTCATATTCACAATGATTTAATGCAAAATGTCGAGATAGAATCTTTATAGATGTAGAAAGTGTAGATATACGAATCAACACTGTATGATGACTATCAGGTCAACGCCGTAATGTCCTATTCAGATCTATATACAACAGAAACTTCACTTCTTTTACTTCACGTCTGCGGAATTACCTTCCGTATACTTGTTTCCCCGACAGCTGCAGGAATTTAAATATAAGGTCAATAGAAATCTCTTATCTCAGTGACTTGCATCCTTTCGCTCAAGCTCTTTTCTTCATCCCATCCACCCTCATCACACCAGTATTCTCATCCTTCTATTATCCTCTCCCTGACAACCCCTATTACATACCCCTCTTTTTCTTCGCTTACCCCCTATGTAACCCCCTGCGAAACAAGGGGTTACATAGGGGTGAAGTGATGAGGTTGGGGTGAAATGTTTAAAAAAAAACAAGATAAAAACAGAAGGCTCTATAACTTTGGCAACGGAAGATTTTTTCGTGTTTATTCATTTTGTGGTTGACCTACCCATTAACATAGTAATCGATTAACCCGACTTTCACATATATAGATGAACAAGCTGGTATCTTCTACCTTTACTGTAATATATAATACAAATGTTTTACACTAACCCGTGTTCTTGTTTCTATTTGTGACCACTTAAAACAGGGTTACACCACTAGCGACGAAGATTCGAACATGTCACGCGGGTAGTAAAATATGTTTTTCAAGTCAAGTAAAATACATTTTTCATTGGCGACTGAAGTTTTCGAAAAAAAAAATCTATGCAGCAACCAGAAAGAAAGAAAGAAATTTTCTTTCGAAAAGTATATCTAACGAAACTCTACGTGAAAAGATACGAAAGATACTTAACGAACTACACGTGAAGCAGAATTTTTTTTAAAACACCGACAACGAAGGATGGAGCTTTCACGGACAAACCCCAAACCAACCCAGTGTCTTACAAACACTGGCTGATTAAGGAGTTTCATTGAGAAATACCATCCAACAACAAAAACAAATTCAATATCACACAACAATGGTTACGTGCGAACAAACTTTTTGTAGGAGTATTAACTTAATTCACTGCTATAACACTGACAAACGAAGTTCGAACAAAGAATTTCAATTCAATTTTAGTGTTCACGGTCTATGTCAAAAAGAAATCTAAGGAAATCCGCGTATGCGCAGATTTCTCAACCGATCTGAATGCATCACTTGAAGACTACCACTATCTTCTACCAAGCCCTGAGGAAGTATTTACAAAATTTTACGGTGGTAGGGTATTCTCAAAAGTTGACCTGAGTGACGCATATCTGCAAATTTCTGTCGATAATGAAAGTGCTAAGCTACATTGTATAAACACCCACCGAAGCTTATACAGATACGAAAGATTACCGTTTGTGGTCAAGGTCGCACCTGCCATTTTTCAGCAGGTTATGAACACTATACTGGGCGACCTTGGTTTTGCCATCGCCTATCTTGATGATATTATTGTAGCAAGAAAATACATCAAACAACATCGAGACCATTTTCCTGAAGTGTTCAAGAAAATACAAGATTACGGTTTTAAGATCAAAGACAGCAAGTGTGATTTCTTTTAAGAAAAAATGAAATATTTAGGCCAGATCATAGACAAAAAATGCAGACAACCGGGCACTGATAGGAACACAGCTATACGGAATATGCCGGCTCCCGGAAATACGATTTCACTTCAAATTTTTCTGGGACTCAGCAATTATTACCAAAACTTCATTTCAAACGTACATGAACTGCGTGCACCCTTAAATCAACACTTGAATAAGGATAAAACTTGGATCTGGGCTACAGAATGCCAGTTGACGTTTGTAAAAATAAAAAAATTCTGACGTCAGAAATTTTCTTACCTACTTTGATCCAAAATTGAAAATAATAGTCGCTAGAGACGCCAGTTCTTATGGATTAGGCGAATCTTTGCTCCACAAGATCACAAATGGTTCTAAAAAATCAATAGCCCACGTATTAAGGACACTGCTTCCAGCGGAGAAACAATAATCCCAAATTGAAAAAGATGCTCTCTATCTATGCTATAACAAAATTTCATCGTTACCTTTACGGCAGACGTTTCACTTTACAGACTGACCATAAACCGCTTTTGACTATCTTTGGGTCAAAGAAGGGCCTACTCGTCTTTACTGCAAACCGATTGCTAAGATGGAGGACCATCTTATTAAATTATGATTTCAAGTTAGAATACCTCTCGTCTAAGCAGATTGCACACGCTGAGGGACTCTCAAGATTGATACCAAAACAAAACGAGCCTCTGGAAGACTCAGTGATTGCAGCATTACGCATTGACAGTGAAATAAAGACCATACTTTGTAACACAATTAGATAACTGCCGGTAATACTTCAAGAAATCGAATCCGAAGCAGTAAACGACGAAATTATTAAAGCCACAAAGCAAAACCCAGCACAAAAGGAATTTACCTCTATTCTGTGGGCGATAACGTTTTGCTCTACAGCGAGAGAGTAATCATTCCGACAACTTTACAAAAAAGGATACTAAAGGATTTTCACATGGGCCATCCGGGTACTAATCGAATGAAGAGCCTTATGCGCAGCTTCTTGTACTGCCCGAGTATTGACCAGGATATTACACATATGGTAATAGCATGCAAATGTTGTGCCTTGGCAGCTAAGACACAACCCATTATCCACAAACACCGGTCAAAGTCTTAACAGTCCTGGGATCACTGCAAGATATTTACTGTTTGATAGTGGTGGATAGATTCTCTTAGAGGTTCTAAGATGTAGAAAACTCACCACCGCAGTAATAATAAATTTCCAGCACTAGTTGTTCGCGAGGTTCGGGGTTGTTGACTGTCTCGTCAGTGATAATGGCACTGAGTTTACTTCGAATGATTGCAAAGAATTTTGCGAGATGTTTCAGATCAAACACTTCACAACAACACAATATCATCCCAGATCTAACGGACAAGCGGAGAGATTTGTGTTTACAATGAAACTAGCCTTAAAAATGCATACTGATATGGCTCTACAACGTTTTCTACAAGTGTATAGGATCACTCCGAATCCTAACACATCATTAGCTTAATCTCCGTCGGAAGCCATGTTTGGTCGAATAATAAGGTCGGTTCTCGACAAATGGTTACCGGGACAAACTAAGCAAAGTAAAACTTCTACGTTACCAAAAAAACGTGATAAACCTGGAGATAAGTTTTATTTCAAAGGCTATAAAAATAATATTTCTTTTTGGGAGCTGGGAGCAATTAAGGAAAGGATCGGCAACATGATGTACACAATCCAGGGACCCAAATTTGTACATAAGAGGCATCTAAATCAGATAGGCAAACGTCTGACTGAGGATCAAAATGATATACCTTAAGAAGATGTAGAAGCCATAAAAACGTCGACGACACTTTTGATATAGAACCCCCTCAAACTACGCCAGAGTCACGTCGGTCTGGAAGTAAGGGGAAATTTACAGATCCGCTCCTGGTTAATCCTAAACGAAAGAGATACTGATACTTCTTCGGAGTAACAGCTTGGAAGCGGGTGTTGTAATGGACCTACCCATTAACAGGGTAATGGATTAACCCGACTTGCACATAGTAGTCATTGGGGAAGCACCTTTTGGTACGAGTCAAACAGTAGAGTGACTTTGTGAAATCCAACACCGCTTATTCGTCAGCTAGACGAACAAGCTGGTATCTTGTACATTTACTGTGTTTTGCAATACAAATTGTTTACACTAATCCCGTGTTCTTGTTTCCATTTGTGACCCCTTAAAACAGGGTTACAACAATTCATTTAAGGAAATGCTTATGAATATATATGGATATGACCACTAGATTCCTTATTTATATATTTACGTATTTATTTTATTAGATATGTAGCTTTTTGTTTTGATAATTCTTTTCAATTCATTATTGACATGGGATGTGCATATAATACAGCAGAGGCATGTCAGTATTGAGAATTTGGCGAGAAATGGTATCTTTTTCAAAAGCCATGACCTCAAAATAACTACAACAACAAATGGAAAATTGTTGAAGTTTCTTAATGTGACCTTAGATTTGAATACTGTCTGACATAAATCGTATATACAACCAAAGTAAATATATAGCCAGTCACAGCATCCCTTATTATATAAAAACATTTACCGAAATCAGTACAAAATAAAAAAAGGCCATAAACTCTTGTAATAAAGAAACATTCGATGAAGCTAAGTTGAAATACTTTAGTCAGTTAAGTACCATACCTGATAAACGCTTCAGCTATCATGACTCGAAAGAGACATGACTGACTGGCCAGATAGTTTTCCCACAGTAAGGTGCCATTAAAAGTGGGATATAATAGCAAGACCTAAATCATACAAAGGTGAAAAGAAAGTCGTAATCTTTGCCTTTTAGAAAAATTGATTACATTAAGAAACATACAAAATTACAAAATAAAAGGAATTAATTAATGGCAAAAAAATAGATGTAAAAAGAAGTATTTCTTGAAAATGAATAGAATTAGATTAATTGCAAGGCAATATTTACCTACTGTTAATGGATAGATGTGTGTATTTATAATAGGTATTTGCATTTACGTGAATCATAGGTGCCTGTATATGTATATATGTAGGTGATGTCATTTCTGAGGTGAGATAGTTTAAATATTCAAACTATTGACATTGTTCGGAGTGTTGTCCTCTCCTTAACTGGCATAGTCACGATGTTTCGGAAGTTGTATGCTCCGGCCTTATTAAGGACATGTCTATATTTTTTAGTTTAAATATTTTAAAAATTCATACTGTTTAAATTGCTCGGACTGTTTCCCTCATCTTAATTGCCACATTCATAGCGGTTCGGTCGTTGCACGTTCCGGATTTCTGGATGTCTCGATATTTCTGAGATTATGTATGTTTACTATTTATATTATTTATATTGTTCGGACAGTTGCTCTAATCTTAACTGCAATATTCAAAACGTTTCGGTCATTGTATGTTCCGGCTTTGTCAGGATCTAACTACATTTCTGAGGTAGGGTATTTAAAATCTTTATACTATTTATATTGTTAGGAATGTTTTTCTCACCACAATTGTCATATACATAGAATTGATACATCCAGTTATATTCAGGATCTGTCTATATTACTACTGTGATGAATTTTAAATATTCATACATTTTACATCGTTCGGATTTTTGTTCTTATTTTCATTACTATATTCACGAGATTTCGGTATTTGTACTCTCCGAAAATATTAATCACATATCTAAATTTATGAGGTGTCGTATATTAACTATTTATAAGTTTTACATTATTTGGTCTGCTGTCCTATTCTTAATTACCATATTCATGATGTTTCAGCAATTGTCTATATTTCTGAGGTGAGAAATTTTAAATATTTACACTATTTACATTGTTCAGACTATTGTACCCAACTTAACTAGCCTTTTTCCGACGGCTTAGTCGTTGTACGCTCTGACATTTTTCAGGATCAGTCTCTATTCTGAGTTGGATATTTTAACAATTCATTCTGTTTAAACTGATCGGCATATTGCTCTCACCATTACTAACTTATTAACGACGTTTCGGACGCTGAGTTATCTAATCTTCTAAATACAAGGTTATTGAACAATTTGTTTTTAATTATTTGTCCTCAAGAAAGGCATAACCACCACTGGTGCACAAGGAGTTACTTCCAGAGAAAAAATAGGGACAGAAGATATTGAAGAAAGGATAAATGATGGATGGGAACCAAGGAGATAGAAAATAGCAATTGAGGTTGCATTTAAACTTTTGAAAAGTGAAGTTAATATAGAAACAAGTAAACAGAAAGGAGTTCAACAAACGGGATGTGTGAGAAAAGAAACTCTTAGAGTAAAAAGGCGGTTATATCTAGCTAATTCAACGGTAAAAGTGTGTGACCTTCATGCTAATATAGTAGCACGCGTAAATTCACGTGGGAAGATAATCAGAGAAAGAAAATCGTCAGATTGCCATGAATATTTTCGTAGATTGAAGGAGGGCTACCAAGTCAGGCTCGATTACATTACATAATCTTTTTTGTATGAATTTTGTCGAGAAAATCAAGGTTAATAGCAGGGGCATCCAATCAGATATGGAAACTGTATTTAATGCACGAACAAAATATAGAGTTATAAATGTGTAAGATGGATGTTGACTAAGAAGTACTTTCTGGCCTGAAAAACTTCCTAGCAGTAAATACAGATATAGACTCGAATTATTCTTACCAATTCAGTACGGTTTAGAGAATGAAACCAAGGAAGAGCAGTATGTTGCACTCTAATATACTAGCTTAATTATTTCTGATTGTAGTCAGGTCAGTTTCTATATAGTGGTAAAAAAAAAGTAATTTTGTTTGGAAGGCATTAAATTTTATACCTCAGTCCATCACAGATTTGAGGCACCGTCTCAAAAACAGAAGTCAGGTTTATTTTGTCAGCCTTGTTTGATTGATACAGGAATAAATGTTGGTTTCATCTGCATAGATGCCAACTTCGGAACTGATGGCATTAGGAAAATCATCGATGAATATAAGAAATGGTTTTTGTATAAAAAGATATAGAAGCTAGCCCATTCAAAATTACCTTCATTTTTACGATTTTCTAAGAACAATTCGATTAAATCAACCATTCATCTACAAATACGCAAAGGATGAAGCTTGAAGTCTATTAGCATGTCAAACCTATTCAAACACCTTCGAGATATCAAGAGAAACAGCTGGAGATTTGCCTTTCCGATCATGAGCCTGATGTATATAGTCAGTGATGGCAGTTAACACATCAGCGATAGACTTAGCGAAGGGGAAAACATATTGTTTTCCAGAGAGTATATCGTGAGATAAGATACTTAAATAGCTTGAAACACTTTGCCAAAAAAGCAGTAAGAGGCTAATAGGGTGATTGATAGTTACAAGAATCAGAGGGCTTTCTAGATATCTTAAAAGAAGGAACTATTGAAGAGGAAAGAAATCAACTATGACCACTGTGGATGAGAATATATCGAAGCGATATAATAGAAGAGTGATTGAAGGTTTGCTGTTGTTCGGTACCCACTTGCAGAGCCCCAGTATTTCTTTATTCCTTGGAACCCAATTTGCCAGATGCTATACGCTGCTTCATTTTATCAAAAGCCAAACGCTTAGCATAGTTTAGGACACGGTTGCATTCTTTGACGGCAGAGAAAAGAAGGCGTCTATTATGATAAGACATATCGCTCTGCTAATGCCGGAAAAAAATGATTCCTGTAGGCAATGACATTTTGTTCAGCAGAAGAAAATCAAAGAAAAGAACGAAGTTTAAAATAGAATTTTTAGCTGAGATAAAAATATCAATGGCAGCTTTCTCCAAGAAGGAAACCTCAGAGACGCAGTCTTGAACAGGGGAACTAAAAAATTTGTTCTAATAGGTATCGCGAAGAAAATCATATAAGTCCAAGTAGGCTCATCGATAAACAGTAAGATATTTTGCTTGCTGGAGGTTCTTGGGAGGAGATATTAATAGACACCGCAGCATGTTCAGAGTTACCAAGAGGACAGAGTTCGATGACATGTCGAGATTTAAGTTAGAAATTAGGAAGAGATGCAAAAGAGAAATAAGACTATCAGTGTTACTGGTGAAACGCGTGTGAAAATCCATCACTTGTGTAAGAGTACTGAGTTATTGGAAAGCTCAGCGTTTGAAATTCAGCTAGACCGATGGCAGAGATTTTCAAGCACTCGGCATGATGAGCATTAAACCACCGAACACAAATATATTAGCGAACAGCTGAAGGAAAATGACCTAGTCTATATACTCTGAAATAATATTTTGCACGCAACAGTCAGGAGAGAAAATGAAGCTGTAGAGAAAGAACAGATAGCGTAGTGATTTTTCTGATACCATGAAGGCTCTCCTGGAAGTGACTGGAAGTGACTGGAAGTCTCGCTGTCAAGCCTAAAATTACAACAAATATCATCTGAAGAAGGTCAGAGCTTACAACGAGCAAACAATATGAATATGACAATTAAAATGAAGAAAATAGTCCGAACAATGTAAAGAGTAAACATATTTAAAATACTTTATAATAGAAATATAGACATATCCTGAAGAATGTCTGAGCGTACAAGTAGCGAAACGTCGTGAATATGACAATTAAGATGAGGACAACAATCCGAAAAACGGAAATTGATTTGATAGTTAAAACAAAGAATCTCTGAAATATAGACAGATTCTGAACAAGAACGGAGCTAACAACGAAAACAACGTCGTGAATATGACAGATAAGTTAGGGGCAAGAGTCTCAAAATATAATAAGGTCAATAGTTACAGGCCTCAGCTAAAAAACAGACTAGGTCTGGAAAATGTTTGAGCATACAACGACTGAAATGTAAATATGGAAGATAGTATCCCGTTTGTAACCTGGACCTTCTGCCATCAGGGACATATTCATCGTACACCGTTTTTCTTGTTTACCTTTTTTACCTCTCGTCTCACTGCAACGTCTTTTTCTTGTTACTGTTTTTAATTTATTTTATTTTTATTTTTTATTTTTTTCTCTTCTCTTTCATTTTTTGTGTTTCTAGCATAGACTATATTTCCTTTATCTTTAATTCCTTTTTTTATTACGCATCATTACCATTATTATCCACTCTCGTCAACGTGATAAAGCTACGTGAGTAGAGTTTTCTTTTCGCGGGATCTTGAGATTTTTCCTAATTTGGTCCCTCCATGCACGCACACACACATTTTGCTCGTCGCTCCGCCGTTCTCTATAACATGTATGTAATTCTTCTTTAGCCTTTTAATTGGCTTCCTGTTGAAAATGTATTATTGTTGCCTCTTTATTTCTGTGTTGCTCATTCAACTAGCTTGTACTTTCTAGCCCAGAAATATTGATAATCTAGGAAAGAAATATGGGACTTTTCTATACAGAATTTGCTCAGTCGTTTAGTCATGCTCCTTTACCATGTGTAACATTGTGAATTACCTCTTTTTAGCTCTCAACTCCGAGCTGCCTTAATATATTACTGCAGGACATCATAAAAAAATAACTAGAAAAAATAGAAGAAATAAAAAAAGATCACACATGACTGACCATATATGGAGAAAAAATTCAGTTTTCATCACTCTTTGTGATGAAGTATAAATAATAGATGAAGAACACCACTAGAAAAAACGTAACATTTTTGAATCAGCGGATATGCTAGGCTTCAAAAATCTTCCAAGAAGGCCAAGCAAAGAAATGAATACAATACGGGAACGAGTAATATATAGGGCTAGAGAAGAAACAAAAAAAAGTTGTAATATGAGCTCTGGTAAAAATAATATTTTCTGAAACGTTAATGTTTTTGTCCATCCTCCTCCAACTCCAACAGATATACAGATGAGTTATCAAGTGATTTTAACTCAGACTGAGACATCCAAAATGTTTGGCAAACAAATAAACATTTCTACTCGAAAGTGCAACATCAATCTTGAATAAATATGTTTGAATGTACATGCATTTATATTTTTTATGAATACTATAGTTAACAAGTTTATAACTAGATAAAGATATATATAATAATAAATACGTTTATACAATTTATAAATTGTTTATCTAAGGAAAACTGAGTATTATATGTGTATAATTGTATTTGATTTATACGTATAGGTTTTATATTTGGTGGTATAAGTGTATGTAGATCTATTAGTATATGATATGTTATTATGTAATGTGTAAATAGACTGATACTCTATCATCACGTTATGGCATAGTTACCAGTCGTTATATTAGGAACAGTCAGTTTTTAATCATCTGACGATTGACTTGTGTATGAAACTCAGAGTTGTGCTACCGGGTAGGAAAAGTTATAATTATTATTAATTTAACTTATAGATCTGTTATTATATAGCCAATATTATTTCATTGACACGCAATCATCGATAATTCGATAATTTATACATGTATATATATATATATATATATATATATATATATATATATATATATATTATGTGTCTGTGTGAAAATTGCAGGCGCAGATACCAAGAATTTAGAGCATATTAATCACGGATAAAAATATGGAATATATTGCAAAATATAATGTCAATTTTGTAATAGAGTCGTTTTATGCTTTCTTCATATTGCGTAAGTTTTGTGGGGTATCGACCATTTTAGATTTATCGTGTAGTTACTATTTGTCTTGCTTTGCTTTCCAACATTCATTTACTCACATTATGCTTTTGAGTTACTGAACGTTGGCCATTACTCTCTTGATAATTTGAGAAATGTTCATCTCATCTTTTTGCGGGAATGGTTTTATAGTTTATCACTCATCACACTATTTATGTGCTAATGTATGAAGATTATCAGAATTACAATTAACTAATTGTGTCGTACCGTTTGAAGGTTAAATCTTATTGATTAAATATAGAAATATTTGTCAATAATAAAATGATAAACAGTTCACTGACTTTGCTAAAGAATTTGTCTCATATATGGCTTATCTAATACTAGTGAGAAAATGATGAGGGCTAATTCGTGCATGAATATCATATTGATTAATTAGCTATTCTACTAATTATTTTCGCCAATTTCTCTGAATATTTTCAATGAGAAATTAGATTCTGATAAGAATTCTCTTACATTTCTTCTTTAATGTCCCATGGCCACTTCTGGTGTGTGCTGTCATTGGTCCAAACAAACTGTAGATTTTCTTACCCTGTGTCATTTTTGCCCCTTAATACCCACATTTTTCTGGTTCTACCTCCATGTATATGAACATGTTTACTAGGTTATTTGCCGTTTCCGCTTCCATTCTTTTGTCAGTAGATTTCCCGTCAGATAACACTTTCGTCATTTTCGTATCTGACACACTTTCCTTATTAATGATCTGTCGTATGCACTTTCCTCATTATTATTTTGTCAGATACATTTTTCTCTTTATTAGTCTGTCCGATAAACTTTTATCATTATTAGACACATTTTTTTCATTAAACTGCTATCAGACACATTTCCTTTATAATTTCTCTGTTAGACACAATGTCATCGTTATTATCATGTCAGACACACTTTCCTCATTATTATCCTGTCAGACACACTTTCTAAATTACTAGCTAAAACTTAAAAAGTCTTTTTCAGAATGAGAATATGACATTCATTGTAGTTCCTACTTTTCTTCAATCTTCATCGTTGTGTCGTTTCTGCCGATGGCACGCTAAGTATCCATAGTTTGATGGTTATCTCTTTCAAATCTTCTTAACTCAGATGAGAATATCCAGCATTCTCTGTAATATATTTGATTAGAAACGTAGCAGTTCTGTACCCTTTCGGTGTTCCAATCGACATTTTTCTACTTATAATATTTTGCTTAAATTCTGAAAATCAGAATATCATAGATGCTATGCTTATCTACCTCATATGTTCCATGTCAAGTTCTTTTTAAGTGATACAATATTACATTTTTAAATGTATTATTGAGCTCGATATTGTCGTCTTCAATTCTTCACCCATATCTTCGGATTTTTCATCTGCTAAAAGCCATGCATTCTGTTTTTGTAAGAGTTCATGACAATTCTTTTCTTCTTTTCTATATTTTCTAAATATTCTTTCAGTTTTATTTTCTGCAGCTAAATTATTTCCGTCTAAAACAAATACTTTCTGGATTTTTACCGATATACACGCTACTGAATCCCAGAAGATTTTACGGATTTCTTGAATATCCTTGCGATATAAATCAGGCTTCCGTAGAAATTGAAGTAAGACTTTTGTTTAATTTGTTAGCAATAAATATCGATAATTCTGCATTTTTTCCAATTCGATATCATTCTGATCTTAAGTTTTGCATTGCTTGTTCATTTGGTTTCCAAAAAGTTATATTGTATATTGTATATGTAGTGAAATATTGAAAACATTTCGTTGAACTATCTTTATAGATAGTTTCCCTGCCACAACTGTTAACGCATACGAACTCAGTTTGTCAATCAGAGCAATGAATCGCATAAGGCTAATGAAAATGATATGTAGCAAAATTAGTCCGAAAATAATCCAAGACATTTGTTATGCTGCTATGTGTTTATTATTATACTGGTAATCTGATCGATCCGAAAATCATTTAAGAATATCATTAATCGTAATAAATTTAATATTGTTTAGCTGCTAATTTTCTGTTTATACTGGCCACCCACAATCTTCAAACGATTTCAGTTATTGCAGATTTTGTTTTTCCGTCTATTTACGAATGTGATAATCAATGTATTCGTACCCATCTTCATTCTATCTTTTCTTTATATATTAAGACTCTTCCTATTACTGTGTAATAAAAGAACATTTAAGTTTACTGGTTTTGCTATCATGGACAGTTGAATACATTCAACACGTAGGTACCCCGTTCGATCTTTCAAAATAAATATGCAACTTGAGCAGAATCATTCTTGATGAAGGAATTAGGATACTTTTCTAATCGAATGTTTTCTGCATTCGTTCTGGTCCGGGAGGAAATTGATAAAGCTTTAATCACTTTCTTGAATATGAAACTTACATCGCTTCCTACATGAAAATTGTACAAAGTCTGCTCTTTTATATCCTCATTTCATATTTCAGCTTTTACAAAATTCTTTTTTAACTGATTTATAAAGTATATTTCGCTTAGAATGAACTAAAGTCGACTGTTTAAACGTGATGTAATAGATGTTTTAATAAATGGAGATAAAAAAGAAATTGATATCGAGCAAATAGTGGAAAACAATAAACATCCTTGTGCCATTTTATGAATCTTTGGTTGTTGCTTTCCATTCGTGATTATTTATTCTCGTTATTCTTTCTGATTTAGTCTAACGACATTTGCTCAGTACGATTTGTTATCCAAATTCAGAATAATGGAACGGGAAACGGAAGGAAATTATTTCTTTGTTATTCTTCTGATTTCGATGTTGAGCATATAATTTATGACGGATGTTACACTTAATTTCACGCTGGGGAGATTTACATTTGCAAATAGAACAGTATTCATCAACGAAGCATTCTTAATTAACATAGAATATAAAATTTTGTATTCTTGCTTCATATTAATTTATATTCATATTGATATGCAAAATGTGCGTATTTGTTTTCTTATTTTGTTATATTTATTTATGTATGCCGTTAACTTCCCCGAGACCATGGATTACAAATTATATTTTGCGACCATTACGCGTATAGGAAGTTCCAACCTGCCAATTATTCTACATTTATGTAATTGTGTCGACTATTTTCTCTATTTTATATTTTACTTTACATAAATGCTTGCTAACAAGAGCCTTGATTTTTCAGTTATGACAGAGAATGCCTAAAACGATATAACATTAACATGTAAAAATCAAAATTCTAAATAGAATACAATTATTCACTATTTTCGAAGAATATATATAACAGCGAACTAAAACATATAAATCAAATATTAAATGACAAAGAATATCTAAACTAGATGAAGAGTAACAAAATATGATAGTAAAATAAAAATAATAGTCACTGAAAGTCTCAACCAGAAAAGCAAATATCATATCATTATGAATACATGATTAATTTTGGGAAGTATATATATATATATATATATATATATATATATATATAGAGAGAGAGAGAGAGAGAGAGAGAGAGACAGAGACAGACAGACAGACAGACAGAGACAGAGAGACTTTTTCTATGTGTTGCAGTACATAGTTTTTACTATGTGAATATTCTTGTATAATAGTAACTGCTTTGAGCATTCACTAGCCAAAAGCGCAGTGAACAATAAAATCCGTAGAAAATTTTTACGTTCTTAACCAATTGAAAAACAGACAGATTTAAGA